>VWZG01006039.1:160534-228358 GCA_013396735.1 Grallaria varia | reverse complement strand
CCTGTGTATTTGTTGCATGCAAAAGGAATGAGATAGTCGAGCTCAGTCCTTTTGAAGTGCTCTGATGGCTGGCAAGTAGCTTCCTAGTTGAAGTTAAAAAGCTGATTGTAGAGTTTGCTGAAGAGAGGAAGCTTGTTAAATGAACCTGATAAGGAACCATCAGAAATACATGTCTAAATTATGTATAATCTTTCTCTTAATTGGGTCTATTTTGATGATGAATTGATGGATTGAAAGAAATAATCTTTGCTCTATCTGTCAGTCAAAACTAGAGGGATACAGTGAGTGCCTTTGAAATGAAAATTCACTTGGTCATACACTGTTAAACAGAAAATCCACCTCGTACTGAGCACAGTGGAAAAGATGAATTGAATCTGTGACATCCCACAGCCAGCATCACAGCAGACATAGAGCCACTCATGACATCTCTGTACTGCCAGTGTAATTTATAAAGAACCCTGGGGTACATTTTGGTCCGTTTTGGCTTTTTTTTTTCCCCAAGCAGTGAGACCAAAAACTGGTAGGTAAAAAAAAACCTGTCTCATACTCTGCCACAGACTGGTAAGGGTGATTCACAGATTGGTAAGGGTGAAAACCAATTTCATGTTTGGTTTCTTAGGAACCTCATCTTCAGTGCTGAGGTAACAATACTTGCTGCTGTAACTTTGTATATGCAAAATCCTATTCAGTTTTCCTAGGGCATGAAAAATGCAATTTGTTGTAAAATTAATTTGGTTGACTCAGTTGTATATACAGATGGTTATTTGTTGCTTCTAAAATTCTGATGATTTTTAAAATCTGCTTCGAACTTCAGAGAGGGCATTTTAACACATTTACACAAAATCAGCATTTTGTGTATATTACATTTCAGTGTTTCTTATTATGTTAAAAGTTTTGATTAAGTAAGTAAACTTGTTTTGCACTACAAGGGATTTGTTATGATTTAAAGAATCATCACCACCTGCAGTGGATAGAACTGTCAGTTTGTGCACAGTAACACTAATCTGGTAGGCAAAAATCATCGTACTGTGTGACAAAGCAGGTGTGCTTTTCCCCAAAAGCTGGACGCAGTGCTACACTGTGCAACACTTCAGTGTAAGCACAGCACGTTGTGGAAAGATCAGAGAGATGTGCCAGCAAAGATCTGTAGGTGGGGACTGCAGGAGCTGAGCAGATGCTTTGCCCACTCCTTGTGGGAGGCTATGCCAAGTCATGTAGCTGCTGGGGTGAGAGTGGGCTGTTGGAAACCTGGAGAAGACACTGAGTCATGCAGAACCTTTCTGGTGGAAATAGCTATCTTGAACATGAGGTAATCTGTCTGGAGAATTTAATTTCCAATGCAAAGACACGTAAGATTCTAGTTCGAAGCCCAACTGACAGGTTTTGTACGCAGTAGAATGGAGACTGCCTCTTAATTTATACATGTCAAGGCCAGCAGAAACAGCTGCTGTTTGTGAGCTTTCACTCCAAGCTTAATGTTTCGTACAGAATTTATTGTTAACTTTAATTTTAAGCACTATTGTTCAAATAATTATGAAAGTTTCCAGAAAGAGCTTGAAACTGCACTTGAATCATAGCTGTTAAAAATGCATGCATTTTTTAAAGCAAGAGGTTGCCAAAAGATCCCTAATTTTCTTTTGTCTTATTTTCTTCTCAGTGTATTTTCTAGCAGTTAATGGCAAGAAAGTGAAATATTAGTTTTTTCAAAGGCCTTCAGTGTTAACCTGTTTCTGCTTTCATGGAAGCCACCTGTGAAACGTAGTAGTTTCTCTTTCAGCAAGGTTAGACCAATGCTACCGCCTTAGTAAATGTTGTCCTAAAATCATATAAGGCCTATACAATGATTTAGGAACTAATACTGCATTGCAGCTCTATCTTTCAATGGCACTTCAGCGCGAATTGTGGAGATTTTGAGGCAAGGTCATGTAGTTTACAGGATGTTGAAAATTTGAATTTTCTAATTAGTTCACTTTCCTATCTCACATTCTCATTTATTTTCATCTCTAATTCTTCATATTCAGAGGAGAAACCCATTTTATAGTCTATGGTTTTCCATGTAGATGATCTCAAGACAATTTCTTTCTCATTGAAATACTATTAAAAATGTGGAGCATAAGAAAGTCTTCAATAACATTTAATGAATGAAATTCTTGCCAGCAGAGGTTCTGAGATTTTTTTTCATGCTGTTTATCTACAAGAGAAGTTTACTGGTTGTCATGTTAAAAATGACAAGCAACTGCAAGTAATCAGAAACACCAAGTATGTTATTTCAGTAATGTTGCTGGCTTTTCCATAAGAAATGCAGGAAAGCAGAAGGACTCAATTTTTAAGGATATTCAAGGCTGGTTTGCAAAACAGTTTATTAACCACTTAAACTTCCCAGTAGTTAATTATTTTTGTCCCATATGGCTTGCATTTCCATGAGTGAAATACTGTGCATTAAGGCTAACTGCTTGATATCAGCCCCTGACTAGCAGCATGACATTGCCTTGACTTGTGATATATATAATTAGTAGGTGCTAAACTTCTTGTCCCTACATTTTAGAAAATTTACTCTTTACTGTACAAATACAGCCTGACCTGAAAATGGCAGTGGTTAGTCACGGTAATTGGATGACCTGCCTAGCATTAATGATGTACATGCTGTTCCTAGGAAACCGTGGAAGACCTTTACTGACAGAAACTGCTGAAGCGAATGGTGACATTCACAATGTTTGTCAGGCACCAGAAAAGCACTACATTTTAAATCACTTTTTTTTCCTCAATCGTTTATCAGGTTGTAATGTACCACACAATCCATCTAATAGGGATGTAAAAGCTTTCTAAAAGCCATAATGATGTCGTGGCTCAGGTTTCACTGGAGATACTAAGACATTTATAAACTTGATTGCTGCATTTCATTTCTTATGTTAGTACCTACTCATTCATTCATTCATTATCACAAACCTCTGTATCTAAGCTGAAATTAGGTGTAAGCATATATAACGTCACACACTGTTTGCAAGACATACTTCTGCTATTGTGAAGGAGAGATTATTTTATGTCAAGACATGCTATCAGAAAATTAATAAAATTCATTAAAGAATAATTTTCAATATTCAGTCAATGAAAAACTTCTTTTGTGTTTATTATATCTTGGACCATGAGAATCCATCAAAACAATTTCACATTTTTTGAAGGGAGAGTCAAACAAATAGGAAAAGCCAGTTATTTCTTCACTCTTCTTTTGCCTTTAAGCTAACTCTGGTTCTGCAGTGGAACAACAGTTTTTCTACTGGTTTGAAGCAACTATTTAAAAGTTCTTCATTAAATTGACATTTTCAGTCTTTTAATTAAAAAAAATATTTCTGTTAGACAATTGCAGTTACAGAACCTTATGAAGGGTGATTAAGGTCTGCATTAAGTGGCCCATGAAGGATTAATGGGAAGAACAGCTCTTCCTCTAGCTAAGTAGCATGCTGGCAACAGGTGACCCAGAGGTTGTTATCTCCATAGGCTGGGCTGTTTTCCAGAAAAGGCTGAAACTTGGAGAAATGGTGTGTTGGAATATATTCTATGAATAGACCAGGGAAACCAGAAAGCGTTAAGGCTGAGTGAGCTGATGGCTGCTGTCCTCGGCGTTTGAGGTATCTATGTTAGCCCATGCAGTGGAGGGAGGAGGAAGAGCTTGTTCTTTTGGGTGCAGCAGTGGGCATGGAATGCTAGCTGTATTCCGGGGTCATTCACTTAAACTCAGGCAGCTGAGCTTGCCTAACTCAGCCAACAGAGTGGTAGGCATTTTTCTGTTGGCCTCACCAGCCTGCCCTCCAGCTTGGACTTCATTGCCCTAAAGAGGGGATTAGGAAAGAATTTAGGTAGAAGTGACTGTCAAAAACAAACAAACAAAAAACCCCACAAAACAAACAAAAAAACAGAAACAAAAAACCACAAACCAGAAAAATCCCCCCATCTTTACTCTAACAAGGGAGGCAAAAACGCAAATACAAATTAAGAGCTTAATTAGCTGCAAAGATGTATCAGCAGATAGTGATAGTAGTAGCCTGTGGAAGCTCCTCCATCCTTTTTTGGGCACTATGATGATAACTAATGACTTTGGTGCCTTTGTCTCCTCTTCTGGAATGGACTCCCTGACTTTGCTTGCTTGTGATGGGTATGAATAAGTAATGAGTGGACTGCTAATCCTCCCTGGCCCATTTAGCTTGTAGCATTAATTTTATTTTGCTGAAATAAATAGTAAAAATTTGTTTTCCATGGAGCAGCTGCAAAATTTGGAAGTGAGTGGGATTAATTTTTCTTATTGTTCTATTAGATGTAAGTTACACTGTTGAAGTGATTGAGTTTTCCTACGATTGTTGGATATAGTATGAAATTCAATATCTTCTCATATTGATCAGAAACCCAGTATTTCTTTGGTTACTGTGCCTAGAATTAAGAAAATGGGCAGGACTGGGGGCTGGCAGAGAAGAGATCCCACAAGTGTGGTCCAGGCAGCCTTATTCTCTGCAGCCAGAGGATTGACAGGAAATGGGTTTCTTTTGTTCAGAGACAGGGAAAAGAAAATGCCCAACGGAGCTAAGATATAAACACAAAAGTTATGTTTTGAAGCAGGGCTGTTATTCAGCTCTCTGTTATCTTTCCCTTTTCATTCATTTTGCATTTGCTTTTAGCTTGTTTCCCTAACTGTTAGTTTGCTTGGAGTTTGGAAACTTGGAGTTTTGCTGACACCTCAATTCCAAGAGGATTCTTTGAATACTGGTTTCACACTTTGTGTTATGAGTAATGTAATTTTTCTTTATAACTCTAAAAATGGTCACTGTTCCCTTTCACTGAAAATCACTCTCTTGTTTGTACTGTTTTCCTGAGCAAGTCCCACTGATTGATACATTTGACTGTCCTTTATTAGTCTTCCTAAGGAAAATTAGGTTGTTGTCTTCAGTCACTTTTCATAGGAAACACTTTCCATATTTGCAGTGACTTGTTACCTCTTCCTGACCTCCTTGCTCACTGGGGATGGGTCATTACCACTGAAGATATGCTGTAATGAGCCTGTACTCTTGGCTCGCTATAGACCCTGTGTGCTGTTTTCATGAACCCTTCTAACACTGTTAACGATTCTTTGGGGAGGAGGCTGAGTAATTCTGTATGGAAAACATATGTTTCTCTTCATTCATTTGAACTAGGCCTGTAAAATGCAAGAGAGTGAGAAAGGTGGGTGATTAATGCACATGTTTGGGAATCAGAAAAAATTCTTGCAGGCTTTCTTAGTGACGTCCTAGGGAAAAGCAGAAGTGCAAAATGCCGCCGTGTTTGTATTTATGTTAGTAACAATGTTGTCTGTTAGCTTGTGAAGTGTTTGCCCCATAAGTAGCATGCCAAGATGAACGTGTATTCCAACGACATGTGATGCGCAGTGCTGGTTTTTTATAGAGTATCCATCTGTTTTCATGGGATCAGGTTGATTGCATGGTCTGATTACTCTTGATGATTAAACCTCTTGCATTCCCTGGTATTAACAGATAGGAAAAAACAGTAAATAGGATCTCAATGCCAAAAGAGGAAATGGAGGGGTTTAGTCACAGTAACAATATTGTGTCCGTCAGATAAAATGAAACTGTTTCACTGAAACTAGAAAACCTTTTAACCTGCCAAGTAAAGAATTTCAGGGATGAATATGTATGTACAAAACCAATTTAGCTGGAAGGAAAGGAAGTCACATTATTAATAGCACTGTGTTTGCTAGCATCTTATCACTGGATTAAGGTTAGCAAGTGCAGACTGAAGAGTCTTAAGTAGATATGGCTGCATGCTTGATTAGCAATTACTTAGGTCTTGTTTGTGTAACGCTCTCTGGCTTGAATTTGCCCCTCTAATAGTGCTAAAGGCTGTCACAAAGTGTGGTTGAAGACTATTCAGAGGCTATAAACAGCTGAATGTTTGATTAAAGCACTTACTACATTTTAAAAGGAAAAGAACAAGGAAAAAGGGGCCTTAGCCCAGAAAATAGCATATTTCTCATTTTAGTTTCAGGATACTCCTTCTAATCCCCTTCAGTCATTTACATGTACACTAAAACCTCTCTGGAATTAGGACCCAAAATGTAGTCTTTTGAAAGGTAAATCCTTCACCCCTGTAAAAGACATACCTTATGTGGTTTTAACGTCCATGGTCATGAGAATGTGACTAATGAGTAATTGGGAATATTGGATGGCTTTTTATAGAGAGAATATATATTGAATACATATTACACATTGAATATGTGTATTGTATGACTATACAATTTGTATTAACTTTACATTAAATATAAACATGAACATTCAATATGTATTTATATATATATGGACTACTTAAGCATATATTTGATTCTGTTTATTGGACTGTTAAATGGGAATGATTAGTTTTATGAGATAGTTTATTGCACTTGCTTCATAAAGTCTGAGCTGAATATCCAAAACATCTGCTGAGTAAGATTTTTTTGATCACTATGATCAAGAGCTGTTCACTGGCAATTCTTTCATGAAAGAATTGCAGTTTAATGCCTGTGTATTGCAGTAAGCTTAACCTATTATTGGAAGGCTCATTAAAGATAAGAAGCTCTGTTAGTGTCAGTTTATATATTTAAAAACTGCCTAAGCAAGACACACTTTTGTAGTATTGAGGCATCAAATGCATTAGATCTCAATGGTAGTAATGTTAATGTCAGTGCTTAGTATTTATTTTGGCACAATGTGTTGTCCTCTGGTGGTCTTTCTTTGACTTTGGCAAACAGCTGAATATAAATGAGCATTTTTTAAGCCAGAGTTTAGAATGAACCCTAAATCTACTTTTTTGAAGGAGGTTTGCTTCCTAGGAATACTGTGCCCAGTTGTAGTACTAGTCATACCCACGTCTCAGGTGTGTTGTGTGATCCAGTCCATAGGTGATTTTTATGTGTTGCTCTAAGATATGTTCTTCCTTTTTCTTGCAGGAGAACCAGAATTTAAATATGTTGGGAATATGCATGGGAATGAAGCTGTTGGAAGGGAATTACTCATCTTCTTGGCTCAGTACTTGTGTAATGAATACCAGAAAGGAAATGATACCATTATCAACTTGATCCATAGTACACGTATCCATATCATGCCATCGTTGAACCCAGATGGCTTTGAGAAGGCAGCATCCCAGGTTTGTAAGGCTATGTGTTTAAAAATAGTTATCAATGTCTGTCAGCCTTAGGATCATAATGACACTTGGACTAGAAGTTTTACAGATACATGAACTCTTGGTGGTGATTATTGAATGGAAGAAAATGAAGTATTTCTGAATAGTACAGTAGACTTGTTATGTTTAACAGGTAGGATTTTATGCTTGACTTTACAACAGTAGCCTTGCCTCTTGCGAGTTTACTGTATTTTAAAATATGTTTATGTTTCATGCATGTTCTTTCATCTAAGTTCACTGACCGAGCTGCCTCCTAAACAAGTAACTTCTAGTGATATGTGATGTTTCAGAAGTGTTAGAAAAGGGAAAGTCGATGTTTTCTTTAAGAATATTTTCATGTATATGCACTTACAAGAATTATTCACATTCATCAGAACTTGATCCCAACACAACAAACTTTGTGAGTCATCTTTTTAATATTAATAACTTTGTTTCTAAGTTTTGTGCATGAGGTACTTTGATTATTAGTCAAGAAAATTTAATATGCATTTTAGTGTAATGACTCAGTCAAGAAACATGTAATGCATTAATGCATAACTAGCAATTGGAAGCCACATAGGGACCTTGTACAGATTCTGGTATGCATTATGTTTTAAACAAAAATAAGGATTCTCTCATTTACAGGGTGTATTTATCTTTTTGATTAATATGTAAATGTTGAAAATTGTCATGTGACTATTAATTTATGATTAAATAACCAAACTTTAATAAAGATCTTAATAAACTGATTCTCATTAAGTCTTTAAAAAAAAGACACAGACCTCTTTGGAACTATATTTGGTCGTACATCTCCCTCTCGTGGCAGTGAAGCAGAAGCTGTCCTCAAATTGGTGCAGCATTTTACTCCTTTGAAATCTCTTTCTCTGTAGAGATTCTGTAATATTATTTGAAATTTTTGCTCTGCAGCCAAAGTACACCTACTTTTTTGTGGCTGCCTTACAAGTTAAGTATTATTTAAAATGCTATATTTTATTATAAATATTATCTAAATTGGTTAAGTGCTGCTGTTATTCTAATTTAGAAGTATCTTGATCCTGTACAGTGTGTGACAGTAGATTCAATATACCCCAAGAGTAAAACCAGTAAACAAACTAAGCCTACTTTAAAGAATACTGAAAGCTTACAGAGACAAGCTAGGGAAGACTATGCATTCTGAAGTAATTTCCTTAATGAAACCTAAAACTTAATTTAGACAATCAGCTTAAAGAAAAGATTTTGCAAAAATTCTCATTGCATCCTTGTTCAGTGCAACCATTTCAGTGAATAAAGCTGACAGACACAATGAAAATAAAAGTTTCAAGTGAAGATTAGAGTCCTTCTTTAGCCTGAGTCCATTTAGAGTACCTTTTAAGCAAGTGTGAACATTCCTTGTGGCTGGTGGATAAATCTACAGCTGCTCTGAGTCTCGCTAAAATAAGGTCTGTAATTCACTGTCACAGGCAGGAGGCAATGGGGAAAAGCCAAGTCTTGGGGGAAGACATGGTTGGCTCTGAAAAATTTGATACTGCTAGTAATTTTACCCGTGTTTGGTCGAAGTGTGCCACTATAAGAATAATCCTTTTCTGCAAGAGCCTCAGTGAAATAGAGGTTGGTTTTGTTCCCACAAAGCTCTAGGAAGGAATAGAGAGGACTCAGCTCTTGGTGCCTCAGAAGTTTGTACACAAACCTTTCTCATTCTCAAACACGTGAGAGGTAAACATACCCATATAAAGCTTGAAATGTAGTCTCCTGAATCTACTCATCTCCCTTCTCTTTCTGTTCCCTTTCGTCATTCAGCTTGGTGAACTTAAAGACTGGTTTGTTGGTCGAAGTAATGCCCAAGGAATAGACCTAAACCGCAATTTTCCCGATCTTGATAGAATAGTGTACATTAATGAGAAAGAAGGTGGCCCAAACAACCATCTTCTGAAAAACATGAAAAAAGCCGTGGATCAGAATCCCAAGGTAAGTAGGGACTGACTGTTGGGTCACTTACATGCTCATCTCCTCCCTTTTATGCAAGCAAATACATAGTGACCTGTAAGAGATGGTCTTTATAACTCATGTTCTTCTGAATATTTTGCTAATTTTGTTAAATAATTTATCCATCTGATGCTTCTTGAATTTTTCCTCAAAATGGCTTCCTGTAGTAAACCCTTTTGATCCATATTGCTTAATCCTTAGACAATTCCTCACTAAAAACATATTTTGTATTTTTTTTTCAGTGTATCCTTCTCCCTGCATACGAAGCTATTTTTGCAAATATTCCGTAATTCACTTGTGTATTGTGCTTAATTATATTGCTGGCTAGATAGCTATTCTCACATATGTCACGTCTTTTTGTTAGCCTTCAATATACAGCCATGCATCTGGAGGGATTTTTATCTTCTTGTGTTTATTCCCCAGAGGAGGTTCTAGAAAATACAGTGTTGTGACTGGAATCTCATAGGACTGTTGTCCTAATAGATGTATTCTGTCTTCAAAATCAAATTATTAATAAAGTACTTTTACTTTCCATGCAGAGAATATACTGCATTCTACCAACATTTATTTTGAATTAGTTTATTTCCCTCGGTTTAAAATTTGGTAGGCTTTTTTTATCCATAATGGGAAGAAGTAAAAGACTGAGATTGTTTTATTTGGAATCTCATTCTGAGCTAATTTACACCAGTTTTAGAGTTGTATTAGCCTATATAATTATAAATCTAATGTAAAGGACTGATTTAGTTTTCTCTGAAGCCAGAGTAAAATTGCTGTTCCTTTAACTGTCTTGCATAATGTATGTGATAATAATTAAGCCCATTGTATTTAATTGAATGTTTCTACATTGAATTATGAGTTTGTAATTGCTTGTAATGCTGTTCTGTTGTAGCTTGCTCCTGAAACAAAAGGTGTCATTCACTGGATTATGGATATTCCCTTTGTGCTCTCTGCCAATCTTCATGGAGGAGACCTCGTTGCAAACTATCCTTATGATGAGACTCGGAGTGGTATGTAAATAGAAGTTAACATGAAATAGTAGGAGGTAGGAATTTCATTCTTTAGTTATTTCACTGCTAGCTAAGGTCCACTTCTGTAAGCATTGTGTCATTACATTGTAATGACTTCTTTTACCATATTAATCACTTTTAAAACTGGTCGCTGTATGACCATGTTTTCTAATTTTGAAGATGATAGTTTGTTTCAGTAGATTTACATGACAAAAATGATGTAATACCTGAGGGAATCAGAGTCCCTCAGATATTTTAATCAAGGCAACTTAGCTCTTAAATTAGCTGGGGCTGTTTGCACTCTGTTAAATGAAGTGAGGAAGATGTGTCTAGGCTAAGGTTTCTTGCACATGTAAAAATGAATTACTGAAAGCAGTAGTGTGCTAAGAGAAACAACTATCATTGTTGCCACTTTCTCAGTCCCTTATAAAAAGGATCACATTCTACCAGAGATGTCATCATATAGTATACAGCAATATTAGTTTCTTTTTCCTGCTACTAGGGGATGAGCACGTGACTGAAGTTTCATGAAATGATTATATTGTTTGTGATTTTCTTCTTTCAGTCAACGTTCTCACAGTTTAATTATACATATAATTATATATATCAGACTATAAAACTCTTTAGAAAGAGACTTGTATCTTTCTTCTGTGTGTTCTACTAAAAATATCTAAAGGCTAGAATAGCTTTGGTTTTCTGGTGCAATTTTAAATTAGTATTTTCATAAATATTAAGACTCATATGATTAGTCATTTTAATTATAGGACAACCTGGTACAAACAATTGATGAAGTATTGCTTTAATGTTATTAAAATAATGCCATTGTAGCTTGTGCTGTTATAGGACCCTTACCTGTGTACACAGGATTCCCAGGCACAGTTCTGCTATGCAGTGCTGGTAATCTAGGTTGTGAGCCCAGTCGGTGTGACTGCTCTTTTAACAATCGTTTTTCCTGGTCTTCTTGTCCTCCCTAGGCAGTGCTCACGAATACAGCTCCTGCCCTGATGACGCTATTTTTCAAAGCCTGGCTCGCAGTTATTCTGCTTTTAATCCCGCTATGTCTGATCCAAACAGACCACCCTGTCGTAAAAATGACGATGACAGCAGCTTTGTGGATGGAACAACTAACGGCGGTGCCTGGTACAGCGTCCCGGGAGGTGAGCCCCACCGCATGGGCGTTCCGGGTCACAGCTTATTTTGAGCTTGAGTTATGTTATCCACAACTTTTGGCCTGGTTAAGGCTAAATCAAAGGCTGTTCACTCGCCACAGTACATCTATAAAATCCCATAAAGCTCACTGTGGTGCCTATTAAAATATTCCTTTTTATTGCTTTTTCTAGAGTGTTTCTTCAGTCAGGGTTCACGTCATTGCAAATTTAATAGTTCTACAGTGGGCGAGTGATTGCTCCGTTATCATGAGAGCTTAACGTTTGGTTTGGTTATTTTAAAGAAAAGAGTAAAAAAATCCCCTGACAAACTCTGATGAGAGCAGGCTACCTATGGTTTATTTAAACATCCGTAACAAAGGCATCCAAGCCTGAAGAAAGTGGGGAGGCCTGGGTTTTACAGTGTTATAGTTTGGCCTTTGATTTTGATGGGAACAAAACCAACCAGGAAGATATTTGTGTCTCCATACATTGTGGCTTGATTAGTGCCTGATTCTGCCCAGCTGCTGTTCCCCCTAGACTTTGGTGCAGCCTTCTGTGCTAAGAGGAACAGTAGCGCTACTATGGGTCTGTCCAGACTCATTTTTCAGGAGAACTCTAGAAAAGTAACCTGAAATGAGACATTTCATTCCTTTCTACGAAGAATTTGGATATGCTGTTTTCTTTGTAAACTGAGTCAGACAGGTGTAGGGATATCTAAATCTTTGAATCTTCCATCTCTGCTAAACTTGGAGTAAAAACTGAGCTGGAGATTCTGAGCTAGAAACTCAGCTTACGTTGGAGTGATTTGCCTGTGCCTTGGCTTTGTTGATTTATACCAGATATCTTTGAAGACAAATAACAGTTTTATCGTTTGCTTGCCTCTTAGTATTGATTCAGAGTCTCCAAATGAATTTTAAGCTTTTAGCTGAAGTAAGGAGAAATCTTTCAAAATATTAGCCTAAGTGGTAGCCGAACTCTGCTTCTTTTACAGTAAATGGGGTATTAGAAGAAGAAAACAATTAAGCTCATGTGAAGAAATGGGGAACAGAACAGTGACTGGCAGCACTCACACAGACAGCGATCACCAGCTTATTCTTAGAGCTGTTATTCCTGATCTTCACAGGGGTAGCATCTTTCCTCTGCTGTGGTACCACTGGTCCTAGGTACCAGGGACTGGGTGTGAAGTAAAATATTGACATTTCTGAATAAAACTGAAAACCAAAAATTTCCCTTTGTGTGAGGCTTTCCACAGACTTTGAATTGAGACTGTTAAAACACCCTTGACAAAGCAAAGTTTGCAAAAGTTGAAAAAATGTATAAACAAAATATTGAGATGTTTAATAGTTAAAAATTGTTTCAATTCAGTTCAAAAATTAATGTAATATTAAATATAAAAAATTTGTTTCAATTCAGTTCAAAAATTAATGAAATATGAAATATAAAAACATGGATATATTTAGCTTCTTTTTACTTAGTAAAAGGCTATGAAAAACAGTGTTTTCCATTGTTTTGATGAAATGCCTTGATTCTGACTAAGCTTCACACGCCAGAGACACATTTTTCCATTGGAAAAACCTTTTGGATCTTATTTTAAGTTGGACTGCAAATTCCTGAAGTGATGCCTTTCTTTTTCTCATGTATTTGTACAGACATTAGTAGGCAGGAATCCTAGTTCTAAGCAGGATTTGTGATCCTAATATGTTGTAGCTAATAAAAAATGGGGAGATGACAATATACTTTGGACCATACAGCATAATATGTTGTATTTGGGATTTGTTTGGTCTTTTCTCCTCCAAGTGTAGAAATCGTCTGGCAAGCTGGGACTTTTGAACAAAACCTCTATGGTAGTTTTTGCTGACTTAAAAAAACAATTCTAATCCAGTGAAAACAGTTTTGTTCTTTCTCAGTGTAGTGTTAAGGAAAACAGCTAAACATTGCTCAGTTCAAGTGAAAATTTTCTTGGAAACTTTAGTCTGAAAAGCTCTGTCTGGAAATCAAACTGGCAGTTAGGTTGTTGATTGTATCAGTGGTCTTTTGCTATCCATATGGTAATGCACTCAAAGTTAGCAGCTGCATAAGCTGTTGAAAAGCCATTTGTGTTGCTTTAGGAAAATTATTCCACTGTATATCCTTGCCTGAGTTAGGAATTATTAAGAGAAACTCTGAAGACCTTGTCTCTGTGATATCTGCTCCTGTCAGAGCTACGGTGGCACTTCACTGCCTTTGCATCCTTGAGTTGCTGTGGTCTGTCATCCCCCACTTTCGCCTTTTCCCTTCTTTTCCCATTCTTCAACTAAAGCCACACATTCCTTTCCCCACCAAACACAACACCAGTACCCACTCTTGCCTGTTTTTTATTTTTATTCCCAATCATCTCCTAGATGCTCCCTTTAACAGTACATCAGCAAACAAAGAGCTCTGACCTAGGAAAGGATGATTTTTCATTCTGATGAATTACTATAGGTGCTTTTGCCCTATAGAGCTTATTATGGTGCCCCCAGCTGTGCGGTATCTATTCTGTGTCCATATCATTCACCCACAAGAGCTTCTACCTTCTGTGAAAGACAGCACTACCTGGTGGGCTGGCAGCAATCTTCGCTGGTGCTTGGGTATGCAGGGACAACGTGTGGGTGGCTCCCTCTTGTGACTGTGGGTTGCTTTTGCATGTTTTTCTGAGTACCTGGGCTCTTTCGGTAGGAAGGCTGAATGTCTGGTGGCAGAAACATCTGATAACAGTCCTTATCTCAAACTGGAAGAGTGAACCCTCCGTTGCATTCATGTTCTGTCCTTCCCTTTTGTCCAACCTCAGGATTTCCTCACCATCCTCATAAAAGGTGGCAATTCTTCTTTCAGCCTTTAGCCTTTTGGGGTAGAGAGAGTGGGTGATGTACAGGAATATTTCACACTTGCTTAATACACTTTGCTGTGAGATTTTTCACACCATTACCTATTTATTAGTTACTTTCTTCTGTAGAGAAGAGGCACAGAGAAAATAGCTCCTGCCACTGCGTGTTTGTGCTAAATCTGAGACCGTAATGTCTGTTACACTTGTAGTAGTTGTCATGTGTAATTAGTTGATCCTTGTAGGTTTTTCAGACAGCAAGGAAAGGCAAAGAGGTCATTCTTCTCTGTTCAGAAATAGCTCTTTAAGCTATCAGACTCTGGGGAGAAACAAGTTTGTACGTAAAACCCATGCTGTTTTTAACACTTGTCTTCTCCCTGTCAGCATTTAATTAATGATTTCACTTATGCACAAGAAAGCCAAATTAAATTTGCACGAACAGCTTTAATTTTGGCATTTCCTTAGCAGTTGAATGCATAACTTTTCAACATCCCTAATGGTTTTTTAATGTATCTTTTGTGTGGAGTATCTATTAGGAACTATAAATGAGAAGAACAGATAGTAATGGATTACTACCTAGCCACATGCCTGTTCTGCATGTTCTGTCATTACAGAGGCACTTGAGTCTAAACAGATTTGTGTCATTACTAAAATAGCTTTTCAAAGCAGCTAACTGCTATTGCTGTAATATTAGCCTATTGTTTAGATGTCTTATTTTATTTTCAGATACCTTCAAATCACTCTTGGCACTCAACTGATTCCTTACTTGGCCACATTGGAAGCAGCGTTAGGGGTTTTTTAGGATTTCATGCAACATGTGTAGGAGGCACTTATTCTCCCCATTATGCACAAGGCTCAAATTCATCCTGTTCTGCTAAATGTTACTGTCTTTTCTATGTGTAGAAGCTGCACTAGCTTAGTGTTGTAGCTTGTAATTCAGTCTGAAGTAATGCTGATGTCTGGATGCCAGGGACACACCCTGCAGTCTGGTTCCTTTGCAGAGCTTTACATTCCTTTTTTAAAACCTGAAGAAATTAATTTTTTCCCATGTTCTAAGGTTATATATGTAAGCACTAACATAGAGACAGTACAGTCCTTCAGGACACTGGAGCAGTGCAACGGAGAACTGTGTTCTCAGTTTCAGAGAAAAGTCCTACTCATGGTCAGCAATGAAGGGCATTCACTGATGAATCTCAGTTATATCTGAGGTATCTAAGCCTTTCTGAGTTTCAGAGAGTGGTTGCTGTTAAAATGTAAGAAAGTTAGTGCTATACTTCATTAAAATGAGAGGCTTTGGGAGTGTGGTGATGTGCATGCGTGTAATACATGCCCTGTACATAACAAGCTGAAATAGCACAGTTAGAGGACTTGACCAGTGGCAGCAAAGTTGCTGCAATGTTGAATAAATCTTTTGAAACGTACCAATTTCCTGGATATTGCACCTCATCACCATATGGAATGAGAAGGTAAAGAGTGCACAGCCCATGCACTCCAGATTGCATATGTAGTAGGCCACAGTTTAAATCTAGGCCAGCTTCATCCCATTCTCTGTCTCAGAGATTGAGATCACCACCTGCAGTTCAATGAACCAACAAATACACCTTGGACTAGGCCAGGAGCTGGGAAACAAGCTATAGGGTATTGACATTGTGTACAAAACTGAAAAATGTATTACTTCTTTATTCTGTTCTTGAGAAACTAGGGCATCCCTGAGTAATACTTTGTGGGAGGGAGAAATTTCCTGAGAATTGGAGCAGTAATGGTAAAGCGTTATTGGCACCACAGTAAAATTACATCATGCCCTTTGTCTTCCTGTTCTCCTCTTCATGGATTCTTTCTTTCTTTTAGAATAAATACAAAAATTAAGAAAATAAGCATTATCTAGTGTCTAGAACAGATGCCCAGCATCTGATGCTGTCAGGGTTTACCTCATGACTCCACTGCTCTCTCTTGCTGTGTACAGCTGAATGGCCCATCTAGAGTCCTGCTAGTTGGAACATCACTGCCATCCTTTACAGAAGCATCCTTTCCTTCTGTGTCCTCATTTTTCTAAAATGATTTAGAAATAAAAATGGTCTTTTAGCAATCTGAAAAGTCCCTGTGCTTATCAGTAGTTAGGCATCTTGTTGGCTTGTTGGCAGAAAATAAACTCTTCACCCTAATATGTTGGGAAAATCCCACCTGACTCAATCTGGTTGCTGCCCTCAGAGTTCTCTTTTGGATATGACATGAGCTCTCTGGTCAGTTGTGGACCTTGAACAACACCACTGCTTCAGTAAAGGGACTGCATTAGGGCTCATATGAAGCTTGCCTGAGAGAATATAGGACTGAACAAATTAGCAGTCTAGAAGCACTTTTACATCCCCCAGTGGCCTCCATGGAGATGCTCAAAATGCTTGATAGCCATTTTATTTTCAGTCATCCATTTGAGAATTCACTGACTCTGCTAGCTAGATAGACTGTGAAGGCAAATGATAGCTCTGCATCAGCATCTGCAAAGAATATATTTATAACCCTTCTGGGGATGGCCACAGTCCCTCTCCAGCTGGTTGACCCAGTTACAAAACTGGAAACCTCTTTGGTTATTGATTGACTGAATTGAGAAAATAGCCAATATATCCATGTAGTAAGAGGAGGGGCTCAGAAATGTAAAAAGAACACCTATTTTCATGAAGTTTTTATTCCTAGTCATGATGCGATCATACTACTTATATTTTTAAATCTCTATGATTAAAGTTACATTAATAATGATGTTTCTCTTCTCTCTTGAAGGCTGTCCAGTACAGATTTTGCAGAGGCATTGAGTGGGTAGGAAATACCCCTTTGTGTGGAAATATTTCCATGGAAATAAATTTTATAGGAATTTTTTTGTGTGTGAAATATTTTGAATCTATGCAAAAATATGACAAACAGGTGGTTTTCATATAAAATGTTAACAAATTGAAACACTATATTTTCAGGGAAAAAAAAAACAAACCACAGTTTTGACCCATCTTTATAAACATCTTTTTCAATGTCACTTTATTATGTTAAATTTAGTTTATAGTTGTCATTCTTCTTGGTTTACAAAGTGATTGTCTTTCCTTTTTTCTTTTTTTTTCATGTAGAAATGTTTTAGCAATAATTTTCTGCTCCCAAAGAGAAAAAATGTAATTGTTATGTCAGCTATCCAAATATGTGGGAGGTAGGAGTATGCAGGCCAGGTGCAGCATCAAGTAGAAGTATACAGGCCAGGTGCCAAATCTTTTCTAAGCTTTCCCTGGAAGAAAATGTATTTTAGAATTAAATGTCCTATTGGTTTCTCTGATTTAAAGCTTCTGAATTCAAAACTAGGCAGATTAACTGGAACTGCATCAATTGTATTTATAGCTGTTCTTTTCTTAATAGTCCCAGTATCTCATGTGTCCCCCTCTATTTACTTCAGAAAAATGCAAAATGCATTACTAACTCTATTTTTTGGCATTGAAGGAATGCAGGATTTCAATTACCTCAGCAGCAACTGCTTTGAAATCACAGTGGAACTGAGCTGTGAAAAATTCCCACCTGAAGAAACGCTGAAGGGCTACTGGGAGGACAACAAGAACTCCCTTATAAATTACATTGAGCAGGTAACACAATAGAAAATGGCAAAACTCTATTTATTGTATATAAAACTTCTAAACTTGGTGCTGTGTGAACAGCTAATTCAAAATTCCACAGTAATCCAGACATTTCTCCATAATTCTTATTTGTCTCTAAGGTGGTAAATACTGTGTGATATTTCTATATAGGTGGAAGAAGAGGGGAAAAGAAGGAAGATGATATAGTATGGAATTCATTACACTTTACTTAAGCTGTTGCAGACATTTAATTAAAATTATTTGTGTTAGGTTCCTCAATGAAAAGAAATACAAATTTCCAGAGTCCACAATTCACTCCCCCAGCACTGGTGTGTTTACTGAGAGGGATGGATTGCCCTCTGCAGATATTAAAGTGTTCGTACAGATGTGGGGTGGGTCACTGTCAATGTACAGGAAATCTAGGCAGCTGGATTGGACTGTAGCTGCCTGGCAGTTCAGTGTAACATCATGGGACATCTCTAATCCCTGGGTTGTAGATATTTTGCTGCTCTCTGTTTGCATGAGCTGCTGATACTCAATATAGAGCTGTCAGTGTGATGGTTCCCTTAAAAATGACACTAAATCTGGTAGAAGTGTATAGCATTGTCATGGTTTTATATAATCTTGTGCTAATGGGTTGTTAGAAGTTAAGACTCATGAAATAGATCTATGTGCGTGTTTGGACATTTTCTTTGTTGCTGTGGTTTTTTTGTTTTGATTTGGTTTTTTTAATCATTTCATTCCTGCATCAGGTTGCACTGAAATGATGGTTCCAAGCAATGTGGGAGTATTGAATTTCTGTAACCTGAATATTGGAGTTAATGATTACAAATATAACTGATATCATTAATGGCTGCACAACTGAGTTTGTGAACTCAGAAACACACTTTGTTAGCCAACCCGATCAATTAATACATTCGTTTCTTTAAAAACTTATTTGTGCAGAAATGCTTTAGTTAGTCAGAAATCTGAAATATTTGAAATGTTTGAGTTATACTGTTTTGTTAAGTTATATGTGGGCTGAGGAAAAAGCTGTATCCATACTGCAGTTTTTACCCACTGATTATGGGATCCATCTTAAATTGTTCAGCTCCTTTGCACATGGGTTAATTTTCTCTGACTTGTGGAAAACTATGTTATCACTGCATTTTCAAAATTACTCCTGTGCAAGATACTATTTTGCCAACTTCCTTTGCTCCTGCGGAGCTGCTGGCTTTATCCTTGAAGTTCAGTTGGTCTGTTTGGCATTGGTTTTTATCTTATTGCAGAACAGGAGGTCGAGCTCTATGCTCCAGCTCCCCTGTGTTTGGTGAGAACAGTGCAAATATGTACTTTCTGCTTTTCTAAGCTGATCTGCATCAGGCTTCTCCTGTAGTGTAAATTAGAGGAATCTGAACTAAACTCTAGCTGCTGAATACACCTGCATATAGGTTCGTAAAGGGGAACATCAATATCTCAAAATAAAATTTGGGATCCACAAGACTTTTCAAATATTGCAGATTTGGAGAGAAGCCTGGACTCCACAGTGCTTCGTCGCTTAACTTCCAGGCTCCCGATGAGATGCATCTCCACACAGGCCCCCAACATCCCCTTCTCCCCTTCACTGAGAGATCCCTATTTCAGGCCATGAAAAAAGCAGTTGATCCTCAGTGTCTTGCCCCTGAGGAACTTTCAGAGCATGCTTAAGGTATGCTGGTGGGACTCCACACACTGCGAGCAAATCAGTGCCTTAGTGCCTTAGTTTCATGTATGCTGGGAATAGACAGATTAGGTACTGCTGGGGCTGTTGCCTGGAGCATGTTGCCTAAGAGGCAAGAAGGAACTAGGACATGACCCACCGTTGCCTTTCTCTCACAGGCCATGCAGAGAGTGTTGTGACTCTATATCATCCCAGCTCAAAGACCTGGATGTTTTGGGTGCACAATAGAGACCTCAAGCATCTCGCAGTGGGATTGCCCATCAAAGTCCAAGTGACCTCATTTACTTTGATAACGTTTCACTTTTAAGCAGTTATGACCACTATTAGGTCTAAATTCTTACTGTTGATGAAATCTATTAAAAAAAAAAAAAAAAAAAAGGTTTTTTTAAGGCTGCCTTTCAAAGCTTTTCAGTACATTCATCAGTCCCCAGTACGATCAAGGCTTTCAGGTTAGGGTTCACATGTATTACGATTTGCTGCCTGTTTCTGAGAATTGCTTGTATTGCAGCACAGATAAATTATTATAACTATCTGCTGAATTATTTTTTCCTCTTAATTCTTTGTTTCATTATGATGTTAAGTATTTCTTATTGATAGTTGTCGGCATGTGGACTGTGGGGTTTATAACATGCTTTGTTAGATATATCAGTAGATATTCTATTGACAAAAATGCCATCTTTTCTTCAGAATTTTCTAATTATTTACTATGTGTTGCTGACCTTATTTATTTTAGATTCATCGAGGAGTGAAAGGGTTTGTCAAAGATCTTCAGGGCAATCCAATAGCAAATGCTACAATTTCTGTGGAGGGGATAAGCCATGACATTACATCAGGTGAGTGTGGTACCTGCAAAACAAGGAGTGCTGGGATATATTGCTTCTCCTCTGCTTAGCAACCTGGACCCGTTTCCACATCCTTTTAAGTGAAGTTTTAAGGGAGCAAAATTTTGAAGCCAGGAAAGCATGTTGTGCCTCAAGAAGCTTGCTCTCTGCAGGATTTCATGCATCTTTCGCTTGTATTTTCCTCTCAAATTTCCTGACACTTGTTTTTGTGACTTGATGGATCTCTGGTCTGAGCGGTTCTCGGAGCTCTTGCTTAGTAATGCTTAGACTTGTCTTCTGATTTGTGATGCAAATAGCGTTTCACAACTCTGCTAGGATTTAAAGTCCTGTCAGCAGTAGTTTTGAGTTTGAAGGCTAAATTTTAGTCCAAAAGTGTTACATTATTTACAATGTAGTCATACCTTTTGGTATGTAAATTCTTGACAGATTTTCAATTTACATAACTTCCTTCTGCAAAGATAAATTCTCTCTGCTGTTTACAATTACGTGACCTTTTTTCACAAAGGCAGCTCTAAAAGATGAAATTATTGTGTTGGTTGGTGTTCACAGAAAATTATGTGTCACCTCTTCAGTAATGTTGTGCTTTATTCTAGGAATGAGTTCAAAAGTATCTCACACAGTGCGATACACACTTATCTGTAGACCTATGCTGTCCTATCCTGAATGACATTTTCTTTATTTGCACAAGATACTAATTAGAAAAACATGAAGAAAATGTCATTGCTTTATGCATGACCTTAAATTACGGTCATTTTCTCAATGATATGTTTCACTATACTGTTACAGAATGCAGAATACTATGAAACAGGACTGGTGAAATCTTCAGGCGTCTCTAATTTGTGTTTGTTTGCATATCACCTGCAAACAGGCCAGCACTTCTGCCAAGGAGGAGAACAGTCTGTGAAAACATTAGTCATCTTCATTCCCTGTAAAGAAGAAAGCAAAATGTATAGAGTTTGGAAAAAAATTTTCAGGCATAATAAGCAAGGAATAAGCTGTGCAAAGAGGTATTTTGAGGTAGGAGAGAGTGAGGCATATGAGAGAGAAGCTCATGCTTTTATGGTGCAAAAAACTGCATCTAATCATGAATCTTTTCACATCATTGTGTGTGTATAAGCCTTGAAGTCATGTATTGTCAAAACAGTGAGGAAAACAAGTACTTGAATTCTGGCACAGTCAAAATGAAGGATATTTTTTGGCTTTTCTTTTCTGCTGCTCCTTTGTTCATGAGTTGAAATTCAGCTTTGTTCCAGTGCCAGGAATTAGAAGAGATCATTATCGTAATTCTGCAGAGTATTTTTTTCCCTTCTGTTTTATGAAGAGAAAAATCTGGGTACAACTGGACTGACTACTGACATTTTTTGACCATGCGAATTACAGACATTTAAGTAATATTTCCCTTTGTGCACTGTGTAGCTGCAGATGTGGTGAAAAAGCATTTAAGGGACTGGCAGAAAGACCATAGCCAAGCCTTCTCAATGGCACTTCTAAGTGAACTTGAGAATAGCCTTGCAATGTTTACTGGTGATAGAGAAATTCAGAGTATTAACCTGTGACAAATTAGGTAATTGCACACTGCTGGTGCAGAGAAGATCTGAGTCTCTGCGAAAATGGGATAGGGGTCATTTCTAGAGAAGACGATGATGTGTTTTGATTCTGTGACTGAAACAGGTGATCTGTAGTAACAGTGTAGCAGGAGCCATTTGACCTGAGTGGATCAAACTTCCACTTCTTTGTTTAGCTGAACCGAAGGAAAAAGCCCTAGACAGTGCCTGGATACTGAAACATGTAGGTAATGATACTTCAAGGGTGATACACATGGAATATTCTAGGAAATTATGATTTATAGCTTTTTCTGAAATGTGAGAAAGGTGATGCTATTTATTTAAATTTGATGAAAATAAAATGCATTTATACTTGGATTTTCATAATATTGAGGAACATTAAAAATCCATATCACACTGCAAACTGAAACTCAGACACTTAACAGGGGCTTTACGTTGGCACTGGGGTGCTTCTAAAGTAGGGTAGTGTCTCATATTGTCCTTTTCTTCGGTATAATGGAGAACCTTCAGTCTCAGCAGGCAAAATCTTTCATGAAGTCTACAGCACAACTTCAGAGTTTAAATCAGTGTTTTGGTTACCCACAAAGAGGAAAATCTGTAACGATATTTTTATACAGCTCTTACAGAAGAATCTTTTCAGACAGACAAAAGGAAAGGGCTGACATATAATCCCATCTCCTTAGCTGTGTAGTTAGTTTTATACATACTTATTTGGATTTTTTTTTTCTTATTCTCCTCTACAGCCAAGGATGGTGATTATTGGAGATTGCTTGTGCCCGGAAATTACAAACTTACAGCCTCAGCACCAGGCTATCTAGCAATAACTAAAAAAGTGGCTGTGCCCTTCAGCCCTGCGGTTGTGGTAAGTGCTCACTTGTGTGTTGGTTATCATCTATTATATATTTAAAAGGTCTCTTTTTCCCTCATGGTATACATGTAAGCAGGAGTGGATTTTTTCAGAATATTCAAGCATATGCTAATTTAGAAAGCCTGGAAATCTACTCTTCTAGCACTTGATGCACCAGCTGCTGACAGTAATCTCGTTTTAAACTCATTTAATCTCTTGCTGGTTGTATTTATAGTGAAAAGACACAGAGAAGGGTAATATTGAGATATTCCAACATTTTATTGGTTGATTTCTGAATAGCCAATCAGACAGAAGATTATAGAATATCTCTAAATACTGCAACTTGAAAAGTAAGAGATGTTGAGGTTTGGATTGAGACATGATGCTTTTAGTCTAAATTGTCAAATGACTACCTGCTTAGATTAAAATCAGTGTTCAGCTCTGTGCAGAAAGATAGTGGTTGACCACTCTTTGTGCAGATACCTAGTATGTGCAATGAATAAGAACTGGGCTTTATCTAAGATTTCAGAGGCATTTTTAATTCACCCTCTGTACAGGTGAGGATGTCTCTTAACAATTAAATTAGCACATCATATCTACATTAATGAGCCATGTGTTAGGAAAAGCTCCCTGGATCTTTTTGATGGCGTGAAATTGAATACATGTTTTGTTATGCTAGGGGTCTGCATTGCTAGGTGTTAGCAATAAGATGATGATAGTTTGTATAATATGATGTATGAATTATGTGGCTGTCTGTTATTCAGTTTTAATTTCATTGGCCTATACGTTTTGAACTTTTTAGACAAGTCAAAAACTTGACAGATGTCTTGTTCTTCTGGAAATTTTGCTCATCTGTGTATATTTTTAGATAAGTTATTGTGCTGATATGCTAGTATTGCATGTATTTAGATCAGCTGTGAGACACTTTGGAATAAACCTAGCCTAAAACAGAAGATGCCTCCCTAAGCCCCATGTCTGTGTTAACCAATTTCTTTCAATAAATGACTCTTAAAAGCCTACATCACTCTCTTTCTACAAGTTTTACTGACATATTTGATTGTTTCTCTTACTCAGGTTGATTTTGAACTGGAGTCATTGTCTGAAAGAAAAGAAGAGGAGAAAGAAGAGTTGATGGAATGGTGGAAGATGATGTCAGAAACATTAAATTTTTAAATGATGATTTTGGCTTTACAGCTTTTAATCTATTATATGTTGACTTAGTATAATGTACTGTGGAAACCCCCTATATTATAGATTTTGTGCACTTCACAATAATTAACTGAATTTTTCAGTCATCTTTTGATTAATATGATTACAAATAACTATTAGCCTCCTAGGTAGGTAAATAAGTTATTAATTTTCTTTCATATTGTTATAGAAAATTTACTCATATACAAATCAGAAAAAAATGAATGCATATGCAGCCTATATGACAGTACAATCTGTTGTGTATTATTTGCAAGTTCAGAATGTGTAGGTTAGCTCTTGATTTTAAAAAAGAAATATAATGTAGTCAATTACTGATACTGCCAGAGATATTTGAAAGTCCATAGTAGTAGACAGTGCTCTTTACTGAATTCTATAATGGATGTTATTGAAAAGATTTATAATAACAGTGTGTGGTGTAATAACATTTTACAAGGATTAAAATTCAGTATAACATTTTGTATGTCTCTGGTGTTGGGACTATTTAAATATGTAAGAAACATAAGCTGACTTCATTTTAGTAAGCAGAAGGAATCTGCATAAATTCTTTTATTAAAGAGGGCATAGAATGAATTCAAGAATAGCAGAGTTTTATTCCTTAAACAGTTGATAATATTCAAAGATCAGGTTTTAATTATTTCTCATGACTTATTAAGCAAATTAAAAATTCTGAGTGGGCAAAGGAGAGAAGCTTGTGCATCTTGTTAATATGCTGCTTGTGTTTGTTTCACAGCAATGATGTCTGTTTTAATTAGACAACTATCTTTTCATCATGGTGTCTATATAATCAGCCAAACATTAATCTGTTCACTGAAGGCCACCAAAATATAGACAATGAATTGGAAGTCTACTGAGGTTGTGCATGTAGTCTCACAGGTCAAGAGTGGATGTTTCCAGCAGTGTTTCTTCTGCTGGCTAGTCTTATCTAAAACTAGAAGCAAGACAGATAAGTGAAAATTATTCTTCTTGCTGCCCCTTTTTTAAATACTTTAATAAACATCCTTTAGTATTTTGGCTAAGATAAGTGAAATTTGCAGAGTCAGAGAATACGCATGGGCCGTAGTAGGTGCAAGTTTGGTATAATTCTGCTGAAATGACTGCCGGTCATACTTGATAGCAGCTAAGCATCTCATCTGTTTCAAAGCTTACACACTGTTGCTGGTCTATTTTAATTCAAGATCAGATATTTGATACAGATTTCCTTCCTCTGTTTCTCTGGTATCACTGTGTTTTGATTAGCATATTATTTTGGCTGATGCTGTAGGAATTCAGTATGGTTCAGAACCAATCAACAATGCATTATCATGTTCCTACTGAAAGTGAAAAATCACATGTTCAGGTGCAGGATCCAAATTCACTTCCTCTGAGTATTTAAAAATTTATTGAAAATACTATTTTCTGAGAATTTAAAATTCTTTAGTAAAAGTAGCTCTTGGTCCTTTTAAGGAACAGACTTAACGGTTGATACACATTGATAAACTGAACAGTAATAAACTGTAAAAATCAAGAGTTTGCTATGTAACCTGTAGCTCATTTGGGTAGTAGATGTTTATTTCCAAATTTCAGGGGAACTTTAGTTACTTTAAGTCATTATACAACGATGAACTTCAAATCTCCATTAGGATGAGAAACCCCGGTGGCAAATAAAGAATCTTGTCTAAATGTGTCTTGATAACTTGTGGCTAGCTGTGCACAACTGTGTGCATAAAGGATGCCTGGTTACACTAGCTTGGGTGTTTATGACAATTTGAAATGCTAAGATGTTGCACAGGACACTTTCTGTGTCTGTGCATAATGACACTGTTTTTAACTGAGTCAGGTAAGGTCAAAGTAAATGGTATAAAAATGAATTATAATAAGAGACTGCTGGCATGTGGAGAAATGGCTGCAGGAGTGTAAACTAATGTAATAAGGCAAATGTGTATTTGTATAGACCTCTGTGCTCTGCCTCTCCCAAACCAAAGAATTTCAATCTAAATAACACTACTACATGGTACAATGCCTGTCATGCATCCAGCCTTCCTGTGGCATAGTTAGTGCAGACATTACATCAAAGTGACCTCAAAACAGATTTCTAATCCATACCTGTATTATGTGTGTGAGATCTTCTGGTCTACTGTTTCATACATTTGAGATTAAACATGGTGTCCCTTAAGTGATCTCTTTGTTGTGCTCTAGATGACTGCTTGCTATTACTGTGTTGAGATCAGGTTAAAGTGATTAAATGTTACAACACCAGAACCATTGCCACTGTTCTTTCTCTAGGTAAACATCCTTAAGAACAGTGTAGTCAGGACTCTCAATAAATTAATTCATTATGTCGCTTTCCGAGCTGAGCTGTGTTGTAGGACTGTGTATGTTTAATGGAAGATTAAAGTATTGTGTGATGGTGAGCTTTTGGTTAAAAAGGCACATGCTGTACTATTGTACAATAAATCTACAGTTTTATTTAAAATATAAAATGTGTGAGTAATTTACAGGTTCAAAATGTGACCTCTTTGGCTGTGCATGTCTGCAAAGTGTGCCGTAAACTCATCCTCAGTGAGGTGTGTGTGCCAATTAATTTGCTGTTTGAACAGAGTAAGGAGACTGAGATTAGTGACAATATCCCATTGAGAGCCATCCACAGCCCCTTAACTTTGTGCCAGAACATCCGTCTTTTGGAATATACATCTTTCTGAGCACTTTTCCCATGGAGACTTTCAAGTCAAGTAAGAGATGGTAATGAGGTGCTCTGCATCCATGCAGGGTTAGTGGGGACAGGGCATACACTTTTGCATGTCTCTTACAATATTTACAGGTCTTTTTCCATAGCAATTTTATCAATCCTTAGGATTAGAAATCACGGTGTTACAGTGTGCTTGCAAACCTGTGGTACTATGGATTCCTTATAACTACAGTGGCCAGGATTGTAATAACAATGAAGTGAGTCAAATAAAATCACTGCATCTGAATTTTATTTCCCTTTTCCTAGCTTGTGGTGTTCACATCCATACATGTGAATTCACATGTAGTCCTCACTCGTCCTGAGCTGCTAATAACATGTATTCGAAAGAAAATTAAAACTGTGTTATGTTAGAAAGAATTGCTACCAAGTTTCTTTGAGGTTTTTAATAGCTATAACCAGTGTTAGGGACACTTAACTGGGCCATGAAAGGAAAAACTTTCAGAGAAGGATGACATAGGTTTAGAGGAGCTTGATCTTAAAGCTAAAAGGTACAGTTCTGTTGAGCCTGATATTTTCCCATACCCCACTCAGTTGTGTGGAGGCTGTAGAATAGCAGCAGTTTAATGACGGCCTCTAAGAGTTAGAGCAGCTGTCTAGAGAATCTCAGTAAGCCTGTTCCACTGGAGGAGTGTCTTGTTTCCTACTTGTAGTTAGGACTGGAATTGCAGGACTGAGAAACATCACTGCAGCACTTGCTTTCTGTCTTCCTGAATCTTGCAAAGTATTTGTTCTGATCATCTCCTTGCAGGTATTTTATTCCCTGTGTACATTTCTGTTTATTATGTAGAGCTACATGTGTTATGAATAATTTACTGCTTGTTAATCTGACTCTTAAGTTTGGTCATTGTCACAGCCTGTGTTCCAGTGTTTCTGACTTACATAATTAAAGCCAGAAAACAAAAACACTGAGGAGATTTTCTGAAAGTCATGGCATAAAAAACCAACCAGTGGATTTGTGTGCCTCCAGGCTTATGAGGGTTTTGAGTGAGCTTGCTTCAAGTTTCTGTTTTTAAAGCCTGTTTTAGGGAAAAAAGAATATGACAACTGAATTGTTGATGTAATTCCGTGCATCTGGGGGCCACGGTTTTCAGCAGTATAGCAAGTAGTGGAATAGGCAACATAAAAATGAGATTTTTAAAAACAACTGCTGTTTACTTTTACTAACTGTGATAATGGGAGTATATTAATTGAGTTAAATGGCCTTGCAGTGCTGATCTTGCTTCATCTCTCCTTCTTTTGCCTCTCTGTGCTTCAGGCATTATATTTCGGCAATGACTTAAACCCATCCATGATAAGGAGTCATTCATCACAATGCTAAATTTTCCCTGAATTAATGGTTAAAAATTCGTGTTATTTTATCTTTGTTCTACTTTCATATTCAGTTAAGCCACCACAGATTTTTGTAATCACACATCCCTGTGCACAGTGGAAACTGTTAAAGAGAGAAGCTGAAGAGTTTGGCTCCTGCGTTGTGAATGTAGAGGGAATTTGACATCTGGAAATGCACTGGAAGCAGTCTAGTATTGTGAAATACATACATTTTAGAGACCTTTCTTTTAATCATTCTTTAGTAAAGGGCTGAATAGGGTTTTGTGCCTATGGGATTCTAGGAGTGCAGCATGTCTGTGTCTGCAGTCTTAAGGTAAAGCTACGTTGGAAAGATTCTGGTTTTTCTCAGACCCTCAAGCAGAGAATCTAAGTAGCCAGGGTTATCTGGTGTCAAGGCTGCTCATTTTGCATCAACAGTAGTTGTTTTTCATATTTTCTAGGAGAAAGATGCATAATAATAAACAAGAAATGAAGTTCCCTTTCATAATGTGCAGAATTGGTTGTGGAACTTCAGATTCATGGCAAGACACAAAGTAAAAATAATGGAGATGAGCTGGACCAGTTGCAACCTACAGCTCATTAAGGCTTTGAACTGCTGGTCAGTAAAAGATAGCAGGATGAATCTGGGTGCCAGTTTTGTTACATTCATGGCAGCAACAGAGGGATTCAAAGTGTTGCAATACCATCCAGTAATGGGAGTTTCCAGTTCGTGGGCTCAGTGGAGCATTCGTTCTGCAGTTTGCCATGGTGCATGCACTGGTGTCCAAGGGGGCAGAACTATGATTCTTCCTCCATATTCCAGTACCTCTTGCAGAAAAGGTAAATTAAACACATTTCAGAAACTATGGACAACATTCAAGAGGACTTGGCTGCCAAGAACAGTACAAAATTACAGTCTAACTTCCCTCCCTTCAGCTTACCAAATATCCGTTCATGTGGCTTTTCTTGGCTGCTTCCAGCTCTCTCGCAGGGTGTGTCAGAAACTAGCCCAGTCTGAGCAGCTCAAGCATCACTTGTGCCAAGACCCATCAGGAGTGGATTACAAGGCTTTCTGGTGCCTGTAAAGATTCTAAGTTTCCACTTAGAATCACAGAATCATAGAATGGTTTGGGTTGGAAGGGACTTCAAAGTTCATCTAGTTCCAACCTCTCTTCAATGGGCAGGGAACGTGCCACTAGACGAGATTGCTCCAAACCACATCCAGCCTCGCCTTGAGCACTTTCAGGGATGGGACATTCACAGCTTCCTGTCCACTGTCCACATCACAACTGGCACATCTGTGCATTTATTGGGGTGCTGAAGCTTCCTGTTCAATTAGGTCCCCAAGTATGACCTGGCACTGGGAATATTCAGGGCTCCAGAACAGGGACCCCACCAGTAGTTTGCTTTTGGCCTGCATGCTTCTTTCAGTGGAAGTAGAAGACAGATGCTACACCTTGGTGGTACAGGAGGAACGAGCTGGCCTGTGCCTCTGACTCCACACCAGAGTGCGGCAGGCACACATAAAGACTTTGAGGCTGGGAAGTGCTCCTGCATCCCATAGGTTAAATGTGGTCAAGACATGGGGACTGTAGAAACTCAGTCTGGGAAGGAATATCAGTAAACCTAATACCACCTACTCTCCTCTTCAGATACAGGCAATATATTTGAAGGTTTATCATGTTAGTGATATTTATCCCTGTATATGCATAAATCAGCACATCTGCTTTATGTGCCCTATGGGGGATGGAATGCTTTTCAGTTTAAAGAAGTTCTAGATAAAATACTGAAGCAGTTTTGGGAGCAGGGGTACACTGAAAAACAACTGAAGGGCTTGTGCTGCATAGCATTTATGATTAATGTGTGGCGAAGGAGTAGCATTCGCTCCAGTCCTAGGGCTTCTAGGTCTTAACAGACATAGCAAAAACTGTTGGAGGTCAGCTTTTGCACATGCTTAATGTATCAAAACAGGGCCTGGAAAGATCTTACTGCAAAGAAAAGGGTTAGATGCTGCAAAGTTTATCTATTGGATTCACTGTGTGCATACATACATAAGTATGCGTGGGAGCGAGAGAAGCAGGACAAGAATGTACGTCATCTTCCCTAGTCTATTTTAGGCATTTAACTGCTCAGAAGTCTTTGAAGGCACCTATTCTGTTTGCCATAAAAGGAATGCAGATTCCTGGTTTTGTGAATCACGTCTAAATTACATGCCTATGGCAGGCAAGTGGATCCCAGGCTGACACTTGTGTCGTGGGGCTGGAGGTGCCAAGAGGGCAAAAAAGGTGCCCCTCAGCAGGGAGGGCCAGGCAGCTGCCTCAGCAGAGGCTAAGGAAGCCTGGGGCCCAGTTACAGGAGTATTTTAAAATGCATATCATACAGCTCTAACGTGGCTGGTGACATGTCAAACTGTATGGCTGCCCTACACTGTCTCTGTGCACCAATGCCTGTCATGCACTGTGCTGAAGCCTGTATACCTAAATCTTTTACCAAATTTTGACCTAAAAAACCTATTAGCTGTTTTGGCAGGTCATTTACAAAAGAACGCTCTGAAAGCACTGCTTTCTTGTGCTTTCTTCTGGAAACTGAAAGACTAAATGAAAAGAAACTTTTTGTTATACCAGGACATGATAGATACCCTTCCAAATAAATACAGATTCTCTCTTTTCTATTTCCACATAGGTCTGACAGGACTCAACGTCAGACACTTGTTAATGTATGTGGTAATATGCAAGATGTTAAACATCTGCAAAATCTTCTGATCATTTTTGTAACATCTGAAAAGTTAGACATAGCTTGCAGAGAATTTCCACTGAAAAGAAACATAATTTGGAGGACATCCCAAGTTAAGTCATTCAATATTTGTTTGCCAATACACTGGATGGTATTACAAGATGCCAAGATAAATTCAAATTAACATGAAAAATATGCAGTCCTATTGGCTGTGGGTTTACATAAATTGCAGGAACGTTAAGAATTCTCAGATAAATAGTTGCCAGGAAAACAAACCCCCCCCCAAAAAAAAGTACATATGATACACTTGAACAAGTGGCAGAGAAGAATGAAATTTTTATCCAGTGGAATTTTTCTTTAGCAAAGCAATTAAACATGGAGATGTGTTCACAGGCTCTTTCAGAATCATTTATCTCAAACCCTTAATTTTAAATATAAGAACTGCCAAGATAAAAATTGAAAGCACTATGAATTTTAAAATAAAAATACAACCTGTCCAAATTAAAAAATTAGAAAAATATTTCATTGAGTATTTGTGTACTGCAACAAATCACCAGATGCCTTAGGTGCCTTTGAAAACTGTAGGTTGAAAAATAATTTTTTTTAGAGGGCTATTAAAAGGCAAGCAGTAAAATTAAAAAAAAAACCATACTATTCTGCTTCCATTTGCATAGTTAATTTATAAAAATGATAATTTGGATTTCTTCTATTTTATAGTATAATGTTTACACTTAAAAGCATTTTTATTAGTTTCATAGTTTTTATTAATGTAGCCGCACATATGAAACCACAGTCTGGCAAAGAAAGACTGAAGATCAAACAGTTGGCAGCTGAAATTAGGCAAATTTAGAAAGAGAACTAATTTCAGTACTTTCTTAGTGGGCTAATTCACCTTTGTGATAGCTCATGTAGCTGTACAGTCGATTTTTTATCACATTAGTTTTTTTGAAGTAAGGCTGTTGTTCTTTTGAAAAACTGTTTAAATGCTCTTTGTGTTCCTTGGCTGAACTATTCCTTTATTCTTCACAGATACGCCCTTTCAGTTGTTTTTCCCACCTGGTTTAATTGTTTCCTGAGACCTTAGCTAATCCCACATCCCCTTGAGCTTCTGCTTCATTAATCTAAGAGCATTTTTGGTTTCACTAATTACGGGATTCTGAGAATTCAGGCTTGGATTCCGTGGACAGTATCTGTATGCCTTTAAAAATATCTGGGTATTAGTTTTCCATGCTTGATTTTGGGTTGCTTCCCTTACTATCTGTGATCTGATTGAAGCTGTGAGATTTTTTTAGCTTTGATTCTTAACTGCATTTTCAAATGTAACAGAACCTGCTGAAATGTTGTAGGATTGTGTTTAATTTTTAGATCAATGAAAATTCTTAAAAAGGCTTTCTTTGCTCCTTCAGTCTCACACATGTCTCAGGTTCTTTGGAGTTACACTATTCCTAGAATTCATTAATTAAAAACTGTCTTGCTTGCATGGTATTTTTAGTGTCAGCAGCTTCACTCCCATAATATTCAAGAAAATACTTTGTGTTGCAAGTCTCTGTTCCTCTGAAATCCATCTACATCCATGGAGAGGGATGACACGTCAAAACCATATATTTTTCTCCTCCTCTTTAGCAATCTGTAATTGTTCTTTCTCCACAACCTCATTTTTTTCATTCTAACATCCCCAAGATGTATGCTAAAATCCTGATAAGACCTGTGCACTGCAGAAGGTACTGGTTTCCAGGTCAGTAAATGTGAAAGAGATTGTGATACCATGAAATTTATTATCTAAAAGGTGAAACTAAGGTGCTGCTGGTAATAGAAAGGCATAAACTCACAGGGCATGCACTGCTTTATCATTTCTGATGAACAACCTTGTTAGTCTGTGCCTTTGGATAGAAATTGTTGAAAGCAATGAGTAGTCATTATACTTCATGTTCTACCAGATTTTCACTCAGGAATTCTTCTCCTTGAAGATGGGGTTAGAAAGCTGTGATCATAAAATGAAGTTCTGTTCCTCATACCATTAAGACTCTCATATTGGAGCAAACTACTCCATGACACCTTACAATTTCTTTTAGACAAGTGGCTGCTCAGGTGGATATTGTGCAAACCATAAAAAAGCTCTCAGAAAAGGGAAACAAAGATTATTAAGGGGGCTTTAGGGCCAACACTTTTCCTGGTGTATTACAGTCAACTGTATGTGTCTCATGGTTCTATTCAATTTCTCATTTTGCCTTTGAAGGCATATTTTTCCTCCAAGAGAAGATGACCCATGAAATCGCTTTGCCTGACTGACTGTAAACCCTACCACAACAATTTCAATACTTGAAAAATGTATTAATCCAAATAATTTGGACTGCTGCTTTATTGTTTTATAGTCTTGGATTAGGACTGGATAGTGTTAATCTTAGAAGTGAAATCATACTTGGTAATGAGAGGAAATATCAGGATAAGCTTCATTAATTGCAGGCAGGCAGCTAAGAACACAAACATCCATGAACACACCCAGTGCAACTCTTTCTTGCCTATAGCTGGAGCTGAGAACTGGAAAGCTGTGTGTTTCAGGAGACACTGAATATACAATGAAGGAAAAAAAGTCACATCACACTTGTAATTCTAAGCCAATTCTCTGGGACACCACACAATTGTACAATGGATTTTTACACCTGGGTAGATTATCGGTGGGGAGGAGGGGAAGCTTAAAAGGGGATTCTGTTTGATTTACTCATTTTTACGCTTCCCAGTCATCAGCTAAGTAACTAAAACTCCTTAGCAACATTTCCTGTAATATCAGAGTCACAGTTTCCATTACTTAGATTCTGTCCATCAGCATATTGTTTTAATTTATGTCTTTCAGATTATTTCTTCTAGGTATAATGTTGGAGACCTTGAAACTTGATCATTCATTGAAACTGTGGGATGTTGAGATTAGGCTGAAGTTCCCCAATGGCCATCATTGCCCTGCTGTGGGGCAGCCAGCAGAGGTGTGCCAATATGCACCAGCTGTGAACCTGTTCTGTGCAGCCAAGCAGGAACTTGCTGGTTTATTTTGAGGCAGTAGCTCACATTCATATATTTCACATATACTAACAATGTAATGTCTGCCTCTTGGTAAGGTATATGCCCATAATGATTTGTTTACAGTGAGGTTACAAAGAGGCAATACGAAGAGGCAAAATGGGAAATAGCTGTGTGGAGATGACAGGCCTTTGACATACAATCTTGCAACTCTCATCTGTGTTGAAGTTCAACGAATGTATCTCACTTATTTCCCATGTCATCCTTTTCCAAAGAATGTTTTCCCTTTAGAAAATTGTGGATCAAAATAACCAAAACATAAAAATTGAATTGCACAAACATTTCCTGTTACAACTCTTCCCCTCCCCCCCAAGTGTTTAGTATTTGAAAACCTTGCTTTGAAAAGCTAAAAACAAACAAACAGAAAGCTACAAATAAACTTGGAACTTGGATTCTAAGTTTGTGTAAAAATCTAAATGAAGAACTATGTAAATCCCCTAAAGAGCCTTTAATTATTACTTGAAGACCAAAACTAAAACAGAATCTGTATATCTCTGCTAACTATTACTATCAAGACTACATTATTGTGTTTCCACCGTGAAATTATGTGAGATGAGAAATGTGTTGTAGTTCAAATCATCCCTCCTTCTGGGCAGCATCCTCTGTTAGAGAGATGGTACAAATACAATTTGCTTGATAAGTTGATCATCCTCTATATCACCTTAATTTAACACATTTTGTGAGCCAGCATATCCAGGTATTCAAGCACCTGTTTGGCCCTTTTCCTAGGTGCCCTTAGAGAGGAAGAGAGACTAAATATCTGCTGAACTGACCATCCACCTTCCATTGTGTTTAAAAAAGGATAACAGCTAGAGTCCATTTTCCACTCTCATTTTAAAACCATTGAATTCACTGGAATCACCCTGGATTACATATGTCATCCTTGGGAGTAGAAAATGACCTTGTGTCCTTTTTCTTTTCACCACAAAGTTCCTCTTTCCAGCTTTCCCATGTTGAGCAGGGGCAGTTTGGCATGTGCTACTACTGCACATTTCCCTCCCAATTACCCATTTCCTCTCCTGTGTGCATTTTTGGCATAACATGTTGTGTTCTGAAACCTCACATACCTGAAACATTTTGAAGCACTGAGTTCTGGACACAACTGGTTATTTGATTCGAGATGGCCACCCCTTCTGTGAATAAAACCCTCATATTGCCATAGGACATTCCACTAAGTTTTTATCCTCTATATTAAAATTTTTGCCTCCAATATTTTACTGCTTCATTTATTAACAAAGAAATTTTATATTAACCATGAAAGACACTGAAGAAGCTTAAATGAAAGATGTAATTCTTAGGACAAAGATGTGAAATCCTTTTCTTCCAGGTGAGAAACATACATCCCTCACAGCTAAATTAAGTGGTAAAGTTTGCCATCCACTGTGGTGAGTGTTCAGTGACAGGCAATGGCCTTTAGGAAACAGTTTTGTAGATGAATAGAAACAATGTTTTTTCTGTATATTTTTACTATTAAAATTTGTGTGTGATCATATGAACAGCAAACATTTTCTTGTAAAGTTGTAGTGTGAACAGCTTAAGAAACCTCTTGTTTTACTTCAGCCTGCTGACGTTTGACATCAAACTAGCACACAGAAGGTCTCTTAGTACAAGCCTCATCCTCTGCTCTAGCTTCGGAATTAGTATAACAGTATCTTTATAAATATCTTTCCCCTCCTCTACATTCTTAGAGTAACATTTTTCCCACGCTAGCAGAGTACAAATGGAAGGCAAGCTGCTAACTTAAATGCTGAGTACCTTTGCTAGAGCTAGCAAATGAATTGAGGCTCATCAATTATATGCCATTTAATTCTCTGTGTTATTACATTTCTAACCAGAAGAGTTTTTTCTCTCCTGAATTTTAATTTTAAACATCTTTCTATTTCCACTTTGGATAAAAAGCCCCAACCAATTCATTAAAAGTTACCAGAAAAAGATAAAGGAACCACTTACATATAATCTCTTCTGTTTGGAGTATCTTTTTCTTCAGTTAGTAAAAATTCATTTTTCTTTTAGAAAAATAAGGCAGATACTACCACTTCTTTTTTAGGTCTTATCTTCTTTTTTTATGTCTTATTCTCTGAAGAAAACCTCAATTTATTTTATTAATTAATCATATAATGAGATGGTGATAAGTTGTAAGTGCTTTTATTTTTGGTAAATGAGGGAAGAACTAAACTCTAGTTATAGCAATGACAGTTTTTACTGACTACATGCCAAAAGGCCACAGATACGCCTTAACTAGCTTAGATGATGCTGTGCCTGCCTATGACAAGTTACGAATTTAGGGCTGGAAAAAAGTATAAGGATAGTGATAAAATGAGGAAAACAGTCCACAGAATGGGATGGAAGAGGTGTACTGAAATCTCTCACTAGTTCTATATCTGTAGATTTTTGCATTAAAGTCTCAATTCAGCCAGCTACTTAGTACTTTCTTCACTTTTGTACTTGAGTTGTTGTCCTATTGAAGAGAATGGGAATAGTTACACGGTTGGTCATATGTACAGGTATCAGTATCTTGCTGAATTAGTGTTCAACATATTTAGGAAAAAAAAGAGCTACAATCACCCTGGAACTCTATTTACACCTGCTACCTTTTCCCACATCATAATGCCCAACAGCTGCACTAGCAAGAGACATCATCAGCCCTAATTGTCCTTCAGCTCCCTCCTTGACCGAAAGGACAAATCTGCTGACAAAGTCAGTGTAGTGTTTCGTTTAAAATGGCATTGGTTAGCTTAAATAGGGGGCTTTTGCTAACTTGATTCTTTTAGACTGAAATGAATTAGAGTTCTAGCTGTCCTCCACCTCTAGGTCAGGTGCTTATGGGCTGCATGTGTGTTTGCATCATGAAGCACAATGTAAGTAATATATTTAAGTCAATAACAATCCAAGACTAAATTGGATGAAGGGTATATTTTGAATATTAATTTTAGCAAAAACAAATGCAAGTGTGTATCACAGTGGCCCAACAAAAGACTACAGTCTATTAAATACATTTTTGGCTACTATACACTGTGCAATGCATTATGTGGTAAGACCAGTAAAGTCGGTACACGTGTTAACAAGGAGAACTAGTAATTCAAGCTCCAAAAGTTAGCAGAAAAGAAGTTAAAATCTGCTTTATTTATGCATAAAATATTATGCACAAAAAATTCTTATTTATGTGTAAAATTAGGCCCTTCATATGCTGTTGAAATGGCAGGACCCTGAAAAAAAAAAAAGTCTGTTCTTGTGAAACTTAGTATTTGTAACAGATATTGGGGCATAAAGGAACTTCTTAAGTTCCATTATGGGGAAGCTGGATTTTTATAGCAGAGGCATGTTTTTTAGAGGCCACTTCCTTTTCTGGTCAAAGCAAGGATTCTTTCCTGTTCTTTCTTTCCAGTGGACAGCCTGTTTCTCATTCAGGTGCACTGGCAGGTGAGGTGAGTGTGGAACCATTTTTTTTCTTTTGCACTTGGCATTCATTGCAGCACCTTGTGGTTCAGGGAAGGAACGGGTGAGAGGTGGGACTGCTCAGTGCCAGAGTGGCTTTCTGGAGAACCTGGTGGCCAGGGCCTCTCACACACAATGCCAGGGCATTTACTTGTTCTGCTGTAGCTTTCATTATATTGTAAGTTAACCTTTGCATTCTGGACTGGAGTCCGTTTGTCTTGAAAGAACTCCTCTAGAAAAAGTAAATCTTACCATAAAGATTGGGGAAACATGCTTCAGAGGTCTGGGTTTAAAAGCTCAGATTCTTAAACTGCAGTGAGGCTGGTATGATCAAATGCGTGGTGGGGCATGGCTCAGCATTCAGTGTTGCAAGACTTCAAGATGGCCAAGCTCCATTTTTACAAGCGCCCAGATGCCTCCTGCTCTTGACTTGGGCTTGCAGTCCTCTGGAAGTGTTCATAGCTGAGGAATTCAGAGTCCTACCAAGTAATGCAGGGAAGGATGATGCTCAAGGGTGGGATATGTAGCTGCTAACAGTCCACATAAGGTGGTGTGCTGTGGGAAGCCCCAGTCTCCCCAACCATCCTTCTTGGAACAGGACTGGGAAAATCCCATGCATCTGCCTGGAGCAAGCAGCTCATGGCTGGAGGAGCATGGTAGGAGCACCCTGTAACCACATTGTGGAGCAGTCTTTTGCCTACACAAAATAGACTGTGCCTTCCTGACATCCAGAGACTTTCCAGTGCAGCTTAGCCATGGTTCCTGTCTCAGTAACAATTTATTTAGTTATAGAAAGTGATATGAAAGAGACTGGGATTGGTCGCCTCTCCTTGACCCAGTGTTGTCAGGGATGAGGGCCAAAGCACCCTTGGCTGCACGAGAACAGCTGAAATTCCTAAAACTCTCAGTGAATGTACCCATCAAGAGCGCAGACTGAGATTCTGCAAGTGGCTGCTTCTAGAGTAATGATTTCTTTGTGTTGCTGAATCTCAGTAACAGTCATATGTTTCTTGGCATTGTGTAGCCTGGACAAAATCTGTGCTGCTGCAGATTAAATGCATTGAGGAAAGACAACTAAGGGGAAAATTCAGCTGCGTTATGTGATGTAATTGTTTCCTGGGACTTACAATATATACTGCATACACTAGATGGCAATACAATACCTGCATAAAGAAGTTTCCATTAAATTCAGTAAAAAGTGCTTTCAGGTAGGCACCACGAGCTCTTTCAAAGTAATAACTTCAACTTTTTTACAGTAAATGTCCTATCACAAGGGCAAAACAAAGGACAAATTTAGAACAGTAGAGGGCCACTGAATTTGATTCTTTCTTGGTCTTATTTTTTAATATCTTTCAGAACAGTGTATATATGTGTCGCATAGCTTACTAATTATTTCATAAGGTAAGCTCTTAGTATGTAGTTTCATGGCCTTTGTTATGTTTTGTATCTCCTATCCCTGTTTGACCTTAGCTCAAATAGCTTTGAAACATCCTTCCCGTATATTCCCTTTAGAATACTTCAGACATTGCAGATGTTCCCTTTTCATTTCCTTTTTTTTTTTTTTCCTTTTTTTTTTCCTCCAAATAAGCAAAAGCCTGTGTGATAGCTTGGTAATGTTTCTGGGACACAAGGAAGCTCTGTTGCGTATATACCTCAGTTCCACCTCTTTCTCAGGCTTTGCTGGGCCTTTATGGATTTAGCCCAGGCTTGGAATAATATTTGATTTAACATACACAGTACTGTAACCTTTCATATATTTAGGTGATTGTTTCGTTCATCTAGAGCCAGTATTGAATGTTCAGTAAGGTCTTGTAATATACTGAGAAGCTTCCCCTCTGCTGTTCTGGGTTTAAAAAAAAAAAAAGAAATTACTATTTATTTGTTTCAGATACTATTTAAATAAAATTTAAGTGAGATCTGCTGTCCTGAGGACAAAGGAAAAATTCTAGTTAACTGTTTTATTGTGCTGCTCTCATCAAGAATCAAACAGGGAAATTGTTGTATTACAGCTTTTGCATGATAAGAGAAAAAGTTAATATTGCAACTACAATGCGTTGAACTTCCCATCTAAATTCAGACTCAATTCATCCCCTTTACGCCTTGCTTTGTTGTGTAATTAAAATTAAATGTTCCATAGTTAGACAAATTTTTGGTGTTGTTTTCAACAGTGAAAGATTAGTGGTGTTCTTCAGTATTTCTGCTGTCTAGGTATGAAGAGCTGCTGTAACAGAAGGCAACAATCAGTAATCCCATATGTCCCTCAAGGATCCACCCTGTCAAATATCAATGTACATCCCATGTAGTTGCTCAGCTTTGTTTCTCAGATTTTTGTTTTCTATCTCCTGATTAATCTTTTGTTATTTCCCCCACTAGAGCGGTCTCTCTCTCTCTCTCTCTGCGTATTATTTCCATGTTGTCCGCCAACCTGCTTTGTTAGCTGCCTTTTCCTTCCTTCTACTTACTGTATAGAACCTACAGGGGACAGGAACTTATACATTGGCTTAAAGGTTGCTAACATAAATATTTAGGTTTGTGTTATGCTGTGATGGCCTGGTGTGGTATTACTATCTCTTAGACCCTGTCTTAAGATCAATTGCTTTTTTTTTTTTGTCTTCTCAGCAGAGTATCTGAATGTAAGCATTAAAAATATAGAAAAAGCTGCATTTCATGTAAGACTAAATGTTTTTGTTTATTTATCCTGACTGTACCTGTCATACCATCACAGAATCATATCATAGAATGTCTTGGGTTGGAAGGGACCTGAAAGATCATCTAGTTCATGCCATGGACAGGGATATCTTCCACTAGACCAGATGGCTTAAAGCCACATCCAATGTGGCCTTGAACACTTGCAGGGGCAGGGCATCTTCTTTCTTGTCATCTAATGTGATGAAAGCCCCTTTGCTATGCTTCCTTCCTTAGCCTCTTCTCTAGCAAGGACCTGCTCTTGCAGCTGAGGTCAACAGTCCTTGAACAAAGACCTCTAATACAAACCAGCATGTTTTTGAGTTGTGCTGCAGTATTGCTGGCCTCAGGGCTTTCTTTTAAGGTGAAACTGAAAGCCAAAGTGAAAACTGAATTAATTCATTAAATTATGGAAAATGTCTTCCCTAACCTGGTAGTTATGGCATTAGATAAAAGTCAGTTGAAAATTCTCCGTGAAATTGTTTTAGTACTTTTGATTACTGAGGGAACCATAGGATAAATTTCTCCATTCTTAATACCATGCATACCATGGGGAATCTTGCACTGCAGACATTTTATTATTGTCATATTGTCAGCAAGTTAAAATTATTAATTTTTTTAAAGCCTATTACATAAAAATATCTGTACTTTAACCACAGCTGGTTAGAAAATGTGTTTCAGCATCTGTGCTTGGATTTATATTCTGATTTGACTCTTTGGCACAAAGACATTTGTCTTTTTGGCTTCAGAGTGAAAGACTCCTTTGAGATATAAAGTTAGCAGCCTTGGATGAAAGATGTCTTCACACCTGCATAGGCAAGAGATTAATATATTAAAGGGATTAATTTTACCCAATTAAGATTTTTATGCAAATGAAGAGCAGTCTTCTTTTGAGTGTAGAAAAGCAGAGCAACCTATGCAAAGGTACTGTTTCACTCTATAATTTTAGGGCTATAGTCATATGTCATTAGAATACTTTGTGTCAGATAATTTCCATCTTTTTTAAGGTACTGCACAGTTCCAGTTGTTGCAAAAAAGCAAAAACTGCTCCATATGTTATGTTATTTTAACATACGAAGAGTGTATATTAGGTAAGGAGTGAAAGGTCAGTGTAATTGGTTTAGCCTCAAGACATAGGTCTTCCATAAAAGTAATTTTCACAGTTCTTACTAGCAAATTCTGCACAGTGGCTTAATAAGAGGTAAAAAAAAAAAAAAAAATAAATAAAATTGCATCACTGGTAAACTGATTTGATTCCAGAATTACTGACTTACTGAGATAAAAATGAAAACTTGCACATGTCCCTCTTTGATCACAAATTCCCCAAGATAAATCAAAATTAAGAAGCATCTAATAAGTCATGGATGAATGACATGCTAAAATAACTTTTGCAGCGGAATGTCAGCCCATCTCTGGGGTAGTTACAGAATCTCAGCCTACTTTGCAACTTCCAAGCTGAAGTTTTGTTTTCATTTTGTTGCTATTTACAGTGAAACATAACAAGTCTGATGTGAATTGTCTCTTTGTTTTGTTGTAAGTTAGTCAGACTGTGGTGATGATTGCAGTTACCTGTATTTGTCTTCTGTTTGAGTTGTATTTACACTGGGCCATCAAGTGTTAGCATTGGTTGGTGAGGTAGTCCCTTCCTTTAAGTTCAAAGCCTTCCCCATAAAGGATTTTATTTAATTATGGGGTTCTTTCCTGGAAGAAAAATAGTTGTAGAGATAATTCTCACTGCAAGTCCTTTGCATCTGCTAGCTATAATGTTCTAGTTGGACAGCTTTGCTATCTGACTTTGTTTTCTAGGTTAAAATGGAGTGAGTTAAAAGTTGATAGGGACCAATTTAGTAAGAATTTCCCACAGTGCTTATGGTGCTCAGCAAAGTTCTCAAGCTGAGCAGGCACAGCAGCTGACTGAAATTCCTAGAGGGAAAGGCGATATGGTTACAACCTTGGGAAAAAAAAAAAAAAGTCCAAAAAACCAAAGCAGTAATTATTTTCATCTTCCCATTTCCAGTAATATGACCTGCAGGTTTTGAAAAAAAAAATAATTTTGCAACCCATTGTTGTGCAATTGTTTCTTCAAGATCTTGTGTTTGCCTAGATGTCTTGGCCTATTTGGAGAGCCTGAATGAACTCATCAAAAGCTGTGCTATCGGGGAGCCAGACTTCCATTGACTATGCCTGAGGTTACCGTGTGGGCAGTGGGGAGGTGTGGGGTTTTTTGAAACTTGGACAGAAATTATTCTTAAGAAAGACCCACCTTGTTGAGCTGATGGTGATAGTTATGTTCTCAAAGTGAACGAGGCATCCAGGATTATCTCAAAAATCTCACAGGGAATCTTTGATCTTCAGACCTTAAGCATCAGAGAGGCGAGGATGAAACAAAACAACACAACAAAAAAACACTGCACACCAACACAGAGAAAATGTTTCTTTTACTTCAATATACAAATATGTGGCTCTTTTTCTTAAGAATAAAATGTCATTAATGTTTTTGAATATGTACTACACTGATACTTTAAAAAAAGAAAGTTATTGAAAATATATTATGCCTATGTTGCATGTTTTTTCTTTCTTGCTCGCTTTTTTTTTTCCGCTCTAAGACGACACATTTTGTGTCTGCTGGTAACTGAAATATCTCTACGACTATGAAAAGTTTCAGAACAAGAGGAGATAATTTTATAACTTGACTATTTGTAAAGCTCGAGGTAATTAAACGGCTCTCCTTTCAATCTGGTGAAGGAAGAGCAGCGAGCACATCAAACATTTCAAGCATTTGCTCCCTCTCTTCTGGTATCTCCTGCAGACTCATTGTAATAATTAGACGGGGGGGAGAGAAGCAGTTGCTGTCACAGGCAGTCACTGCTGAGGAATGAAGCGAACAGCTGGGGAAGATGAAATAACGGGGGGCACCTGGGAAGGGAGCTCCGTTTTGAAAGAAGTTCCTGGTGGGTGGTAAGGAAGCAATACTGCCAACTCGAGGAGATGAAAAGAAAAAAAAAAAGCCAAGAAAATATGCTATTAAATTGTCGATGGTATATTGATGTGGGAAGGATAAAAGTTAGAAGAAATTTGGAGAGGGAACAACAGAGGTAGTGGGTTTAGAGGTGGAGGAGGCAGCAGCTGACAAAGGAAAATGGAGAAGCAGCAGCTTTTCAAGCACAGCAGTGATAAGATCACGAAGGGAGGGAGGCAGCATTCTGTCCTTATAATGTGTGCAGAGCTCTTCTGGAGAAACTGCCATGCTGGTTTGTGAAACAAAGCATGGGACAGCACCGAGGGTTTGGGGATGGGCAGGTGTCAGCTGCTGTTGCCCCGATGCCCCAGCGCTGCAGTCACAATTTTAGGTAGTAACTCCTGCGAAGGACAAGCCCGTGGGCAGCAGACAGGCTCGGGAGGAAGGCAGGGTAGCATAGCCCCGGGTAGCAGAGCGGCCTAATGCAACCAAACACATCTTCAGAGCGAGCTTGTCTGCACTTCACCTGGTTTCTGTCCCTGCTTGTGGCTATATCCTACTGAACTTGAATAGTGGAAGGTAAAAAGACGTGGAAAATCTCCAAACCAGAGTTCTGAGAGCACATTTGCAGGAAGTGGTTAATAGAAGCGCAAGGTCTGCTGATTAAAAACTTGCTGCAGCCCCATGGCTTTGATCTTACCACTGTGCTTGTCCCATCGATCATTGCAATTTATTGCGCTATCTATGCACATTTGCTCTTTGTGGGACTATTTACACAATCCATCCTCATTAGATTATCAGGTGATTTACTCCCCGTCTACACAAAACCAATTCACAATGGGTGATCCCATTGATGTGCAAGGGTTTTATACAATTCGGTTGACACTGAGGTAAATTGCGCTGCCGACAACTCGCAGGTTTAGAGTATGTGTGTGCACGCAAATGTGGATTAAGGGGGTTGGCAGAATAACAATTACACTGAGGTTAATCACCGTACAGAACAAACCTTCAAAACAGAAAGAAACTTAGGTAAAAAGTATTTCACCTACTATTTAGCAGCACAGTGGCCCAGATTAAAACTTACTCTGAAGCAGATCTTCCCGTCTTTTTGAATTGTAATAAAAGGGAAAAGGAGGGGGAAAACGTTAACATTCATAGACCTGGCTTCGTGTCCCCCCCACCGCCTCTATAAATAGGGGAGAAAATACATAATAATATATTCCTTATCTAGAAAAGATTTATTTGGATAAAATAACACAGCAAAAACCTGTTTCCCAGTCTCTGTATCCATAAAATAACTTGAATACTGCTAACACACTTTTAAATTTTCTAAGAGCTTAAACTACTATGCCATTTTAAGCATATTGATTACTGAAAAGAATCAGGTGCCTAAGAGCGGGTTGAAAAGAAGAATTGTTAATAGAAGTTAGAATAAGGAAATTAAAAGAAAACTCCAGAATAACACATGTAGTCACATCAGGGCATCTGCAGGGAATGTTGCCTCCATCTGGACTGTGGTTCCAGAAGCCAGTGAATGGTAATGGGGATGGCTGTGAAAGCACTAGTATATCTTTTCTGTCTCTGTTCTGCTTTTGCTGCTCAGGAGAAAATTTACTATAATGCATTTGAGGGTGGTGCTTCAGTACTTCGCTTTTACATCTGCTGGAAATTGAAAAGAATTTCCCTACGTTGTTTTCTGTTTGTATGGATACTGCTGTTTAAACTTTGAGCTCTGGTACAAGTGCTTTAGAATTACTTTGTTTCTTTTAATCTTGTCTTATCTTTAGATGACCATGATGAAGTAATAGAGATGTATTTGTCCCCTGATTAAAAATAAGTATGGTACACTGAAAGCAATAAGCTTGAAGGGTGATTTCTTTGACTCATCTGTTCAGGTTACTTTATCAGATACCCCAGCAACCTCATGTGTTGGATTGGGTTAAGTTGATTGATTTTTGTATTTGAGAATTAATGATAAAGGTGTAAAAATCAGCTCCAGTGGTACTATTATGAAATATTTTATGTCATTGCCGCTCTAAGGTAGTGTCCTACCTTATAAAAACAGTGATTGAGCTATGGGAATTTAGCAGTTGTACTCTGAACTGTGTGTGTTTAGCTAGTTTTTGAATGACGTATAATATTTTGTTATTTACAGACTACTGTAGCTTTGTTTTTCCCAAGAAAAATGTGAGACAGGGAAAAAAATTACATCTTATAAACCACCAGGAGTAAAAGCCTGGCTTTCATAGAACAGTCTCCAGTAGGAGAAGATAAATTTTCTGATAATAGCATTACACTTTGTTTCTATAGACAGCAAATTCAAAGAACACTTAAAGTAAATATTGAGCCATACAATATGTCTCTTGGGATAGACATCAATTTGAATCCTGAATGATGTATCACTCTAATAAAGTCAAAGTCAGATGGAACTGAATAATGGATTTTCTTCACCTGCTGCTTGGCCTGTCACACATTTTGGAGACAAAGTCATAGATTACATTCACACAACTAATGAAAGGTCTTAACAAATGACAAAATATGCTAAAGAGATAGAGCAATAGGTCTTGCTTCAATAAGGAACCAACTGTTCACGAAGTGTTTTTTTTTTTTGTTTTGTCTCTTCCCCCCATGATTAATCTGTATTTGAGACTGCTGACCCGAGTGATTATTCCCGAATGATTGTTTTTGCTTCTGCTCTGCTTAGTCGCTATTATTCTAAAGCTGATTTCCATGCTTGCTACGGTAGTTTCACTTGTTCTGCTTGTCTCAATAGGTGTTTTTAGAAGTAGCACCTTTAATTAAACTGAAGGGGACTTAAACTAAAATTCCAGGAAGGGTTTTAGCACAAGGAATGAAGAACTGAAAAAGTTTAAATGTTGAAGCATTTTGGCAGAAATAATAATTTATGTTCATTACATTTGCTAGGAAGAAGAGACTGGAATTCAACAATGGCACAGATTTAACACTCGGGTATAAGAACATTTTAGAAATAAATGTATAAGGTAGTAATTTTCCAAGTGGGACTGGAAGTTAAATTAAAAGCATATCAAAATGTGTGAGAAGGTATTGCATACCATTTTGGTCTGGTGTTCTGTAATACAGTGACATTATTTTGGCAATATGAAAAGTAGCTCTTTTATAAGTGAGTTCACACCGTCCCACAGACCTACAACAACATAACTGGTGAAGAAAGATGAATGTGATTGATTGGGTAGAGTGCATGGATTAATAGGTGTCAGAGCAGAGAAAAAATGTGCAAAGAGAAACGGGGCATGAGAGGAGAAGGAAAACAGGTGTTGTGGCTTACTAGAAGGTTTATAGAATTTGGCACAGAGCATGATCCTCTGTTTACTGAAGCTGATGGCAAAGCTCCCATTAACTTTAATCATGCAGAATCCAGACATTTCCCAGGGTATCCAGAAGAAAATAAGAAAGATTGCAGGGGAGCAAAATAATCAGGAAAATATGGGAACGTGGAGACAGCAACACTGAACAATACAAGCTTGTCAGGAGCCAGCCAACAGAAAACAGTGATTTAGTAATAATAATCTTATTCTGTCTTATTGTCCAAGCGAATACAACTTCAAACAAAGGTAGAACTAGTTTAAAGGATTTCTGTTCTGTCATCTTCATCTGTCTAAATAGATGTCCAAACGTTAACTCTTGTGAATTAAGATGGCTCAGAACAGTATGTCTGTTTTTTGTTGTGGACTGTGATTTAGAAAAAAATGAGTTATTCTGGGTAGATGCTTCTAGCAATGATGAATGTGAGACGGTAGTCACTCATTCTTCCTTAAGAAAGAACAGCTTATCAGGCAGATATACATTCTTAATTTTATATGTTCAACCTGTGTGTTAGTAAATTTGGTTAATTCCCTTCCCTATCTAAATGGTCTCTTAAAGGTGCCTGAAGGACGTCTAGATGGGAGTGGTGGGGTTCACTACAAGACATCTATTTTGAATGATACCATTTCAGTAGGAGAGTCGCTTCAGTTTTTCTGCTCAAACCGCAGTTTTCTCAGTCAAAGCCACCAGAGAGCATATCTTAAACTGTTGGTTTTGCCATGTATATGACTTCAAGGTGTTTTTAGCCTCTGAGCTGTGTCTGAGAGTACCTGATGGTAAATAAGCTATCTAGATTATGCAGAAGGGAGGAAATCTCAAAAACAGATTAAAAAGAATCCAACCTGATCTGTACTCAAATTATCAGTCTGGTTTTTTTCAGTGGAAAAATATGAATCGCAGAAAAAGATGAAAATAAAAAGTGTTCTGATTAAGAGGTTATGAAACAAGTTGCTTGATGATATTGAGATGTGACTTTAAAGGAAGGCTTTATGAATAGTGGAGAAAGTCACATTTGTCTTTATTGTTAAAACGTTATATAGTCACGTTCAGTGGTATATACCCTTTTCTTTATTAGATTGCATGACTCTGGATTCAACAATCTATGAAGAAGTTTTGGATTAGCTCACTCCTAAATTCAGTTGTCTATAGTCACAGCACAGTGAACTGTTCATAATTATTTTTGAGAAGTACTTGGAAATAGGCAATTTTTTACTGAATAGACTTTTAATTCTTAGCAGCAGTTCCCAGAGTTATTTTCTTGGACTGTACCTAACAGTTTGGACCTAGAATATGGGCCTTATAATAATCTTGCCATAGTACCTTTTTGTTCCATGTCAGTTACAGGATGCTTGATGTATGCAAGCTTACAAACAGGGAGAAATCATCAGCATTACTGAATGAATTGTTGAGAGGTACTAACACAGCTGCCTTTTCTAACAGTTATTTCAAGCAACATAATGTTCTGTCTCTAGCATCTGGCTTTGCTCTCTGTGAGAGCAGGCGGTGGATGCCAGGCCTACTTGATAAATCCTATTTCAGTATATATGTGGAAAGCACTTTCCTGTGCATCCCTGTTGCTGTCACAGCCAAACACTGCTGACTGGGATGGAATCAGCAGTCCTGGCCTCCCTCTTCTGTATCAGAGACCTGGCAACTGGGCTTTTTTGACTTTCTTTGGTTTGCAGGTCATGCATCAGGGTATTTGTTATCTCTGTCAGCAGCTTGCATCTCCTCTGTCTGGTAGAGTGGGCGTCCACCATCCCTACTGACAGATGTGATTTGGTTTTCCTGAGACTGATCCTAGTGCATATCCTCATTTCTGACTGCTCTGGGAGGGACTTGGTGGCTGCAGCAGCTGTGGTAAGAAGACAGTTGTGCTGAAGTCCATCACGACTAAAACATTCATGTATAAGCATAATAAAAAGAATTTGAAGGTTGCAGTTTTGGCAACCTTGGCTTTTCAGTACCATGAGACTATTTAATAATAACTATGATTTAATTTTTAGCTATCTTAGAACTTGCAATGTAGTAAAATGGCTGGAATCAGCTTTAGGAGCAAGGACACTGGACAATCATAACAAAATCATACAATCATAACAAAAGTGCACCTATCTTGCATTAATATGCGTTCAGGATCATAATTACATATCATAATTACAATCCAGTTGTTTCTCTGCATCTGGAAAAACTGATGCCTTTTAGCTTAGGTATTGAAACTCATCTTCACCTTTACAATATGTTGATTGCATATACTTCTGTCTTGTTCTGTTCCTGGCTTTTACATGCCCATCTGCATACTTTATTTTGTTAAAGTGCCTGATATTTAGTATATATTTTATAGGCTGTTTTCATGTAGGGACATAATGGTATTTATGTAACCAAAGAGCAATGAAAATCAAAGGACAGAGGCAGTGCCTGAACATGAGGTTGCTGGTTGTATTTGCCAGGAAGATGAAGAGCTCTGAGAGTAGGAAGATCTGCTGGCAGCCAAGCAGAGCACTGAGTTTCTGAGAAAGTGGACACTGGACTAGGGTAATATCTTACAGGACAAACCTGTTATTTTTACACTAATGAAAACCTTATTCAGTGTTTACTTATCCTGTTCCTTTCTCAGAACTTTTCACTGTCTGCAATTAAACATGAACTACATAGGTCTCCAATTTAGGTAGATACATCCATCTTTAAATCTCCTTAAATATTACCTTTCTGTCTGTTACATTTATTAGGCACTTGACCTCCTTAATGCTGACAGAGACTTCAGCTAGCTGAATGTATGCCAGTACTGACAAGACCCTGATTATGAACTTTTCTGGGATTTGAATAAGCACTAAATTGTGAATCATAAAGGCATGTACAAATTGTCATAAGTCTGGGATTTTGTGTCTGGATGCTTGATTATAAAGCTGACTGTCCCCCCTATGGTCTAGCACTGGAAAGCTCAGCATGATGAATAAGACAGTTGCAAAATTTTGCAATCAAATATGGATTATGAGTTTTATTATGTTTCATTTTGACTGTGTTCAATTTAATTCTGTAAGGCTGTAGAACCTACCTTATGAAAGTTTCTGTGATGAAATATTGTTAATATGCAGCACCTAGGAGAGGTATGTGAATATAGGTTTTAATATAGTGATGGGAGGGAAGACTCTTGAATGTAGTGGAGCAGTGACTTCTACAGGATTTTTGAGTAACACCTCAAAACATTTCATAGCTTTCTGTATAACTTCTTGACAAAACTGACAAGAAACCTTCAGAAAGTTTGTGTGACATGAAACTTCTAAAATGTCTTTTGGATATAGATGTCTGCATGTGTGGAATTAGTTTCCCATCCCTTTCTGTAGGGAATAAATAAAAAGGTTAAACACTGACATGACACTGACTTAAGAATGACTCAGTTAAGGTGCTTCTGACATAGTGTGTAAATAATTTGAGACTCTGTACTATCTTACCTTTTTCAGGACCATGTTTGAAAATGTGCTGACGGCAGGTGTAACAGACCGCTGCTTAGGAAGTGCTGCTCAAACACTTTGTCTTGTCTCTACTTCTCCATTTCGAAGTAAATGGGCTATTTCTTCTGTGCCTGCCTCAGGCCTTATTTTGCTGATCACAGTTGAAAAACAGTGTCCAATAACATAAAATGACACTAAAGGGCAATACCTGTTGCTCTGAAATGGCAGTAATTGTACCTTGTATTCAATATTTATAGCAAGGCAAATTTGCTCATCAACATTGATTTCAGGAGACTAATTCCATCTTTAGTATGAATGCCTATAATCTGAAAACATTTTTGTTTTATATCATCTGCAATGCTTCATGCCAGGTAAACCATTCCATCCTATTGTAAGGATAAAAATGTAACATTTGCATTTAGGGCATTATTTAACAATATCACAGATAGTTCTGTATGGAAATAGCAGCATTCATGTAAAAGTATTAAATCTGTTATTCTTAAGGTCACCTCTGAGCTATTTTTTCTTCTACTGTCCAATTAATCTACTAGAAAATGATAAGTTTACAAACATGCCTCTTGTGGAATTATGATTCTTAAAGTCCTCTGTTTAGATTCAGGATCTTTTATGCTAGGAGAAGCCAATATTGCTGAAAATACAGTCCTCAAGGGAGTGAAAGACACAAGTCACAAATAAGTATTGCTATTCTAGTCTCAGTATTAATTAGATAAAGAACCAATCTACTGAAATGGAATGACTTGCCCCAATGTAGTCCAAATTTTTTGTAATAAAGCCAATGAGATGATTTTGATTTCCCTAGTGCTTAACCCCACCCTTCCTTTACGATATCTTTTATTTTAAAACAATCCCAAAATCCTGTTCATATCAAGTGAGAGCAAAAGAAATTTTTGCATATTGACACAGACATGCTATTTATTTGCAAAGAATGTCCAAAACTTATACAGTATAAATTCTGCAATACTTCATTGTCCCCAGGGCCTTTTGATACAGAAATTAAGGTTTGTTTTTTTTTTCCATTCTTCCTTTACCTATATGTAGAATGCTATCTATATGTTAAAATGTTCAATCTGCTTACTCATTATTGGCAAGAGAAACAAATTTTGAAACTTGCTCTGGCACATATCCATCTCTAAATCTGCTACACAAAGCCATTCTAATGTTTCCTTTTTTCTCCAGAGTAGGCACAAACCCTCTTTGTCCTCTATGGAGCAGATCAGTGCATAGCGAAATCTCATCTCAGCCCCAGTACAAGTTGACTCTTGTGGTGTTTCAGTACTTTATTCTGACCATCTGTGTGTTACTGCTTCAGCAAGTTTCCTCTTAGTACTGTCATCAAGAATTTTCTGCACGCAGACTTTGCACTTGGAAATGAGCAATGTTGTGTTAATCTAATTCTGGTACATCAGCTAGACTGTGTAAATTTGTAGGGACATGTTACTTGGACAAGAATATATATTTCTTTTTTTTGCCCCATATTTCCTGTTTTCCTTTCCTTTTTTCTCTTACCACTAGTGTTCAAGTCACTTTCTATTCAGATATCTGTCCTATTGCAGTCAAGTAGTTACTTTACTCAGAAAAAACCCAGACCCTGGCTTCCTTGGGAATATAGAGCCTCTCTATTATTGAAAATTATCCACCAGGCTTTCTCCATTATAAGACACGATACAAAGGCATTTAGGCAAGAGGAAGGACTCACAAAGCAGTTCAGGTTTTGGATTTTTGGTGTTCATTTTGGACCCCTGCACCTGCAGGATATTATTTGCGTAATGTCGTGTGGTATAAGAATATAAATGTGGTTTTGGAGAAGGTAAACAAGCTTCTTTTCTGGAGACTTTTATATTGACATTCTGCAAAGGTGTACTATTTGCCTCATTAAAGACCTTTAAAGTAAAACACAAGAACCACCAACACCAAAGAAAACAAAAGTCAGTAATGCAGTTTCTATTAAAAAAAAAAAGAAAAAAACGAAAGCAAAGCAAGAGTTCATCTTTGTACTTAATAGTAACAATTCGATGTTGGTTAATGATGGAAGTTCATTAGCAATTCTTCACAGCAAATGGATGCTTCCTATCATAAAACACTAAGCATCTAAATAGATGATGAAAAATTAGCAGATATGACAGTTGGGAAGCACAAAGAAACTGTACAAGAAGCACTGGAGACTTGTATGCACAAACCAATGCATGCCTTCATTACTCCTTCAGCCACAGTAAAAGTGGGGGAAGAAGGAAGTGGGTAGTTCAGTAAAGAAAACTGACAGCTCCTGCACAGACCAAAGCATCACCAGGGTCAGGCTGACAAGTGCAACTGAGAACAGCGGGCTTTTGGGCACAAGACTTCTAAATTTGCAGCGCTGCAGGGTCTTGGAAACTGCTGCAAGTGCAAAATTCTTTCTGATCCTGGAAAGCCAATGTTCAATTTTCTTTGTATTATACAACACGTTTTCCTCTGTTTACTGATTTTGAGTTCAAGAAAGGGGCCGTAACTATTCAGGAACCATAAAACCACTTCTTTTTGAGCTTGTGAAACCTGGTCCAAGGAAGTACCACCGTAGTTAATGTCTTCATAATTTTTTCCCCCTCCTTAGGTCTGGAGAACACTGAGTTTTGCAAAATGGCTGCAGAAATGCAGAATGGGCATGAGAGGGCCCACTGCCAGCTCTAAGTGGTGTCATCACAGTGATGATGAAGACAGTTGCTGTCTCATAGCCCTGCTGTCACATGAGTGTTCCCAGCAGCTGTAGTTTTACATCTTTTTCTCAGTAGTACAGTTCCAGAAGATTATTTTGTGGTTACTTAAGAAAGAAGTTTTGTTCTGATCTGTTGCCTTTTCTTGTCTTACTGACAACTTTCCACTGCTCAGTTGTATGACTCGGGTGGTAGGCCACACACTTTTTAGTAGTTTGCGTACATGAATTAATTCAAGTTAAATGTTCAAAGGGATTTTTTGACTGATTGTGATGCACAGATGCTGCTTATTTTTTGTTACCCTTTTCTTAGGTGGTAGTGACAGAGACCCCTGTGGTAGGGAGCAAGCAATTCTTAGCCTTATTTAACTGCACAGTATCTGCATCGCATAAAAGACTACACAGACCTACTGAGTAGAAATCACTTGGTTAACAAAAAATAAAGAAATTGCATCATGAGAAGGCTGCTCATAATGACCTTCATGAGGTGTGTGCAGAAGTGATTCAACCTGTCCCTAGACTGTCCCTATTAAAAAAAGAATCGTCTCAGATGAGTGGAAGAATTCTCCCTGATCCCACTGCATGTTGGATGGGGGCATTTGTAGATAACTCCCAAAACTTCTTTATGAAGTTGTACCTTCAGCATTCTTTGAATCTCCCAGAATAGGAATTGAATTTCACTCTTATTTCTATTATCTTTGATGTTATATGGATTTGTGTATTTTTTTCCTCTGAGGGTGAATGTAAGCATCAGAAAATAGACATAATAGGTGCTCCACAGCAGCTGAAAGTCCTTGGGTGAAGGACTCCAACTGCTGGCTTGTTCTGTGGTCTGGCACCTGTGAGCCAAGTGTGGTGAGAGCCTTGGATAATGAGGAAGGTTGATGAATGTAGGATAGTTTGAGGAAGATTTTTTTTTCATAACAGCACAGCAGTTCTGAAAATATACAAATGGATTTTAAATGCTTAGCTCAGTTTGTCAGATTTATTATTTTTAGGTTATTGAAGACAGTAAATTCTTTTTCATTTTTTACAGTTCTGTACATTTGTTTATAAATTCTTTAACTTTAGGGACATGTGTATTTTGTTTTCCTAGTGTTAATAAAGTTGCACCAGATTCACTTTCAGAATATCATCATGTGCAGCACTGCTACCAGATTAAAGAAATTATTATGGTTATGAACTCCCCATACATTTAGTTCTCAGTCCGCACCAGTCTGTAAGGTGGCTGAGTGGATGTGATTTGAAGCACGGCTGTTTTCTGTAGCACACAGATGATTAAGGCCTATAATTAACTAATGATTTATACAGCAATTTGACCAATTCGTTTTGCTCTGATTGTCTACACCCCACAGAAACCTTTCTGTAGCTTCAAAGACATTTCCGCTCCTGACTCTTCCAAACCTCAGCTATAAAACATCCTCGAATTTATGAAGGGGCCTTAGCGCTCCTCTTTCTAGTGGTAGAGGGGGCTGTGCAAACCTCGCAGCTCAGCGCGGAGCGGGCGAGGAAGTAAAAACTTCACCGCTAAAGAGAAGGGCTTTTTGCAGCTATCCTCCTCTAAGTGCAGCCAGCAGCCGTGGCAGCCGGCCAGCCTTTGCGAAAGGTAAAGCCGTAAACATTGGCTTTTGAGGGCAGAGCGACCCGTCAGTTCTGAAGTAACTGTAAATGTAACATCTCCTTTAAGTGACAACCCGAAACAATAATAATGTTTGGGGGAACAATGGCCCGTTAAGAGCGAGCGGTGCTGGAACGGCGTTTGCTGTCCTTGACTTTCCAACAGCCCGGGAGCCGGTGAGGAAACGCAGATGGAGCCAGTCCGCACAGACCTCTTCACACTCACTTTTATTGCTTTTCAAACTACAGAAAAATATTGAACAGTGCCAAAGCCCAAATGAGTCACGCTGCATACAATAGGAAAAATCATAGAGCACTGAAGACCACCTTAGATGTGAGTTCAAAAGAAAAATGTGTATACACATCTTGTGTGTATTGCTGATCTTCTTCCTCTAAATCCCCACTATGAATTTTCCAGGAAAACATGTGACAAACAACAAAGGGAAAGTTCTTTGATTTCTATTGTATTCTAGAGTGGTAGAAGAAAAATGTTGGAAAATAAATCAGGGCGATTTTTTAAAAAATGGGTGCACACCTCAGAGAATTTGATTTAGGCCCCTATCAATCCCCTATTTAAATCAGTGGCGAGCCTCCAAGAGGCTTCGGAGAGAGAAATACTCAGCATTGAGAAAACAGACTATTTTTTAGCTTATTCTGTCTCTCTCTTTAAATAACTGAAAACGTAAACCACATTTAATGAAAATGGTCCTCACAGATAATACGAAAAACATAGTGTTGTTACAACTGCTTTGACAATACCAGAAGCTACAACAACCCCCAAGAGAAAATTATAACTATTATGAAGAATGAGTTTTGGCCATCAGCAGTAGACAAGTGAGCTTCTATCTTCAGTTAGAGGAAAGGATTGGAAGAAAAAATGACTGTGGCAGAACAGTATAAAAGGCAAGAAAACTGAGATTAAAACCAAAGACCATCTTTGAGAATGGAAAAGGCCTGAATATCAGATTTTTTTGAGCAAATAAAAGTTTTGACATCAAAGGAGATCTGCTGATTGATTTCAGTAGCTTTGAGTTGAAGATTTTAATTGGATTGAAACTATTATGCCAGAACATACAGAGCAGCAAAGGTCTAAAACTAGAGTTTTGCATGTTGGTGGCCTATTATGTGTGAGGAAGTCATGACTGGGGTCAACAAATCAGGAGATGCTTCTATTTATCCTGCATGTTGAATAATATTTTATATTTTGGTATTCAGACTGTTTTGTGTTATTCATTCATTACATGTTATACCTTTGTACCCCCTCAACATTGCCTGAAAAGATATTTATCATTCATAACAGTCGGGCAAAACTTGAATTCCATCTGTTTCTTTCATAATAAGTAACTGGAATGAAGGTCATAAGAAAGAACTCCCCTTTGCTAAACAGCACATCAATGCTATTTGTGATTTTATGTCTGAAATTCTTATTTAATGTATTTGTGCAAAATGAAACTGCTTTCCTATGCAGAAGTCCATATGATCAGACAGCAGTGCCAGCTGATCATACAATCTGGTAAAAAAATGCACAGCTTTTCTGTGTAACAGCTTTTGGATTTTTGACTGGTACATCAAGGTAATTTTAGTAAGATAAGAGTTTTTTATGGAAAATTGTATGAATGAGAATTCCAGGTCTCCCAAATAAGCATTTAATCGTGACAAATTAATCAAAAAATATATATAGGTTTATTAAAATGATTCTTATTCTTTCATTAGACTCTTCGAGCTTTTCCAACTTTTTTCTTATTTCATTTTACATTATGCTTACTGCTGATCTGCAAGTCAAGTGAAAAATAATGTTTTCTGCAAGGACCCAAATGTTAATATTTGGATGCTGAAACCCATCTGTCATTAGAAACTCCATCCAGTATAACAATCAGTTCTATTACTTGGATATAGATAGAAAGGGTATAGATACAGGGAAACTGTAGTAGAGACATTGAACACCCACAGCTCTAGTGAACTTTGGGGCCAGGGAGGAAGTAGATTTGGGGAGTATCAGAGCAAAGGCAAAGGATATTGGTAGTGAATATTGTATTTAAGCATTTTTATATGTCTGATAAAACTGAGGATAATGTGAGCTGAATCTTAAATGTTATTGCATTTTAGCTACCCTTGTATCTGCTTACTCTCTTAAGTTATTGAAGCTTATTCCCTAAGTTATGAAGAAATTGGCACAAATTCACTGACACTTTGTTCCGAGTGATGCTAGAAATGGATAATCAGTTTGTAGATATCTGAAAGTAAACATTGGCAACCCCTGTTGACACAGAACCCACCAGTGCAATTCTTGTATCCCAAGTCAGTCCCTAATCATTGCCAGAGATACACAGCTATCTCTAGAGCAAATATTAAATCTGTTGCTAGATGAGATGTTTGTCATTACAACAGATAAAACAGAAACTTGAGTTGAATGTAGTTTCTCACTAAAGGGACTAAAAGGTGGAGTACAAGAGCTTTGCACTATGTGGTTTTATTCTTTTCCTGAGAAAATAATGGATTGGAAACTATCACGTATTAATAGTTTTCATTCTATTTCCTTTCCGTGTCTCTCTTATATGTCCTTTCTGTCTAGTTTATGACTTCAAATACAATTATAATCTCAAAGTGCAGGTCACCATGTTCAAAATGTTACACCCGTTTCTGGCAACACCCTCATAAATAGCTTGGAGCATATGCTTCCTGTATCATCCCCCCACCTCTCTTAGGGACAGAGGCTGTTATTGCTGATAACAAATCAGATCATCTGTGATTCACAGGAATTAAAAGCCAATACAACCTGAAACAATTTTGTCTCACCCAGTCTTACCACTTGATAGTGTGTCCTTACTCAGGACTTCCTAGAATGGTGTGGTCATCACCTCCTGATGCTCTTTGGCACAAGCAAAGTCTACAGTGCCCTTGGATAAACTGACTTTACTTTTTGGAACAGAATTTTATTTTCTGCATCAGTAGTTTTCACTGATTTGATGGAAACTACTTGCAGGATCTTGTCTATTTTTTACTTCATGGGCATTTTGCCATTCAGAGTTGGAATTATTTTTGCATTCAAATGTTGTTTCTCTGTTACTGTGCATCAAAAGAAAAAGTCTTTAACAAACTGACTTCTAAAAGTCAGAAAAGTGATAAAAAATAGACTCTTTTCAAGATTTAGCTCCTCTGCTACAGTCTGCTCCTCAAATAAATTGCTCTGGAGATCAAAAATAGTTAAGGAAAATGCTCTATTTAGAACATTTGAAGCTCATGGAACATGATGGGCTCATCGGCTGAGCTAGCAAATGCTTTTTCAGAGAGATTTCATCTATGTCAGTTCTGCACAGTGTGTTTTGTATATTCTTCACAGCAGGAACTGGGTATTACAACAAAAATTTCTTTTATTTTTTGGCAGAATTTCACAGACTCAGGACAACCCTTTAAAGCTGCCTTTATTACAACTGCAACTTAATGATGCAAAACAAATCACATTTCAGCCTAAAACAATATGCTTTAGGCTGAAATGTTTTTTCACCTAGAAAGCTGTATTGTTTAAACCCGTGCCCCACTTGCAAGAAAATAAAACCAAGAAAACTACAACCGTGAGTTTGATCTTGGAAAGATCCAAAAGAAAAAAAACCCTAACAAAAATCAAAAAAATATTTTAATACTGTACTTCAAAACATCCTATGAGCATCTTCCCATTTAGATATCCAGTTTGAGAACCCCCTCCATCATTAATTGGAACTTTCAAGTAGAACTGGTGCAACTCTCCTGCCTTTCTCAGTCCATTTAATTGAATGATCAGCCTCACCTTCTGAAATTCAAGGATCATTTCATAGCATATTACCATAATGATTTTCATTTACAACTCAACAGAAATATATATGTGTATATGTATTTTAATGTCTGAGAAGTATAACTTCAGTGAAGGTGGTGTTTGAAGGGGTCTGTGAATGGCTGTGCTGGAACTGCTTATAGTCCACATTTTTGGGAGCTGATTTGTCCAGGTTTTTCTTCCATTCTCACAAGCACATCTCCGTGGCTGTCGACTTACCATGGATTTGTTAATGCATGTATTGCAAAGTCTGTTGAAATGGATGGAATCTGAAGTTATGTAGCTTTTCACCAAAAATATCAGGTCACCAGTAAATAGGTTGTTTCTAAGAAAATAGCTGTGCCTGAGAGGCAAAGTCACTACTCTTTGCTTCAGTTTTTGCCTTTCCCTATCTTTTGGGCTTGATTTAATTTTAAAAATGTCAATGGAATGAAAAAAAAATCCAAAACAACCCAGGAACCTCAGTACTGACATCAAGCAAGTGGTAGACAATTAGATTTTTTGACTCTACTGCAGCTAAACCATTTTTCCATACAGAATGAAAACAAACAAATATATGCACCACTTAGATACAGTTCATCACATTCTCCATGTTTTACTGATTAGTTTAAAAGACCTTACTGTGTCCAAAGACACAAGGAATGACACAAGGAATGACTTACTGAGCAGGATATACTAATGTCAGGGTTATTTTCTACCTTTCTCTGATAGTGATCCTACTTGCTGCATTATTTTTAGAAAGTTGTCCATTGATAAAAAGCTCAGTAAGGATGACCTTTAAGGAAGCCAGGATGATTCTTTTCCCCTCACACAACAGACTCTGCCTCCCCCTCTAAATCCCAACTGAAAGCAGGCACTCCTGTCCATTGTTGTTGAAGGGTGCTACTTCAGAAATAAAAGTCCCTATCTGACTTGATACTGTCACTTTTCATTTCCTAGGGATTAGAGGAAACATTATTTAAAAAAAAAAAAAAAGTATTTTCCCATTGTCTGCTTTTTTTCCACAGGTTTTTGCTTGTTTTCTGACAGGAAAGCTGTCTTGCATACACTGGTGCTTCTGGGGCAGGGAATAATAAGGCCTGGAACACCCTCCCTCCACTCAATTTAAAAGTAGACTTTAAAAACCCAAAAATAATCAGCAGGCTTTCTGCAGTGCATTAGTGAGACTACTTTTTACTTTATTTTTGAATGTCCGCTTAAATACTTTCCTCCATAACCTGCAGTGGGAGGGATTTGAAACCCTACCTCAGCAGCTATTGAGGTATCCAGTGAGACTACGCAACCTTTTTCTTCCCACGTACGGAAAGGAAGAAGACTGTAGATGTCTGGTTGTTGAGAAGGGTTCCTAGTTCATAGGCTGTCAGATGAGCAGGGTGAGGCAGGCAGGAGGCACTGGCAAAGGCCAAGGTTACACTGTAAGTCATGGTAGGAGCAACGGAATCTGGTGTGTGGCCGCTGGGATGACATAGGCTCTGTAGAGGAATTTAGGAGGGCAGATACAAAGATTACTCAGTACTTGCCATTCAGTCTCATCCTGGCAGAATTTAACTGTGAAAGTTTGTCTAAGCTCTCTACAAGATGCCTGAGCATTCAGCATCTCAATGTGTCAGGACCAGGAATGGGAAGAAAAGGGATATGATTGCTCCTCATGACTGTCAAATCTCTGTGTTTGTACCAATCTGGCACTTCATAAATAGCAAGTGATGTCCTTGTAACAGTTTAATAAGCTAAAACATTCATTACAATGTTTTCTAATCTAAATGGGATGATTAGTTGCTGGTTTGTGGGTTTTGTTGTTTTATTTTCTTTTTAAAAAATGAGACAGGCATTTATTAAAATCTTGATGGAAATATAGAACTATTTCTGCTTATGTCCCTTGGGAAATTGGCTCATCATTTTTCTCTTCCTATAGAAGAGGATGTAAGAGATTTCCCAAGAACTGGACTTGGAGAGCAGATTGTGGTCCTACTCATCTCATCCTACTTAATGCAGTTCAGATGTAGGAGGTTCCACCTACTCTAAAAGCTGATTAGCTTCTAGTGATTTTCCAAAACTAGCATCATTTTAAGGCTGTGCAGTGTCTGTCTGCAGACAATTAGTTCTGGTAAGGAACTGACAGAGATCATGTATCACAGTGTGTGTGAGTGCAGTAGAAATTTGTTTCTGTCTTCCTATCCTGGCCTCCCTTTTCCAGATTAAATTTTCAGACACACCCAAGTTTACACAGATCCTTAAAAAAACCAAGCAATTATGTTTAAAGGAATACAGAAAAGTTGTTCTATTTTTATCCGACTCTTTGACACAGACTGCGGGGGTAATGAGCTTTGAGGAACTGTTGTGTGAGTCATTCCAGTAAGAAAATTTGTAATCACAGGGTGTGTATCTTGTTAGTTAATTTGTATACAGGAACAAAGTTTCATCAAAGCTTTGTAGCAGCAAAATGATTTGTCTCCCTTAGGTCCCCAGCTCAGGAGAATCTGAAATTGGAGAAATAAAGTGTATTTGACAGCCCTCAAGCATTTTTTTTCCTCAGTATTCTTACTACATAAAATCACCACAGTTTTTAGTACCATAAATTGATTGCAAAATGTAGCCATCACAGTTTTGCGATTCCTTCACAATGTTTTCAGTATGCTGGTTCACATGATTTTTATGCAGTTAAATCTTCAGCTTATCTGGATCTAATGAGGTGCCTGTATTATCTTTTTTTCTTTAGATCAAACACATCCCTTCAAAGGGAATCTTCTGGTAATCCTCTCCTTTCACTGCATTTTGGATTGTGTTTGGAAGCATATGAGTTAGACTGTTGATTGGCCAGTATAAGCACCCCAACACCCACACAGCACCCATGGCAGGTCCTCTGTCCAATGTATAGATAGCTTGTATGTATGCTGAATCAGGTATTCATGTAACTGGGCACACACCCTAGAGCAATTTTCTATTCTCCATAATGTCTGGGGGTCTAGTTTGACTAGCTGGTCCACATCTCCTAATTCACTTAAAGCATCTTCCTTTGTGCAATGATGGAAGAATGAGGTGCCAAACTTTGAGCAAGCCAGTGCTGTGCAGCACACAGCGTGCTCCTCCCAAGCCGTGCTGGTGCTCTGTGTTCCCATGGTATGGTGACTGCTGCCATGGGAACTCCTTGCATGATGACCAGTGTCCTAACGCCCCTGTTTTATCATCAAGCTATTCCACTTTCAGAAAATCCAATCACACATTTGCCTTAATGAGTAGGACAATGCAAGAAAGTGGCTAAATGAATTTCTCTTGGTAAGTGTGAATGACTTTTTTCCAGTTTATATTAAAATGATTTCACTGTTTCTATCTTTGATTATCTCCATTACATTCAGTTTTGCAAGTAGTCTCCAAAGTACTATGTTAAAATCCATCTGAAAACTGCTGGCAATGGCCTTGAAGATTTCCTCCTTCCTTCCCCCAGGAATTCTCAGTATTGACTCTGAACGCTGAAGGTAGTACAGAGAGAAAATAGAGAAGGGGGAATGTGAATATGAAAGAACCAGTGAAACTGCCACAATTCTCTGCAGAACACCAAAACTGAGTAGCTTGGTAGTAATTAGCGAGCATCCCATCTTACAGAACTGAGGACTCAGAGGTTCCTTTTGACTTTTTTCTCTTCTGTGATGCTCCTCTTCCTATCACTCTGAGATATCTTGGGGAAACCAGTGAGTAATTAAGGACCAGGGGAACTGACTGAATGACCAATCACTTCACTGGCTTGCTGTGTGACCTTGTATTGTTTCACTTCTCCCTAGACTTTGTTTAAAAATGAATTTTTCATAAAGGATTCCTGAAGTGTAGCTAACATTTGCAAAGGATTTTGTTTCACACAAAAAAGCAATGTAACAACACCATGACATGACACTTATTACTTGACTTTATACATTTATTATTTTTCCACAAATAGCTTTTTGGCTCAACCAAAAGGAGTTCTGGATTCAAAAACTCAGTGTCAGCAACTTCATATCCTCTCTGTTGCCTTTTTTACTTCTTTCTTGAAAAATCTCACTTGTGTTCTTAATTTTACTGGGCACTTGCTGATCAGCTTTCTCATCATAGCAAGACAAATTGTGCTCTGCAGACAATATTTTCACATTCATTGGTGACGGGGGAGAAACCATGTTGTTTAATCAGATTGGCAAATGTGACCTAGGAGAACTTTGGTTTAGCTTTATAATCTCTATTTTCCAATTATTGTTTTATGTTTTCTTAAGTGATCTTTTAAAGAGCTGACTTTCCACACACTTTGGATTTTGTCTCGTCTTGTTTATTTATAGAACAGAAAAATAATCTGGCATAAGGCTCTGCTCTTGGTGCTGTTGTATCAAGGAGTGAGGATGGTACAGCACCACCTTCAGAGAAGGTGCCATATCCCATTGCCTCGGGGATGCAGAGACACTGCAAAGGTCACTAAGTGATCAACAGCAATGTCATTAAAGACCAGCCAAGTTCAATGACTGGAGGACTGTACAAAGCAAAACATTATTTCAGGACTAATGGAAATTTCCATGAAACATAGAAGATATGAAAAAAGCCCTACACCCACCCAATCCTTAAAAACATTGCAAGTTGTAAGCTAAATGTAATAGCAATGTTTGGAGGATCTATAGGGAGCACAGAAATTTGAGGGAAGCTTTCCATAGAAAAAGTAGATGATGATGCTACAACATCTGCATCTGATGCATGAAATATAGAAAAGAGTTGGGGTATTCTATGCCTAATTATATTTACATATGCATGTCAAATTTCTATTGTATATCATGTTTTAAGTGTAAATTGGACAGCTTCCTTAATTCCAGATAAGAATTCCCAGGTTTTTTTTAATATAGCTGCAGCAAAGAAAAATAATAAGAAAAAGGTTTTGTAAACCAGTAGTAGTCCTGTGCTGGATGAGAAGCTAAGCAGAATATTTCTGTCAGCTCTGCTGGTGTAAGGGATTCAGAAGCAGTGTGTGGCCAAGGAACATAAGGAAGAGTGACCTTGGTGTCTTTAAATATGTTTCTTTGTTCTTCTTATCTGTTTTGGTGAAGCTGTGCTGATTTGGGGAATGTGTCTTATTGTGATCCAAATGAGAAATACTGTACTAGACAAAACTTTAAAACAGAAATTAAATACTTTTGAAGTTATTAAAATTATTTTAAATACAGTTTGGAACATTTTTCTTAGTAGTTTGACTCTAAAGAATAAATCTTGAATATGGTCCAAAAAAGCCACTTTAAATGCAGGTTTGAGAACAGTTTGTTTGTACTCTCATCTCTCTTTGTTTGTTTATGCTGTAATAACGTTATAATGTAATAATAGACCAAAGCTATTTCTGTTGTGTATGTGGCTTTTTACTACTTGGTCACTTGTGCTTTCTTTTGGATTGTTTCTCCTGTTTTACTTCTTTTCTCCCTCCCATTCTTCTTTTTCCTTTTCTATCTTACAAATTTATTCCTCTTTCCTTTTTATTCCTATTTCCTTTTATCTGGGAACTCCTAAAACATAACTATTATTGTTGTTTTACCTTGCTTCTAAAACAATTTATTAATTTTATGTGTAGCTATGTAGAATATATAGAATTATGCCCACATATCTAATTCTGATTTAAGTGAAAAATTAAATAATTTCTTTTTGACATAATCTGACAGGATCAAGTTAATTGACAACATGTAAGATGGTCAAGCAGAAGGTTTAATACTTACAGTTTGCCTAGCACAAAAAGTGAAGATTTTTTTTTTTTTACATCAGTGACATTGGATATTAATCCAGAACGATCTCTTTACCCTTGTGACCAGTGACAGGACTCAAGAAAACAACATGAAGCTGAGTCTGGGGAGGTTTAGTTTAGATATCAGGAACAGATTTTTCAACCAGAGGGTGGGTGGGCACTGGAACAGACTGCCCAGGGAAGTGGTCACAGCACCAAGCCTGACAGAGTCCAAGAAGTGCTTGGACAATGTTCTCAATGGCTGTGTGGGACCAGGAGTTGTACTCAATGACCCTGATGGGTGCCTTCCAAATCAGCATATTCTATGATAATGATAAAGATGCTGTCTATCTTTAAATGGATTGAAAAAGAATTTTTAGCTATGAGTCAGCTTTGCTTCAATGCATGGAAAAATACTGGAATTAAAAACTGAGCCTAGTATTTTTAAGTACTTTGAAAAAGGAGAGTGACAAAAGGAGATAAGTTATATTCAACACGAACCTGTCAAAAATATACTAATGCTAGTTAATTTCCACCCAGTACTGGTGAATACCCCTTGTCAGTAGAGAGAAGGTATTAAATATTGTCACATTAGTAGGGCTGTGGAAGTTTTCATAAGCAAAGGAAATACAGTCTAGACACAAGATGAATCATTAGAACTCAGACTCAAAGACTACACTCCGCAATTTGTCATGGTCCATTATCAACTTGTTTAATTATCTCTCTGGATAGTATGTTAGAGAGTGTTCCTATTACCTTGGTAGGTGGCATCCTCCTGGGAGAGTCAGCAGGTACTTTCAGGTGGGGCTGGATTTTGAGATAAGCATTGGCATGGGGAGGATCATGGCATTGCCTCTGGGGCACAGGACAGAACCACTGTCTTTCACAAGAGGTCGGTTTGGCAGCTGCTGACAGCAGAAGAGCCTGGTTCAGAGCTGCCATCCTGGTGAAGTCTGTCCTTGTGGAGTGCTGTAGGTGTGACAGGGTACACAACACCTTACACCCAGAGGTGTGAGAGCCTTGGAGCTGGTTGGGGGGGGTCAGCCTTGGACCACCACTCTTTTTCCAGAGATGGACTCTTGGAGATGGTCAGTGGGTGAGCAGCTAAAGTTACCAGAACCTGTGAAACTGGGAAACCATTGATGAATCTAGAGGAGGCAAGAAAGAAGCATGTGAAGTCATCAAATAAGTAAAATATTTCTACTAAATCTGGAAAAACCAAGAATTAATTGTGCCATGAAAAGTTTCTGTTAGATTTTAGCAAAATGTGATGGCTAATCATAAGGTTAAAAAAGTATTTGGATAGATTCTTGGAATAGACTGTCATTACTAAGGGCTTTAACAGGGAAGGTAGAGAAGCATCTGACATGTAGTTTGGTCCTGCTTGGTGGAGGTAGAAAGCCTAATGGACGACCTTTTGTTTCACTTCCAGCTTTATGTGTTTAGATTTTATGGTAAGAAAAAAATTATTCCAGAGCAAAAAGATAGCTTTATATTTCAGTCAGTGGAGGATGTTCTAAAGAGCTGAAAATCACATTTTGAAAGTAGGCACGTGTGAAGTTTGTTTGACAAGATACAAGAAAATTTAAACGTGGGCCCGTGTAACTTTTAGAAGACCTCTATCTCCTTTTCTCTAATATGCTAGAAATTAGGGTGGTGGTTCTTCTCTGTAATACCATAGGGTTATTTTTTGATTTATGGACTGGCTGATGTTTCACAAATATATTTTTCCCCTCTTCATCTGTAAAAGCAGTTCTCTTAGATGCTTTTGATTAACATGGAGCAGAGAAATATTATTTCACTTATGAGACTATTTTTGTGGTACTAGAAATATTCTCAAGAGTGTGAACTTTATGGGGAGTGTTTAGCAACACAGATTCCACCTATTTTCCCACATTTGATTTGTAATTTGAAGTCTGAGTTTAAAAAAAAAAAAAATCAAGCATTTCTACTCAACATTTTCCCTAGTAAAACCCCATTGAAACCATATTTCTGAAACAAAAATTGCTATGACCAAAACTATTGGAATGTTCTCACTAAGGCATCTCTGTAATACTTGATAGTTATTGGCATTTTAGATTTATGAAGGGCCGGCTGTGAGACATGCACAAACAGGAACTTTTGATTTATTTATTGCTAATAATAACCAGAAGCCTGCACTGGAAAACAAATTGCACAATGTGACAAGCTAAGGAAATGAGTAAATTCCTTGTGCCAAACATGTGATTATGTATTTGCATATTGAATTCATTTGCTTGTAAGTGGCCAGAAAAATGCCCATCCCCCAGGTACAAAATTTTTCTTACTTTAATTTTAAAAAAAAATTATATGATGAATAAACATGCTGAAACTGCTTTTAAGCATATACCAGAAATTAGTTTTGTTGGTTGCTAGTAATCAATTGTCAGAAAGACATCAACTCATTCATGTGAATTTTGAAGAATATATTATTTTTGTTTTTTCAGATATGCATAGCTAATTATTGTATAATTGTTTGCAGAACTACTCAGGAAACTACTGAAATTAATTCTATTTTTCAAGACAGCTTGCCAGGTCATGCACAGATATTGATATCCATCAGTTTCCCACTCATAGGGAATTTCCTTTCTATTTATCACTGTTATTTAGTTCTACCAAATGTATACCTGACTCCTTCTTCATATTTATCTAAAAATTTAGCAATACTATTTTAATGAATTACAGCTTCACTGTTTGGTGGGTTTTTTTGTTTTTGCGGTTTTGTTTTTTGGTTTTTTTTTTATATATATGTTTGGTTAGAATGAAAAGTTGTAGCATTTGCTACCATATTTGTGATAGTCTATTTCTGTGCCTGGGAAGACATTATTCCAGGCAGTGTGATAAAGCAAATAATTTATTATATATATAAAGTCCACTTGTTTCAAGGAGGAACCATTTGAAAGACCAAAATACTCACAGGTTTCTGATTTTTGCAATGCCATTGGCTGATGTTGACATAGTTTTTATAATCAGACTTATCTAAGTGTTCTTTTTTTATTGAAGGAGAAGATTGTCTGATACAGTGTAATTCTACCAAAGTACCAGCCCAAATCACATATTATTGAATGTAAAAAATGGATCTCATTGTTTGACTGTAGTTTAAATTATGAGGCAATATATCAAAAAATCCTCAGGTACTTTGCATACCATAAGTTATATGAGTGATAGAACTGGATTATATATTCCAAATATCTTGTTTATTAGAGCCTTCTGTTTAAAGCTGTGATACCTCAAATAATACTACCAGTGGATACGCAACCATTTATAAGTGCAAATTTAATAATTAATAAAAATTGCTGTGGATTTGTAGTGGGTTTTAAAACAGTGCTATTTTATGCACCAACTTATTTCAAACAGTAGTAGGTCTGTTTCCTTCCCATTGGTGTCCAAGAACATGTTCTCTCATCCTTTTGTTACGCTTCTCATCCAACTTTAGATTAAAATTAGGAACCATGGTGACATTTTTAATGTCAATGACATGACTCCCCTTGATGACAATGAACCCATACTCCATTATCCTTTTATTTCTGTTTCAGGTTCCATTGGGTGTGTGTGATATTGTGTAAGTAGTAATTTCACACAGGTCTATGCTAGTTAATTATGGAAATGTAAGCTTAGAAATAGGCTTATAAAACAAAAACTACCTATTTGAAAAGAGTAAATTAGAACTATAGTCTACAGGACCATCTTTTCCAAATTGGTAATCTAATATGGTTTTCTACATTTGAAACTGCAACATCAGTAAAAGAGTGAATGAGCGCTCATTCTCAGTGTTGTCCAAAACCATTTCAGTGAACAAAATGAGATCAATGGGCTTCGACTCTCACTCTGCCACATGCCTAGAGGGCTTGAGATATGTAAAATAGATGAACGTATATTTAATGGGGAATCATGTTAGAAAAATATCACCCTGCATGGTTACTGACCTAGCAATTTCTCACTCTTGTGGTCTTTAAATCTCTAAAACCCTCATGGAAGCGGTGTGAAAGATGCAGACCTTTCCTTTCTGAATGTTTCAGAAAAATGCTTAGATCGGGTAAAGCTGCAAAATGCTGTCTGACAGTTTTGAAGCCCGTTTAGAAATCTGTGTATGAGTTTTTCTTATTGATTTACATGACAGCAATCAAAGCTGTTTACTGTAAAATGGACAGAAAAGTCAAATTTCATTTAAAGATGAAACCTGATTCTTCAAGAAAGCACAGAAAACACTAAATTCAACTCTATAAGATATATTTAGTAAGAACTCCTGGAATTTAAACAAAAGAGTCATAAACCTTTAGTTTTGACTAGTTTTCAAAATCCAATAATCCTTTTTTTTTTTTTTTTTTTTTTTTTT
>VWZG01006039.1:142750-160470 GCA_013396735.1 Grallaria varia | reverse complement strand
TTTTTTTTTTTTTTTGAGGAAAATGTACCAGGAATACTTTGGTGAAATCCTTGTTCCTATTTCAGGCTTAATTTTTAATGTCTGCCCTGCATTCTAGATCCTTAATGTAAAGTGCTGAACTCGCTTTCTTTCATCTAACAAACCTCTGAACTTCTTGTTTAACTTACAATGAACAAATCAAGATGTCATCTCTCATGAGAATTTTCTTGCAGTTCATTTGTCTGCCAATAACGAAATCTGCTCTTCCTAGTACGGGCTAGATTCTACTCTAGTGATCAAAGAAGTACCATGTGATGATGCTGAGTTTTCAAACAAAAAGTTGTGATTGGAATACTGATGAAGATTTACTATAATAAGTTGTCTTACCTGAAGAAGTACTAATAGTTGCATGAATTGAAGTTATTTCTCTAAAAATGGATCTAGACTACTTCAGAATCCCTTGAGATTTTGGGAAGTTAGGCATGCCTCTCTGTTGCTATTTTTCTCCATTCCCTGGCTTGGAAAAAAGTGGTTTCAAACAGGTCTGTACTGTTTCTATGTTGGCAAAAAGGGAATGTACCAGGGAGCAGGGAACATCTCAAGGTATTTGGAAACCTGCCTTTGTAGACTCACTTTATTCTGGGTGAGGAATAGCTTAATGCTAAGTGCTTGCTTGGATATTATGGTAATCTACTCTAAGATAAAATACAAATAAAAATATATTATCACCTTATATATACTAAAAAATCCAAAAATTTTGTTCACATAGGAAACAAAATGAAAGAAAACACCACCATTACAATCTGCTTTGTGATAGATCAAACAAAAAGCTGTCTCATGAAGGCTAGTTCTCTGCTAGATGCCTTCTGGCCATTTTGGTCTGTGTCTGCCTTTCACTGCAGTATTCCAATCCCTGTAAAATGCACTTGCTTTTTACAGCCAAATTTTTTCTTAGAGCTTTCTGGGGATCCCATTCAGATCCATATTTCCCTCCTATTTATCTCTAATTTTTTTTTGTGGAAAGTTTTGATATACCTCACAGTAAATTACTAGGAGCCTGCCCTTCTCTTGGATGCAAAAGTCATCACTGTAGACCAGACTTCATCCTATATATTTAACTTACTTGCAAATGAAAATGTGCCTGGAAGGAAGACCTCATTTTCTCATCAGTGTCTGAAGGTATCATCTCTTTCATGATAAAACTGATGAGAGGCTTTGTTTGGTTACCAGAATCATTCAGACAGGGGTTTCACTTTGCTGTCATCTCAGTTATGCTAACAGCTTTTTGTGTGGATGGTCCACAAAATAATTCAGGTTAAAAATACATTCCTCAGGATGTGATTATTCAACAGCAGAATTTCTTTTAAAAGTGTATGTGTACAGTGCGAAGTGCCTCCACCATCTGAAACTTGTAATTGATCACCTATGAATTGTAAAAAATACTTCAGATACTCAACTAGATGAGATTAATGTGTGTGCCCCACTCCATGCTGTTGACTGAGCATAAACATGAGTAATTAAACACTGCAGGACCATAATGTGTATGAGGCAACCAAAGCCAAAATGTATATTGGAGAAAGCAAATATGCATGGAAAATATTCTTTGCAAGGAAACTGTAACACTGATTACCTCTGTGCTGTAAATCTAAGACCTCTAAATATATGAGAGGCCACATATCTAATAAATATGAATAAAATATAAATAATATTAGGTTCTCATTAATTTGGGTTTTTTTCCCTGTTTGTTTTTGAGCATCAATGGACCTTTCATCAAGATTTATAAATAATAAAAAGACTGAAATCAAAATGTGATAAGAAATCCCCAATCAAGTTGTTTCAGAGATAATCTTTCTGCATTGCTTTGGTCTCTGGCTAGTTTTTTTTTTTCCTGTTACACCCACATATCTAGTTCTGTCCATCTTCCAAATCTTGTACAGTCCAAGAATAACATCAAATCAATACACATCCAATATTCTTGATTTTGCCTCAACAGAGAAGAGCTAATGGTGCTGACAGTCTTTGAAAAGCTTTCCAGTTGGCCCAGTGTGGAATAAATTATCCTGAAAAAGAAGTAGGACTCTTTTCCAGCTATGCTATTATTGTAGTACATTCCATCAGCAGTACCTTTAAGTGTTTAATAATACATTATAGCATTACAGGCTAATGGAGGCTACTACCTTTATTACAGAAAAACTGGCGCATACTTTGTTTTTTTTCTAGGAAAACTACTCCTCAAAGCAGAAATTGTGATTTTTCTATTGCAGCTTCAAACATTGAGTCTTCAAGAAGTAAGCAAATTTAATGTAAAATGCCTATGTAATTCCCTTAGTAAGTAGTTTATGAAGAAAAAGGAGTGTAGCATTATGTTCTGTTTTCTAAACATAGGTGCTGTGAGTGTGTTTCAGGAGGGCTCTTAGGCTTGTGTCTAATTCTGTGAATCTATTGATGCTAATGTGGCTTCTTAGGTATTAGCATGACACACACATGTGCTAAGGGGTGTTCTTTTGTCACAAAAGGAGAAAAAACCAAATCTTGTATGTCTAGTTTCTTCTTTCCTGTTCTGTTTTTATTCGCAAATGTCCTTGCCTTTTTAGCCTGCTCCTCACAGATTTGGCATCGTATTTTCTGCCCTTCTGTGACTTACCTATTTACTTCTCCAGACAAGTCATTACACACATTTTGGTGATGAGGGGTATTAGATGAAATACTAGTTTTGGCAATATCTATTATCTCATTATTGTCCCCAACTCTCCTGCTTTTCTGTCTCTTCAGCAGTGCCAATACGTTTGTTTGTAGTGAAATTTAATAGGCATTATATAAAAAATTCTGTTCTTGGGTAATTCATCTGGTTCACAGTGCGGCCTCAGGCGTGGCTGGTTGGCACAAATGAGTTGCAGTTAACTGCAGTTAATCACTGTAGAGCAGTAGAAAAAAATGGGTAGTCACGAGAAGGGTCAAGACTATCTTGGGTAATGCTTAAAATGGTATCTTTGAGAGTGCTCTGCCTCAGAATAAGGCCTGAGAGCAACACTGCTTTAAGAAATGAACACAGCACGGTTTACAGATGAGAGGCTGAAAAGTCTGTGGGATAGCTAGTGATGTAGCCAGGGAAAATTTGACCTTTTCCATTTCGGAGGAACCTATCTCTACTGCAGTCAAAATTCAAAAGGTTGTGTCATAAATCATCATAAATGATTTTGATAAATCGAAAAGAAATGGTTTTAAAATATTACTAAATTCATAAGAATGTAGGCTATATGCAGTTGGAGTTTTCTTGCTTATAATGTCTTTAAACTTTGGCTTATAAAACACTGAGATACGTGCTATAGTCACGAAACACTTTTTGAGATCCCTTGTGAAGTCAAGCCTTGATATTGTGATTCCAAGCTACAGAACTGCATTGAAAAATGTGGGGGACTGTCAGAGATACTGTAGATCTCACACAAGGGTGGCCCTAACATCTTATGTGACTCTTTAAACATGTAGATTTTGTTCCCATTCTTTTTGTACCTTTTTTCTGATGGTATACTCACATCTGAGTGTGCCCAGTGGTATTCACACGAAGCTTTTGCTAATAGTAGTGTCTGCACTGAAGGAAGATCGAAATTCCTTAAGTCTAACTTTTTAGGGTGAAACTCACCAGATAGTTACATAATATAAAAAAGGGTTGTTTCTGTTAAGAATCAGAAACTTTTCCCACCAAAATATGATAATTTTTAATAGAAGAATTTTATTGTTTGTATGTTATCAACAAAACTATTATTTGCAAACTTTTATTTAGTTTGGATGTTTAGAAAGAAAAACAGTCATTGGATCAAGTGTTTATTCTGGCCAATTTTCAGCTAAGATAATTCCTTTTTTTTTAATAAGAAAAAGTTTTGTAGATATTGTGTTTTGTGATTTTAAATGCTTTTGGCAGGAAGGATCGGCATAGGAAAGATATTCTGAATGAAGTTTGTTCTTAGGTTTTACCATTTATTCTCAAGAGCTAGGTACACAGGTTGGGAGTGCAAAAAAATAGTGGGAAATAAATTTAAACCCCCAACGATCACACAACAAAAATGCCCTAACAAGATAGTTTGTGGGAATTGTAAATCAGATGACTGACTGCCGTCAGCATAGGGCTATTAGTCTTTTTCAGTTAGGGGATGTCAAACATTCAATTTCCTCTTATCTAGCATTGCTTTTCTTTTGGTTTGCAATCAGACCATGGCTATACTTAACAAGATTAAAATTCACCTGGGTAGTTACCTCCTATTATCAAGGTTAAAAGGGCAATGAGGAAGAGTTATAGGGGGAGAAATAAAAACATCAGTGGCATTTAAGCAGCAAGAATGGATGGGAAACTGCAATAAATTTACAGTGAAATTGGAGTATATCCAGGAAGTTAAAAGACATTTTTTTTTAATCTTTTCTGGAGTGAATATAATTCTTTTCTCCCCAGACACTTTCTACATTTGAGGAAATTCTAGTTTGTTGCACAAACTTCCACAGAAAAGCTGATTGCCTTATATAATCTGATTTTTTTTTCAAAATTACTATCCTATACATATGCTAGTATATGCCATCCTCCTACACTGCAGCTAACTGGAACATTTAAGACCTGAGACCAAGAGAAGTTTAATAGTAATAACATCAAATATAAAGGCCTTGACTCTTTGGTATTTTGGTTAAAGGAACTTTCTGTTGGTTTGAGAGTTTTTAATTGATTTGGCTGTCTTGCCTGTGAAGCTTAGCTCTGGGAGTAATACTGAATTAGAAATGAACGACTGTGATGGCTGGTCTTAGGAGTAGAAGACAGATATGGATAATGTATTTTCCTATGACTCCCATTGCTATCATTATATATATTATTATCACATAAATAGAATCAACACATTAGTCCAGAGGTCTGTGTCTGTGTTGCAGCAGGAGTTTATTGTTTGCAGAAAAGTGACTCTAATAACTGTGATCATAGAACATGTTTCTCAAGGTGTCCAGTTCTCTTTGCATGCAGAAGAGGTGGCTCCTCTGATGAGTAAACTCTAATTAGTCAAGTGTTAGGGGAAGAAGATTGCTAGCTAAGATGCATCGAGGAACAAACAACAGATGATTTCAACTTTGTAATGAATCAATGTCAAAATTACCATATTTGATATTTTCAAGTTTGGATCTAAATTTTGTGCAGTCTTTGGATTTTTGAAGAGTTCTGTTTCTACTAAATGTATCTGCATGCTTTCTCCAGAAGAACATACATTTATTTCAGTAAGCCAGCTATTTCTCAATAGCAAAATATATAATTCTGTCCCCACCCTCCCCTGTATTTCTTTGTTTCCAAAGTTCTGATGATTAGCATCTTCTTATAGACGATAATATTAAGGACACAAAATATTTACGCAGTGTTGTTTTTTACTTACCCATCCTACAGATTCCATAGTTAAGATTGTACTATTTTTTCTTCCTCCTGGCAAATGCATTCATTTATTATTGACCTGGGCCTGTAGTTTACAGCAAGGATGGACGAAAGTGAAAAGTGAATCTGGGGGAAGACTAGTTATACTTATTTGACCATCAACCAGTAAATGATTAGAGGTGCTTATAATAAGTTGAAATACTTGGGGAAATTTCTGCTCAATCTTTTTTCTTCCTATTTTGTAAAAAAACCACCAAAACACCAAACCAAGAAAACAAACTACTTTTGACTAGCCCCCAAAAAATAAAAAATGGTAGTGAATGAAAAGTAAGGAAAGGAAGTACAACTGGAGATCTAGAAAAAAAGAGCTGGAAAAGCTGGAACAGAAACAATCTCTGAATATTTTTACTTGTGAAATTCTCTGTTACAGCTCTCTACTCAGATACTTTGCAGAAATGCAATCACATTGTATTTGCTAAGACCTATGCTTGCTATTTTCCCTCATCAATTTTGTCTTCTTATCTGTTGATAATGGGAAGTACAACCCACCTCCTTGGTGCTTGGTGCAGAAGTGAAGTTGCAGATCTGGCTGATACTGTTTAGCTTGGTCCTGATGGCTGCCTTCCATTTCATCCAATGAGAGTTCATCTCCCTGTTCTAATAAATTATAGTCATTGCCAATGGATCTTTCCCTTCCCTTTCTTCAGCACTGCAATCCAATTGTCTGTTGAGTACAGGGGTAAAGATGACTGCCCAAGGTTAAAGCAAGAAGGACAAATACTTGCTCAGTGTAATTTCAGCTGGTGAATCCCTGGATCCTAAACACTTGCTATAGGTTTGAGGTATTGTCAATCTTAGAGTTTTGTCAAAAACACTTGTAGATACCCTTTAAATGTCAAAGCGTTTAAGAGTCAAAGGAAAGTTTTGAGGTGATTACTCAGAGAGATGCAAATGAGAGTACTCTATACCCTGCTGCTGGCCAGCTTAATGTAAGTTTGAGCTTCATGATCTGCAGTCAGAACATTCTGTTGAAGATGGAGAGACAAGAAAGATTAATTTTCCAACATTGTCATAAAGTTTTCCTGCATCAAACCCATGAAAGAAAGTTGCTTTAAAATTGCTAGATCTGTTAACGACCTTCTTATCAGTTTTTTTCTCTAAGATCTGAAAACATCTGCCAGATCCTAATCATAATTTTTAACAATCTCATATGACATTTTCCATTCTTTAATAAATATATCAAAATGAAAAAAAAACCCCAAACCCAAAAAACACTTTTGCTTAACTCTACTGCTGTCATATGCTGGAAGTACTTGAAAAGTTAATGCAGAAAGGGAAAAGCATGAATGTAAAGAAAAGCTTTTTAGCGTGGGATTCAAGAGCATATCAGTTAGTGAGAAAAGGTGTTAACATGGGAACAAGGCCAGAGAAATACTGACTTTTTGCAGTGTACGAATAAACCGTTTCCTGCTCTCCCAGTGGCTTAGCATGAGGTTGATTTCAAGATTAGCATCCGCATCAAATTGAAATTTGGCCCTAAACTTATGTTTGAACCTATGTCTGTGGTATTTGCTTGCTAATGTTAGACTTGAATTCAATCCCAGGTGACACATTAGTTGTAAAGGCACTCCTGAAAATATAGTATTTGAGAGGTAATTCCCAAATTTAGAAAATAAATCAAATTCCCGGCCCAGTATAATTTTCTTCATGATTATATTATTCTCAGAATATACCTTGCTAAATTTGAAGGATTATAAATGTGGTCATAGAAGACTGGCTATTACCCTTATGTTGAAAAATAAATGTTCTTTTTGCAGATTGAATTCTAGTCTTATTGGACTTTAAATTCTTGCTAGAGGGATAAGCACTAACCTATGTGTCTCACACAGAATTGAAATTGAAGCATAGTTTTAAAAAAAAGCTAATTGTTCAAAAACCTCTAAACAAAGGTCTGTAGGTAAGGATTGTGTTATGAACAAGCTTTCTGCCAGCAAAGTATTGTTTTTTCTCATGCTTTTGACATTATTTGGTATTGACTCTACATCAGGGATATATTTCCCTAAATTTCAGTTCCATTTCTATTAACAACTGAAGAGTTAAGTGTCTTTTTCTTCCAGTTTCAGTGAACAGTGGGTTAAGCACTTACGATTATTAGTCTTTTATAGATACCATTGGATCATACTCAGGTTTCCTTCTAATTTTGAGTAGTAAAACCAAAAAATGTAACAGTACAACCCTTACAATTAAAAACAAGTTCCTTTTGTATCTCATTATCATATTTCTTGTCTGAGATTTTCGAAGATAAACTGATTAAGTCAGAGGAAGTTAAAGACTGAAGTCCTATATCAGAAGAGCTGTATGTGACTCTTTGCAGTAGGATACTCTACTTGGCCCCATAGGTATCTGTCTCCACTTAAATTACCTGCCAGCATGCAGTTCATATTTGTTACCATGAAAACATGAATAAATCTTAGGCATTGCTTCATTTCCATCACTTGCCTGGGGTCAGTAAGCGTGTCATATTGCCACATGCCTCCTTTCCTGACCTTATGTCCTGGAGAACTTTGAACATCTAAATGGCTAAGCATGAATGATGCATAGCTAGAAAATGTCAGTCAATCAAGAATCAAAGGCTTCTGAAAATAAAACTGTTTTGGACAGTGAATCATCATAATTTAGTAGCATTGGTATTGATTTTCTGTAAACCAGCTGTTGCCAATTTTACATGATCAAAGATTTCTGAACAATGAGCATGCTAATGGGTTAAGCACACAGCAAAATGACTAGGTATGCCGTATTTTAGAAATGCAATTTATAAGAAAATTATAATGCATCCTTAGATCATGACGGAGGCATAAAATACTAGTGAGTCTGGCTGCTGGCAATGAATTGTGACCCATGTACAAATCTGGCCTTAGATGAGGGTAACTAACTTAAAAGTTGAATTACAATTTAAGAATTTAAAAGCTCAGTAGATGGTTTCTGCTCCTGGAGACATAATAAGAGAGCCTTCAGCATTTGAAATGCAGACTCAATCACCAAGGAGAAAATTTACATAGTAAAGCTGCTATTTTCGACCTTGAAGAGAAGAACCCTTTCACCCAATGAGTATTGATGCCCAGCGGTCACTCTCCGGGATAGTAAAAGTAGACAGTTTTGTCTGCTCTCCACCCCTGAGTTGGCATATAAAGTGGGTATGGCTAAAAGCAGAAAGAAAGTCTCATGTAGTAACAAAAAACTCTAGCAAGGTCCTGGACCTGGCTCCTTCTTGTGGGCTCAGCACAGGTTCCTCTCCGTTGCACTGTGCTGGCCTAGCCCATCCATATCCATCCCCTGCCCTTTTCCCAAAGGGTGATTGTGCTGCTGTCAATCTCCAGTTGTTCCTGTATGACCTGCACCCATCTGTCACCACAGACACTGGCGTTGAGTTTGTGCAGATATATCACGGCCACTCCTGCACTTGTGGCGTGGATGTGCCGGGGGTGGCAAAGCACTGAGGCACTCCACATTGCAAACCTCTAAAGGAAAAGCCTGATTGAAGGAACATGTTAAAGTGATTATGGTTTTATATATTTCTCTCTGCAGCCTTCTTAAATGTTTAAGTGCTTGGTATGAAATAGCATTGTTGTTTATATGTTCTCAATAGGATTAATTATTATAGAATCATAGAATTGTTTAGGTTGGAAAAGAGCAGTCCCATGATTGAGTCCAACAATTAATTCATCTGAGGTGTGAATTGTTTACATTAAAGCAATTACATACAAATGCTAGTAACAATAAACGTATTAGGTGTATGTAATTACAGAATTTTGCTGCAGAAACAGCAAGTACATTCAAAAACCATTTATTTTTTGTTCATTGAATGTAAGTTAATATATAGCAAAATGTTACACTAAGCAGGTGTGATTTGTTTTTCCAATTAACATTAGTACCTTATTAGAAAATAGCACTTTTGGTAACTTTCTATACCTTTATACTTTCAGAATTTAGGCATAGTTCAGTATGGTACAACAAAAAGGCTTCCGAAATTTCTTTCTTGTTTTTAAGTCCCAGGTGCTGTATAAAAAGTAGAACAACTGAACACATTGCTACTTAGGTCAACTGATTTTCACTTGAAAAAAATTGCATTTAGATTTGTTTATATATGCTGGTTTTACTTAAAAGGCATTATTTAATTAAAAAGCCTTATTTTCACTTAGTCATATAAAGAAATCTAGTATTTATCAAAGATGTCTATATGGAGAAAATCAGCAATTTTATTATTAAGACTGTTCACAAAAAGCCCAAGTCATAAATGCTACGTGAGCTCATGCTACTTCTTCAAATACCTATTCACAAAGCTTTTTGTAGTGTTCTTGCAGCTTTACTCTGGACCTTAAAGCTGCTGCTCATGTCTTGTCTTTATTTAGCCTCTACAAAAGAGGTGAGGGGGAGAAGGATCAGACTTTTCTTATTGGGAGTATAGGCTTTATTCATCTTGCTAGCTTTCACAGAACTGGCAGGAAGAATCCAAGCTGGTGAGGAAAAACTGCGTGTGATATTTCTGGGTAACATCTCCTGTGTTGTCTATCTTGATCTTTCATCCAAGGCACTTTTATTTTCAAGATGAATAATTGTCACAATAAATAAATAATCTTCACGAGTTTCAGAGAGCATTATTTGCTCTGTTGAAACTTCTCAGTGGTTTTGACTCAAATATCAAAAACTTTTCACAGAGGTGGGAAAGCCTTTTCATTCCCAAAGCAGGGAAACAGTATTGGTGGTACAGCAATCGAGCCAGCATCACTATAGAAAGGAATGCAGTTCTCCAGTTGCTATGACAGAAAAAACCTACAAGTAATTTTGGCTGTCATTCTTGTGGCTGTGGTTTCTTTTCCTTGCTTCTGTTTCAATCTCTGTGATCTGCTGAAGTCATGTTGCTTGGTCTCAGAAATGAGGCCTTAGCACTTTTTATCTTTACGTTGTGAAGACTGTGACCCATTGACTCCATAGAAATTAATCCAGTTCACATCTGGAAAGGAGAAACAAAACTGCCCGATTTTTTTTTTTTTTATTTTTTTTTTGGGGTGATGGGTTGTTTGAGTTTTGGGGGAGTTTTATGGGTGTGTGTGCTTTCCCCCCACTCCTGTGTGGGGAATGAGAAGTGGAAGAGAGACAAAGGATAGGATCAGGTTTTGGATTTTAATTACTTTTACTGCTGACCAAATTCGTACTATTGATTTGTAGAAATTTTACCTCCACAGAAAGGGAGGCCCAGTTTTATACTTCAGGCAGTCAAATTCTAACACTGGGAAAACAGTTTTAAGATCATTTTGCCTTCCATATCAGGCTCAGATATGGAAGCAGTAATACAGAAAACAGATGAAAAAGTGGCAAAAGATTCAGGCACCAGAGGCAGTGCCTCAGTAGTGAAGTGCAGCTGATGAAGCAGGAGACGGGGCTCTGCTATTGGTAACTGCTGTCTAATCCAGGAGACGAGCTGCATTTCAACCAAAAAGGACCACAGGAATGTTGACACACAGCTACCATAGTGAAGTAGAGTGAAATTCAATGGCAATGAAAGATAGATATCCTTCAATAAATAACTCGATGTTTCTTAAGTGATTGAAATAACTTTACTATGCAAAAATCTCCATAGCAAGACAAAATTATTTGGCAGCCAGCTAAAAAGAGAATACCTCCACAATAAAATACCCCTTCATCCAGATTCAACACAACCTTTTGAGCTTACTAGGGGTTTCTGCTAAAATAAAATTACTCAGTCAAAAGTGGAATAAATATTTTCTCATTAGAAACATTTGTTAGTGGGAATAGGCTTTACAGGTGGCTGCATTCCAGTCAGTCAGCATCTTCCAACTCAGAGTGAATTCAGACAGGAAGCAGGTTTTAGCTTTGAAGTTTGTGTTTGGGTTTTTCTTTTGTTTCTTTGGGGTTTTTTTTGGTGGTTGGTTGTAGTTTTTTAAATGATTTTTTGTTATTATTTGAAATCATTCATCTAGAGCTTTTCCAACCTCTTTCCCCAATCCAGCATACATTTCTTGAGGGTGAGAACTAATTGTAGTGGGAGCCAGACAGCAAGACCACATATTTTATAATCTGGATATTTTTGTTGTACTAATTTGAATTATAGGAGTTGTAATTGCATTGCTGCTTGTCTGTGTGTAGCAGTGCAGGACACCATCACATACTTCTCCAAGTATTACAAAAAACAGAAACGAGAGAAAGAGAAATTATTTACAAAGGAGAAGTCTCATGTGTTTGATGTTTTTTAGTGCTGTCTACAAGCTGAAGCAACCTATAAATCTACAAGGTTGATGAAAGTTTATTTATTACTGTGCAGTCAGTGAAATTAGCAATGATCTGGGCAATACTTTTCTTACTGAGGCAGTAAGAAAATTAGATGCTTTTACTGGCAAAAAACCTGGAGCACTGGGGAATTATACAATGAAATCTGGGAAATTTAACAATTTGTTGGTAGTACAGAGGTGGTGGAGCTACTCTGAGAAAATGCAAGTTAAGAAAAACATTTCTGGTGAAAGAAAAAAATTATGATACAACGTAGAGTTTAGTGTCGGTATAAGACCTGAACTTTGACCAGTGTTAAGAAAAGACAGGACTTATTTAGCTGCTTATTTAGCTTATATATTTTCTCTATAAATAGATGGGATAATATATACAAGAATACATTTAGTTCTGAACACTAGAAAAGCAGAAGAATGCTGAAGAAATACCTTAGGAAGTAAATGGAGTGGTCAAACATAGAGGTATTTGTAGATATAAGTACGTGTCAGATAAGGCAAGTGAGAAATCCCACCGCAAAAAAGATAATATTCTCCTGTATAATACTGTACAAATGTTCATCACCAGGTTTATTGTGAGTTTTCCTCATCATCTTAATTATCTAAAAATGAATGAGTTGTGATATTTCTTAGCAACAATAAAGTGGCACAACCTAGAGCAGTGAAAATAAACTAAAAGGGAAAATGTAACATTTTTCACAAGAGTTAGTAAATTAATAAATGCAGCAATTGCAAACATCTTTGAACTACTGGATGTGCATTAACCAAACCAATGTGTTACACTTCCTATATTTTGGCAATTTATCCATTGTCATTATTTCACAAGACAATCTTCTCCATTTGATACTTTTGAGGTAAGATTGCTCAACATATCTTTGACTTTATGGTCTATATAACAAGTTCTGACCCTAAAATCTTTATTCATTTTATTATACCTGCAAGGTAAAATGAAAATATTATGAAATATAATGTTTAGAAGTTGTTGGATGTGTCAAAATGGCTGTTTCTAACTCTTTCTATGAAACCAATTTTACATGTATTTCATTAATTCTTAATATTTTATTGTTTGATTCTTCCCAAGACCTCTCTCTTATTCATTAATTCATTCTGATGATAAGAAAACGTATGGAGCTTCTCTTAAGAAGAAAAAAACCGGACTTACAAGGCCAGACACCTTGATCATATGCCGATTATGCCTGAGCAATAAATAAGGAAATAGATAGGTTCACTGGTTATTCCAGAAATCCAAAACTTTTTGGTATAAAAGGGGAATAGAAACACTTATGAAAAGACAGAACTGAAGAAAATGGAAGGAAATTAAAAGCCAATTTTTTTTAATAAATGTCTTTTTGTTCTCTTACTGGTGAAAAAAAAAGTAATTAAATTTTATATCAAGCAGTGTGTTCTACCTGTTTACTTTTCTAGGTATTAATATTCAATCTCTTTGGACAAGGAAAGCTCAGAAATTATATTTCTAACCTGACATTTCAAAATCGTATAAGGTTTTTGTTGATATTTTTGTTCTGGCACTGTTCACCTTTTTCAGTAAGTTGGACATCAAAAGTATTGTAGCTGCATAAACATTGGAAATATAAGAAAAATATTTTAATTTCCTTTAATGGTATCAATAAGAAGTGGGTTACAGGATATGTTTGGATATATCTTAGGGAGTTTGAATTATGTTTGAATATGTCTTACTGGGAATATGGATTAATTTGAGAGCACAAAATTTCTCAAGCGTACTGTCTGTTATTTTTAGATTGTACCTTTACTAATGAGAAATTTGCTGAGGGAAGATTTTTAACAGAGTTTATATAACACAGTCAAAGGGGAGGCCCCTTTCATTTACCAGTGGTATAAGTAGTAGGTTTAGTTTTTTGGGGTAGTTTTTTATTCTTCACTGAATTGATCAGTTCTTATTTGAGGTACGCAGAGTAACACCATAAAAATATAGGTGTGTCAGAGGTGTCACTAAAGTATCAGATGATCTTAATCAGATATTAATAGATTTCTAAATATTCAAGGTAGAAATGTTTTCTCTGCAGTCAAGGTTGTGAATAGCCATTGCATCATAGTTGTTTGAATACTTTAAAATTTGAAGGGAATTAAAAACATTATCAGAAGTTTTGGCTTATCAGTACTTTTTCATAGCAGCAAATTCAGATTTAGTAAACTTCTTGTGCTCAGTAATTTAATGGAAAACATCTCTGTCATTTCTGAGGCAGAAGGATAGGAGCAAGCTATGCTCTTGGTTGCAAAAGCTGTGCATTTGCTTTATGTGCATTTGGAGCACAAGTGTCATGTCTGTGATATGATAAAGCTAATAAGCAATACTACTTATTTCAGGTAGTTCTAGGCTATAACTGCCTGCCAAATAGAAAAGGGCATTGCAATTTCATTGGTACAGAGCTAGTCAGTGAAATTCAATTGTCTGGGAAAGCATTTTGCTCCCCATTTGGTTTTGCTCAAAAATAGTTAGGAGCAGCCAATTCTAAAGGAAAAGGGCTTGTGTTCTTTTATCCAGGATTCTCTGTATTTTTTATTTTGGTAAAGGACTAAGTTAATGTGTGTTTTATGCGACCCACAGATGTGAAATTAAAAATTAAATTTTAATTTAAAGTCTATAAAAGCAAGCACACAACAGAGATTCAGTCCTATAAATGAAAACTGTTATCACTGAAATGAATAAAACTGCAATTATTGTTGCTAGCATTATGGCAGCTTTTTGCCCTTTTGAGGTTTCTAAAATATGTACAGTAAGGCAAAGACATGGGCAACAGTTTTTGTATAAAACTCTAACATCACTTAAAACGTAGACATGACTCCCCCTGACCTTTTCATCTCACACATATATTACAACTGTGACTTAGATGAGCAAACTCAGAGAGGTCGTTTGCTAATAGTAGTGGAATTGGCCAGAAATACAGGCTTTTTAACCATCAGTGACACTTGTGTCTTTCTGTCACTTTACAAGGAAGATGGATTCTGATTTTCATATGGAAGGGTCGGTGACAATGATCTAAATAATATTGAAGACTGCATTATTAACCCAAGTAGGTACACTGATGCATCACAACCTCTCCAGAATGATCCATCTTGCTTACAAAAAGAGAAAACCTTTATTATAAAAGCATTGTAGTCTATTGTCTCCAGATTTCTGCCAGGTTTCGTGGTTTCGAGATCTTAACTATGAGGTCTAGGATTGGCAAGGGTGGTGGCGTGGATACTTTTGCTTTGTTTTGCTTTAAATAAAACCTCAAGCTCTGCTATGATTACGCACTTCCTGAAGATGTTTGCAAACTATTAACCACTATTGCCACACGGCAAGCGACAGAAGGAGGAAGCCCTCTGCTGTGAGGGCCCTGCAGCCCGGGAGGCGCTGAGCACTACCTAGAGCTCACCTCTGGCTGGGAATGAAAGTGTTCCTCACCACAGAAACAAGGGAAACAATGCCTTTAATAAATGGAAGAAGTTGCAGGAAGCAAAATGACACCTGCATCTTGTCAGTATTACTTTTGCATACACAACAGCCAATAGTCCTCCAAAAGGTGAAGCAAATGTTTCAGAAGTCTCGCTGTTATCTGCTCATGTATGGGTAGAACATGAATTAACTGAAGTGAGTCCCTTCCAGTCTGCAGTTCTCCCACGACTAGATAAATAACAATAAAAAAAATTTTAAAACAGTGTTGCCCTGGGGACAGTAAATCTCTCCAGATTACTAGCTTGAATTTTTACTGCGTCAGCAAGGATGTAGGTTTGTAAATATCCCAGACTACCCAAAAGGGCAATAAGTTATTCCTCTTTTGTTGTTTTCTTACGTAATATACTTCCTTATTTTCATAGAGAAGGAAATATAATGCTGAGAACCAGTGCTAGAAGTTGCCTACTCAGAGTCTTTCTCATAAACATGAGTGAGTCAGAAGTTGCCAGTTTGTTCAGGAAAAGCTATGTAACACCACCACACAGAGATGAAAGAAATGTATTTTCTTAAGGATGCCTTGTACTACCAGAGTTTTAAAGGCTGACTAATTACAAAGGTCAGAAGTTAATCTTTGTTTTCAGGTTAGAAACTCTGCTTTGGGAAAAAACTTGAGTCATTTACTGTCAGCAGTGAAGGCTTAGATTACATTAATTTATAGTTTGTATTCTGCCATGCATTGTTGTGAAAAATGCCTTCGAAGTGCTATTATATTGAAGTGACAGTGTGCAATGAAGTCTGAGCTGAAGGATGCAGGTATCATTCTGGACTCGTTAGAGTCAAAAGAGTTGTACTGTTAATCTCAGTGAAGTTATGATTTCCACCCACCTCTACTAGACAGCTGCCAGTCTTAAAATGACAGATCGAGCTGGGGTTTCTGGTAAAAATCTTTCTCAATTTGTAGCTAAATTCCTTCTGCATGTGTTTTGTTTCTCCTGCCATGCTAGCTGTAGTGTCTAGGAAACTTCAACTGACTGGCTGCTGAAATGCTTCTTTTGTGCCTATGGGACTCTGTGAACTCAGTTTAGATGCCTAAATTTCCCTCTTTAGTGTCTTATGGACTGCTCTGATGTGCCTGAAGTGCTTGTGCAAAAGAGATTGAAGGAAAATGCAAGAATATATGAAAATTTAGTTCAAAGAGCCCTCAGTTACAGAGTACGGGTAATGTATACGGATATTAAAACACTATCCCACAAAATTATGTAATTTCAGTAAAACCCTTGTATTTTATTCTGCATTTTTTTTGATTTAGAGTGTTTAAATTTTTTTCTTAAAGTATGTTTTTCTTTTAAAAATGAACACAAATTATAACAAAGGGGATTTAAAGTTTACACATAATGTTGAACTCATGGAAGACAAATTCTGGTTTTTAATTCTTTAAAAATTAACATCAAAGTATATTGATTTAGTTTCAGTCTGATCACATTTCTCACATGATATTCTTTAGTTGAGGGCCTGAATTAATATAAATTCAGCCTTTTTTCAGCCTTTTGCTTTCACACACAAATACTCTTATAAGATTTCTTTTGGAGTAATTCTCTTACCCCTTCTTGCAATCTGAAGGGCTGTTTTCCTTTGTGTCTTGTCAAGTTTGAAGACAACAGTTTGAGCCAGGACATTGCCCCATGATGTTGTTGAACATCTGACTCCTTCCCAGTATTGTATTACTCACCTGGGCTTTTGGCAAGGAGAAGTGGATTCCAGGGGCCATCAGGTAGTGGATATTAAAAACAAATACACAGATAGCATTTGAGCTCTCTTCTCCAACGTCTTTAGCTCCTACTCAGCATTGAGCACTTGGGCTTTAACTAGATTGAATGAGTACTGTTGTCAAAAATTGAACATCATGCCAGAATAGGTCTGCTCTGAATAATGACATTTCTTCACTTTTTATGGTCTTGGTGTGAAGTTCTGGTGCCATTTTGTAATAATTTTGCCTTCAACTGAACAGATTCAAGGTTTCCTCTTACATTTTTCTCTTGAAACTGGAGCTATGTCAGATTGTCTATATTGCTCTTATAAAACTTTTGTCAGCCTTATGCCAAGAAAAATAATTCTCTTAGTAACATAAATTGAAAAGATTTACTCTCATTCTGACTCTAAATGATCTACTAATCTGTTTATTTAATCAGCCCACTTTCTTTCAAATCTATTATGTCGACATCTGAATTTTAGCCTGTTATGTGATAGATTAAACTTAAACTAACTGCCCTCTAACACTTCGCTGTTCTTCTCAAACTTCCCTCTCTGTTTCTAACCTACAAAAGATGTTTCAACAGTGGAGTTTAAAATGATCTGAGACTGACATATTCTTTTTTAATTCAAACTTCAGGTTTTCAAACTGCCCATTTAGAGAAAATTCTCTCTCTCTAGTAAATATCTCTGAAAAATCAGGTTACATTTTGATCAGTGCTTTCAACTGGTGATGCTATTTTGTAGAAGTGCATTATTAAATATTATATCCAGTTGTTTTTATTTAAAACCATTCTTCTTATCGATTATATTTCTAAAAATCAGAAATACAGGACTCAATTCAATCTTGTAGGGTGAGGCAAGGTAGTAAGTGCACAAA
>VWZG01006039.1:122912-142704 GCA_013396735.1 Grallaria varia | reverse complement strand
AAAAAAAAAAAAAAACCAAACGGAATGCAGTTTACAGTGAAAATATTGCATTTTCTCAGGGTAGTTTTGCCACATATTATCCATACTTTGTCAAACTTTTAGCTAATGTGTGTTAACTGAAGTGACCTAGTAGATTGTGCAGTAGATACAATCGTTCTTATTGTCTGTTTCTCATTGTTTTGGTTTTTTTAATTTCGTAGATTAAACATATCAGGTTCCTCCCTTCTACCTTCTTTGTGAAATTAGGGAGATCATTCCCCTACAAGTTACTCATATAGGTAATCATAGTTTAATCCTTCTAAACTGCTAGAATCCCATTTTATTTAAAAGTTTTCCAAGTCTAAGGGGTTTTTTTTCTGGTTTTATTTTTCTGAGAAAGTGAAATATCTTAATGAGGAAAGGATAGTTATCAGATTAAGAGATGGTGTGAATATCACTGTAATTCTTCCAGCCTCCATAGTGTATCCTTGTATCATTCTCAACTGAATCTGTTTGTGGTTTTTTTTGTTTGTTTTTTTTTTTTTTTTTTGTTTTTGTGGTTTTTTTTTTTTTTTTTTTGGGTTTGTTTTTTTTTTTTTTTTTTTTTTTTTTTTAACAAGACCTTTCTTCTGATCAGGAAAAGAAGAGCTAAGGGCTTTACTTTCTTTTTTTCCCCAGTATTCTATGACACCTCTGTAGGAATCTGTATATCCTTGCTCCTAATTCCCTGGAAAAAGGAGAATTGATTCACTGAGGTAGTGTTAGAAACTACGAAGAATGAGTCCTTAGCACATTTTAACTGAGAAAACCATACTTTTTTCCTGCTTGAAAGAGTTCTATCACAGCCTGGATACTGGCATCTGTATTTACTGTTCTTAGTGGGACTGTATCTACTTTTTCCATAAAAAAGGGAATAATAGTATTCATGTGTAGGATTAATATTAGTAAGAAATCTTGACATGAAATATACGATGGAACTGAAAATTGTTCTGACTATACTTAAGTCCCGATTTCTACTTTTTTTTCCCTTTGGATGTGAGTGAATTTCCCTACTCGACCGAAAATAGGTCAATGAGCAGATAATTTATTCACATGACTACAAGTATTCTTTTAGAGTTGTTAGTTTCACAGTTTTACATGATATACATTAATGGTATTGTGATGTGTTCAGCTCATTTGCGCTGCCTACTAGATATGGAACAGTTAACTGCCATGTGTAGAGGAAACAGGGAGCAGGTCCTGCAAGGTGCTGTATGGTGTCAAATTTCCATGACACCAATAAAGTTCAGCACTTTCCTTGCCTCCCAGGACTGTAATGGAATATATGAAAATATTTTATTGCTCTATTTTAATATTTATAGTTTTGCCTTTCATGCAATGGGATTTTAAACCACAGTACAAAGTGACAATGAAATGTGAAACTTTCAAGAGGCTGATTTTCTTTTTGAAGGCATCATAATGTTCCTGTTTAAAAAAATGGCAATGCACTGCAATTAGTATCTGGGCCACAGGGAAGAAATAGAATTATTCTTCTGAATACAGAATACTCATAAAAATACACAGTCTGAGGAGTTTTTATTGGTTGGCAGCCACAGAACTTGGTTTTGCCTGGATCAGAACTGTGTTGGCTTTCTGATATTTTTTCTTAATACTCTTTCACAGTTCAGGCTAATCTAATTTTGATGTTTAATATTCCTCTGTTTAAATAGTATCTCATTTTAAGAAAAATATTTTAAAGGGTATAATTGCACCCGCAGGTTTACATTAACATCCTGTGAAATAAGATACATGTTAAATTAGTGCTGGTTAGAAATTAACTACCACCATGAGGCCTCTGAGTTTCTCTGTTAAACTACTAAGAAGGTGAAACTTGGGAAAATAGCTAACTTCCACCTCTTCTTATCAACACAGACTTTGTAATACTTTCAGCAAACTTGATGGCATTTCAATGCAAAACCTGAAAAGGAATGCTGTGTTTACTGTGATTAATAGCGGAATGAAATAATCTCCTGTAGAAAAGCTACACACGAAATCAGACTCCATCTTTAAAAACACTGGATCTAATACTCTTCTGCCCAGCCCATTGGATTTCTTCCTGGAATCTCACTCACTCTATGACAAAAATCCAAAAACTGATATACCATATGAAGAATAGGCCCTAGTTTTGTGCCTGATCACTTTACTCTAGGGCCACCTAAGTCAACCATTAGCTTGTTTGTTACTAGCTATATATATACATTCACAGTATATCATAGAACAGTTTGGGTCAGAAGAGGCTTTTAAAGATCCAAGCACTCTGCAGTCAGCAGGGTGATCTTCAGCTAGATCAGGTTGCTTAGAGCACCATCCAGCCTGACCTTGAATGTTTCCAGGGATGGAGTGTCTACCACCTCTCTGAGGAACCTGCTGTAGTGTTTCACCACCCTCATTGTAGTCTAAATTGACCTCTCTTCAGTTGGAAATTACCCCTTGTCCTATTTCAACAGGACCTGCTAAATTTTTGGCCCCAGAGTAATTTTATAATATCCTATCCAGCAACAGCTGACCAAACCTTACTTGCCAAACCTGCCTTCTCCCCTTCCCCTTCTTTCCACCCCCTAAACTAAGTATTGCTCTTTCAAGATGTTAGAAAATACTTCTGAGTTATTGGAGGAAAGTTTTAGAACACAATCAAAGCCAAACAGGAAATACTGAAATTACTTTGGTTTAGTCCAACAGATATTTCAATTTTTTACCTGAAATCACAAAGGAACTTACTTATAAGTGTAAGTTATAAGTTATGTTTATCTTCTGTATTTTCTTAGACAGTATATAGGCTAAAGTATATATCTGAATACAAGTGCGTGAGGAAGGTGTTCCAATTTCCGAATTTTAGAGTGGTATATTAGCAGTTGTCCTCTGTTCAGAGATTTAAAACTTGTTTTTACTAAGAACATGTTAGTATTCTAACTACTTTAATTCAAAGCTGAGTTAATGATGAACATTCTACCTTTTCCAAAGGTTATGTTGCTAGATAAAGAAGCGTTATCCTCTCGTGAAATTTTTTGGGAAGTGAATCATGCTAATCTGTTTTCCTTATGTTCACGACAGAATAGAACGATCATCCTTTCTGTGCTCTCAGAAAAGAACTGTATTGGGAAAAAACCCCAAAACTAATAGGGCTGTCAGGCTGATTTTACATTCTTGCACATGGGCATTTTTCATTGGATACCATAGTAATTTTTTGACCTAATGAAGTTTAAAACCAAAATTAAAACCTTTTAAAAGTAATATCTTTATGGCAAGCTGTAAGTCCTCTATTCTTCCCACAATGTATAAGAACATTTTTTTACAATTTTCTATTAAATAAGTACTTTCAAATAAAGTTGTACTGTTTCTGCTCTCATGTACATGACATTGTAATTTGTTTTTAATTGGAGAAAGAAAGGTAATAGCAGACTCACTGTGTTATGCAAACCAGACCTTTTAAATATGCAGAACAATTGTAACTTGAACTAGTGTAGGAAGATCCCTTGCTTTTTATTTGAGCTTATTGAAGAGGTCAATATTTATAAAGTGGACTAAGTGCTCCTCGGTGAGAAAAAAAATTCCCTAATTTTAGATCTCTTTTGTTTCATTAACTGTTATCAGTCCTTGAAGCTGCACCTTCTACTCATAATAACACTTATACATAGGAACTCTATAAGCTTCACAAGCGATTTAGCACTGCAATGAATCAATGAGGGCTACAATTGATGTTGAAGGAGACCTGGCATAATCACTAAAGAATTGTGTGTCATCTTCTGGTGTAACACGTAGGTCTCTCAAACCCAGCCCTGTTCCTTAGCCACAGACCAACGAACAGACAAGAAGACAGGAGGTGTTGTAACGCATTTACAGTACTAGGATCTGTAGAACATAGAAGGTTGTATGTTAGACTGTAGTGTAATTTCTACAGTTTTACAGGGGTGTCTTCAACACTTTGACTTCTGGTATTATCACGGTAGAAATATTCAGTGTGACAAATATTTATATTTAATTCTACATTCTAATTTGCAGCTTCATATCAGTCTCTTGACAAAGGCAGGTTTTTGCCTTATTTCTTTATCCAAGAGACATAAGCAGGTACTTAAGTCTTGTACTGACTCACAAGTACAGAAGGGTATTGATATTAAATGTTTTGAAGATAAAAATCACAGTATTCTTCCATTCCTACCTGATTCGGTCAATAGAATGTCATACAGACTAAAATTTTCTACTTTACTTTTACAAAGTAATTTCTCACATTAAAAATAACACTGCTCTTGTTTTAGTTATTACTGACTCAAACTGATAAAAATTAAATTGTCGTGGGTACTCTGTTACTAAACAGGCTAAGTTCTTTGTGAGTTCGAAGGCTAAACTATTGCCAGAATGAAATTTAAACTTGTCTCTGCTAAACATCTGTGCTCCCTGAGTTACCAGTGTTGTGTCCCTTTGACCTGTTTCATTTGAACTTTGCTGGAAATGAATTTTCAAACTACTAAATCAAATTTCAGGGTGTGAATCACTACTGGGTGATGATAGCTAATTGGATGGTGAACTCACTAGGGGCATGAGAGCACCGGCGCTCCTACGTTCTCAAAAGAAAGAACCAAAAAATTGCTAGTTGGAAATGGGTGATGATGGAGTTTCTCTTTATTATTAAGAAAGCAGATTTTGCAGTGTGTTTGTTTTATGACAGTTAATTTTTATAATAACAGGTGTCATTTTTCACACATCATGAATTAATATAAGTGCTGATAACACAGAAACATACTGGGTGGATGAAACATTTTTATTTTTAGCAAGCAAATAAATCTATTTCGGCAGACTTTTTGAGCAGACAAGCATGAACTTGTTCTGCTATTGCGGGACTTGTAATACGTAAGAAACAGGACTTTTGGATGGTCTTACCTGGGAGAGGGCAATCCTTGCCCACAGGCTGCTTGACAGTTCATCAGTTATTGTGTACCCAGTGGTAAAAATAGCAGAGCATGGGTAGATGATGTGATATATACAGCCTCATCTTTAAAAGATGAGCTCTACTAGTTCGGCTACATTTGTATCTGTGTGAAAAAAGTAGGATTTGCCTCTTTGCTGATGAAATCTGGTTGTAAAAATCATTTGTACTAGAACTATCCAGTTCTACTAATGAAATAGGTTTCACCTATATTTTCTAAAACTTGGGAAACTACATTAGCTTTGGGTTTCCACAAGGTTATAGTAACTATTTCAGCTTCTCTTGGTAACAGACCTACTTACATGATGGGTTTCCCAGTGATTTGGAAGAGGTACCCTATCTGCTATACGTATTTGCAATATTGTTTTCATGTGAAACGACTTGTGTTAATTATTTGTTGCCTGATATGATTCTCAGTCTTCTGCTGGGAACGCATTATCAGTGTGTCTCTGTATAGATGTAATTTCTTAAGTAAAGTGTGTATTGCTCCACAGGGAGAAAGGCGGGTGAGAAGTGGGTGAGGTTTATTGTTGCAGTGAACTATACTAATGGGGATTCAAAACATAGCGGAAAAGGACACTTTGGGATTCATTCAACAACATGCATAACCTTGGCACTGATCCCAGTGTATCGGTGTTGAACTGAATAAAGCAAATAGTGGATGCTGAACCAAGCTTTCTGAGGTATCTTGCATGTGTTTCTGCTTTACACGATAAATATTTGTGGACCTGTTTTTAGTTAATATTATTGACACAGATTAGGTGAGGAAAAGAGACCCAAACTCAAACAACATTCAGAAGCTTGGTTAAACTATTAGTTTATCCCTTCTAATGCTCTATGATACTACTTCAGTATGTATTTATTTCTGTGGAAATGCCAGATTGTCTGTTATGTGCTTCCTAACCCAAGCATGTTTAACAGCACTTCTGAGAGAAAGGCTTACTGCATGATTGATATCATATTTTACTGAAGACACAATGAAAAACAAGCAACAAAAAGTACAAAAATCCTTAGTATAACTTCGAATCTTATTTCTTTAGTGTTACATCACATGATTAGAAGAAAAGGAGGATATGCAACTATTTCCAGTGTTCTAATTAAAAAAAAAAGGTCAAAAAATCTTAATATTGTGATGTTGTACCGAACCTCCATTTAAGAATTCTTTCTGTTCTTTCTATTTCTCCCTCCCCCATGAAGCAGTCCACCATGCTCCGGTCCCCGCATGTTCATGTCAGCACACGTTTTCCCTTTAGGGAAGTCCATCTGTACAGCTTTTCAGCCAGTAACTGTGTGTTCTTTCCTAACTAAAACAAAATGGCTCCAGCAGCGCCTCTCTCAACACTGCCTTCTCCCACACAGGCGCTCTGGGCTAGGATAGCATTTGGCAGTTTTTTCAGATGTTTCTCCATAATTACTTGTGCCTGTTTTCTTTCTCATGTTTGCCTCTGTGAGAATGGCCAATGACTATGTTTATAGGAACAATGCTTTGTAGAAAAGACTCAGAAATAACGTAGATGTTATGTTGCTAATTTATTAGCTGCTATTGGGAATTTGGAAGTAGAGTTTTATTAGGAGCACTTGTGCAAATAGTTCATAATAGGAAGCCTGAATCACAGTGTCTTCAAAGCCCCTAAATGTAAGTGGAACTGGTCAGCCTGTCATTGCAGACCATCTTTGGTAGGTTTGACAGCAAGTGGCTTTTAAAATTTTCTTGCCGTGGACATTAAGATGGCTAATAAAAACACTCACCTCAGCCCTTCTACAAAGGCAGAAGAAAATTACCTCCAACACTAAGCAGAATTTTATTATGTCCTGCTCTACTTTCCTCAAGAGCCTCTATGCAGCTGTGGAATCAGCACTGTTGGAGTGGTAGTCCCCCCTGGACACCTGTGCCAGTAAATAGTTCCCAGGCAGATTTGCAGAACATAGGAGTAGACCTCAATTCTCTGTCTCTGGGCTTTCTCTGCAGCACCTGGTTTTGATAAGAAATTGTTGCATTCATGGAGGTTGCGCAAGCATTACAGGTGATGACTGAACGTCGCTGGTGGAATGTACACCAGAGTACAGTTGAAACATGACCCCGCTATTACAAAAACTCCTTTTTGAGAGTCTAAAAATAATCCCTTTTCAAACTTGTTTTTAAGCATGCAGACAATACACAAGCTGGCCAGCGAGAAGCCAGCCTATGTTTTACTTAACTGTGTCCCTGCATCTTAAAAAAAGAGAAAATCAAATCTCTTCTAATTTTATGTCTTAAGTGGAAGGAATATTCCTTTTGTATTGCCTTCTCAGTTGAAAATATGCAGAAAAAGATATAATAATGCATAGAAGTCAAAACAATCTACGTTGAACGCATTTCTTTCTCTACCAAGAATATCAGGGCAAATATACGGCAGAGGGAAGTCACATGAGAAGGTGCTTACAATGAGTAAATGGTGAATATAAACCGTATTTCCCTCCCCACTTTTTTAAAACTGCTAGTGAGAAATAGCTACTCATATGAGAAATATCTGAAATACATTCAGAATTCTTTGCCCTGTATCTATATTTGAAAAAATACAATGTTCTGAGGCTTAGAATCTAGCAATCGTGTCCTGGGAGACATGCGTTTTTCTGGTACAGAACACAAGCAATAATCACAGGAAGCTCTGTCTTAGGAGTAGAAGAAGATAAAGCTCATGAGAAGAAACAAACAAATAGGGATAGGCATATGTGGCAATCTATACACATTCACAACACCTGACCTTGTCAAACTGTGGTCTCTTTAGTGGAAAACTTGTTGAAATTAAAGCTAATTTTATACTTCAGTTAGATGTGTGTGGTATTGTACGTTTAAAAGATGAACATTTACTGGTTTGTAAGTTGATTAGTCTTTTGATAGTATTTGTGGATTCAGCAGCAGGCAAGGCATACTAATGGTTTCTAGTCCTACTCAAATTGTTATTACTGGCATATTCTTTCACCAGGATAATTAAGCATTTTGGCAACCAGAGCGCAGCCAATAGTGATTCTGGCCAATGGGTGTAGAAGAAGTTCATCAGCTAGCTAAATCCTGTCAGAATTTCTATTACACATAATTTTGCTGATATGATTTTAAATACTGGTTTGTAAAAGTTCCTTTTGCGATGAAATCTGCCATGCATGAGTCTGGTGCTGTTTACTATTAAAACCAAGTTATTTGGGATCTGAAATACCATGTTTCATGTTTCAACTTGCATTTGTATACCCACACAGTCTGAATTGTTTTTATTATTATTATTTTGTAGATATAAGTTTTGGGTTTGATTGAATTTGATTTTTCTAAACCCACTCCAATTAGCAAAGAGAGAAATGCTTATTTTCCTATTCTGTATTTCTTCTTCTTCCTCAAAACTCACCCCAATCGAATTTGAAAACTTAGTAAATCCATTTTCCAAGCAATTAGTCTATGAGGAGGCCATTCATAGAAAAATATTAGTCAAATGGAAGAGTTATATGAGGAACAGCTTCCTTGTTGTAGTACATTTCCACAAAAGGGACAACAGCACTCAGTGAAAATCAGTATCCTTTTGTATGACAAGTAAGAAATATATATGCTTTCCTTCCCTTGTTCCTTTGGTCCCACAGCAGCATTGTAGTCCCTTACCTGCACCTTGTCTGGGCCTGGACTGAGCAGTGCTTGCCTCCAGTAGGCTGAAAAGGGCATTGAAAGCTCAAGTAGCTGTTTGAGATGTGTATCTTCAGGTCCTGCTGAGCCCTGCAGACACTGGCAAGGCTGAGGGAGAACTCAGGGAGTCTCTGAAAGCCTAATTTTAGGCATAAGGCATTAGGATCCAGCCTTGTCCAGATTTCTCAGAACTTACTTCAGAGGAGTGGGGTGGCAGGAAGGTTGCTTTCTGCCTGTCTTCTAGTTCAGTGATGAAATACCCAGAGAGTCCTGGCTTTTCAGGCTCTGATGTTGGCATATGGACCTCTAGACTCAACACCAAGGATCATGGATGATAAGATGATGTATCTCTAACACAGAACTTCATGAAAATTTTGAGCTGTACCCCACTGCTGGCTGATATCTCTGCCTATGTGCCCTGCATGTGGCTTGCGCCTTCAGACTTGCACCAGTATTGTTCAAGTAGCTTGTGTGTGTCAGCCCTGCTGATGTCTTCCTCTTTTTTACCACTTGGAAATGCTCCTAGAGGGAAGCCTATAGATGCAGGTGGAGCTTGATGAGCAGGATTCTGGTCTGTCAGTCATGGCACACCGTGCTTGTAGGGAGAGGGAGCCTGGTACATGGGTCTTCTGGTTGTATGCTGTTTCATTGGGACATGAAGCACATACCACATTTTAAGACACAGTGGCATATTAAGTTTGGACAGGCTAGAAGAAAAGAAATGGCAGCAAGTTGTATTGATAGCTTCTGTATTTTTGGGACACCAGTAAACATTGCCTTCTTGTTAGCCCCTGCATTTCCTTAACACAATACATCTGTATTTCTCCTTAGACTGGAGTTCAGATGAAAAGTAATAGAAATGTATTGGGTGGCTATGGAGGTGGGCACGTGATGCTCCACTATGGCAGTGTAAAGGTAGCTCAAAGCTACTACAGCATTTCTACTGTAGGCAGAAGTGGCAGCTGAACAGTAGTTTTCAGGTCAGCATTGCAGGATTCTGCATAGTTCTTTTTTTCTTTTGCATCGGATGCTTAGGAAAATTTCATAGTTTTTAAATTACTGAACTTAATTTCACCAGCCATTTAGCCTCGAACTGGAAAAAGTATCACAGAAGTCAGTCTGACAGTAAGCGTTTGGTCTCACAACGTAGCAGAGCAATTTAGTAATGTCAATGGGGTAGTCAGTCAGAGGTAGCTAGAAATCATGAAAATCCTTTGTGCCATGCAGGAACACCAGGATACACTTCTGGTACCGAAACGGCTCAGAGAGTCTCTCATCACAGAGTGTTGTGGAGTGCAGATATACTTAAAGCACCTAGGGCAGGGCAGGCAGACTTATTTTCAATGTTTAATAAATTAGTTCCTGACCAGTGCAAAAGTGCTTAAAATGCTCTGAGTCTTTTGGGGTTTATTGAAATATTTAATCCTATTAAAATCCCTTGAAGGTCTTGTAATCTCTATAGATGCAGTTTTCATCAGTACTCCACTAAAGTTTTCTATCGGGACTCATACCTCAATGCTTTGGCCCTTACCTTCGTAAGCGGAGAGGCAACAGGATTCAAACCCCTCATTTGCATCTTAATGTCTTCAGACTCTTTGCGATCACATTTTTAATGACATCACATATAAAATTAATACCCTGTGACAATTTCTGTACTTGTGTATTCCCAAGCTTTGAACACACTTGGAGCTAACCTTGTACTTCAACATCCGATCCATTTATAATGTAGTTCACAGTCTTATTTTTCTTGATCAGAAGCATCTAGCTACTGCTTGAGGCATTTATAAATTATTCATGGAAACACACACAAAAATTATATTGTATCAATATTCACAAGACAGCAAGGTTTCAAATAACATGTAGGCATTTTGCTCTAAGCTATTAAAGTCTGTTCCAGTTTTGAAAGAACTATTACTTTTAAATCCTTATAAATCTGTGGGAAATGATAATATTGATTCTTTTATTTTTGTCTTGCTGCACATTCAATTTGTATCCTACAGAGTGCACTATGTAACTTTCTTGAAGCAAAAGGGACAGAATCATTTACGCAGAATAGAGCTACGATGTATTGCATATATAAAATGGCTTTATAGTTGGACAGTGATTAAAAATAAAATGTGCATTGAATTAATCTCATATTTCTGAGTTCATACACATTGTCAAGAATCCCTAAGAAATGCGCTTATCAAGAATTGATGGAACATTATGCAAACATTAACATTTTATTGCAACTTCAATCTGAATTTATGCCAAAACCACTCCGTTATATTGTTATTTTGAGTAACGAGAGGCATTTATAATGCACTGAAGCATGAACAGATTTTGGAGGCAACTTTTATATCTCTCTGAGGTCTTTAGTATGCTGAGACCCTGCAGCTGAAGTCTTCCAGGCACAAGGATTTCTACAGCAGTTACATTTCAGATTTTTTAACATATGAATTAGGGATTTTTTCACTGTATGGAGGCATATTTTAAGCACTCCTAGTAACTTGAGAATCTAGGATATTAGGTTGGTTCAGAACCACAGCTTCCTGGAAAACTAAAAATTATGCACACATGAGCAAAAAAAATCCTTCTAAAACAGAACTGTGGAATAAGGTGGTGACATTTCAGCGAAATAGAAGGACCAAAATTTTATTTTGAGGAAATCATAGTGTTTTTTTCAGGTGCTTTTACAATATTTTTGTAAAATAGGAGTGATACAGGAAAGGCCTGAACATGGGTCCTTCTGAAGCCCCTGTGACCTTTTTGAGCAGCTCTGGATCCCCAAAGCTGCAAAACGGTTTTCAGACTTTTGAGTCTCAAACAACTTGCCAGAGGAATTGTGCAGGAATTCATGTGGTAATCTAGAATGAATCCACTTACATTTGTGATCAGTCCTGTCTGTTTTGCATAGAAATTTTATTGGAATTGACATATTCCCACGAGGCAGTGAATTTTCAAGGAACTGGCATTTTGTTGTTAGAACAACATTGTGTCAGAAAATGTAGAGCTGTCATCACCAGGTTTTGCTGCCATCCTTAGAAATGGCTGGTGAAGATCTCAGCATTTCTGCGGAGAGAACATTATTGTTTTCCTTTGCCAAGATGAGTTACGCACTGCCACAGACTAAGGCGTCAGTCTCCTTTACAACAGGCTGCTGGGACAGCGGAGTCTTCTGCAGCTCATTCTCGTGAATTTGGAAAACACAATTACCCCCACATCTGTTACAGGGGAGACAAGCATGTTGTTAGGCATTTAGCTCATAATTTGATAAAACTTTGAGCAGAAGAGGTGGATAACAGCTTACTCTTCCTCTCTCAATACGCGTAAATATTTCCAGAGATGCTGCTGGCTTTATGCCATATAGAAATAACAGTTTTTAAAATTTAAATCTGCTGCACAAATGACAGCAAGTGATGTCCTCTTGTAATACAGTTCTCATTTTAATGACAGAATTCTGGACAGAAAGAAAACGAGTATAATATTGCTTCAATTTGGGCCTAGGCTGGAAAAATAGGATGGTCTTTTGCTTTTCTTGGTAAATCTAATATCAGCTCATTCAATAATTATAAAAGAAGTTGGTTTTCTGCTCAAAACAGCTTTAATAATACCTTGACAAATTTGAAATATTTCTAGGCCTTTAGGATAGGACTCATATAATTGTTGTGTATTCACATTTGGGTACTTGTGATGTTCAAACACAAAATAGTATGCAGGAAACACATCTATATGTGGCATCACAGCAGACAAAATGTTAAAATTCTGTGCTCTCTCTATTGAACAAATCCCAGCATAAATATTTCATTGCAGAGTGGACTGGTCACTAACTAAAGTTATTAAATTCCTGTAAAAAAGGCATGGTGGTTTTGGGCACTGGAAATTTAAATGCCTGGCAGACGGACTGTGTTTAATTTCCAAGCCAAAGGATGGGTATTTTCTTAATTGTCAGTAGTGCAATTGAGGCTAGTGCCTAAAATTCAGAAGGAGTCATGGGGGTGCGGCCCTTAAAATTAAAATAAGGAATATTTTACGAACAACTAGAAGGAAAATATATTTTTCAGTTGGCGTTAAGGAAACATAAATTGTTTTTCTTTCATCTTATCGTTAGTTTAAGGAAGTGAGAACTGAAATTCAAATGGTGAGGAGATCGATTGCTCAGTTTATTCAACTACCTGACTGACTAGTACCCTCTTCACAGATTAGCACTGCATTTTGACACTGACAGAGTTATAATTTTTGGTTTTGTCGGTGGATGTGGTTAGTTTTCATAACTTCTCAGGAATATTTTCCTGATGGGAATAGATTAAGAATACTTCAGACTAAATTAGATCTAGTTGAGAAAGTAACTGCATGTTCTCACAGGATAGTACAGGCTTATTTTTTTGAAATATCTTTATAAATACTGCTTCCAATTCAACTTTTTAATGGGAAACTACATTAAGACATACAGAATTTTTTCCTTTTTCTAAAGCCCTGCATCTTTAGTTTTGACTTTTGTTTTCTCTTTCTTCTCTCATTAAAAAAAGAAAAAAAGTAGGATGTCATCCAGGACTTTTGTGTATATGACTTTTGAAAATTTTTTCAAGATTAGAAAAATAATAAAATATTTTGAAAAAAAAATTATACTTTGTCATTGGGTTCTGAAAGTGTGGGGATTTTTGAAAAGACAATGGAAAGTGAGGAATATGAATATTATTAATTTTATTCTAGGTAGTATGAAAGCAAACAGGGTGCTACACAAGTTTAAAAGTCTGATATTTAAATGCTTGTGTTTTCAATGTACTGTAATTTTTTTCAAACCCTTGTTTGAAAAACAGTACTTAGCTTCAAAATTCGTAAGTATTTTCTAAATGATTTTGCAATAACTTAACAAGTTGTAGATGAACAGGAACCATTTTAAGATCATTAGGTATGAGCTTAATCTGGTCTCCTTCTCAGTGCTGTCAGGTTCAATTCTGCAAAGATCAGAAAGTAGTCAGCAGTGACTGTGCAGTAAAGTAGTTCCATTTATATCAATTAAGGTATAGAAATCAAGCCCAGCTGCCAATCTGACCTACATTTAGTGCTTGCAACTGACAGCTATGAATAGGTTTTATTCTTGTTATCAATGAAGAGTCTCACAGTTAAATTAAATCCATTGTAACATAGAACAGCCAAGAAATTAAATTACTCCCATGACTGAAAACCTAGCTGAGTAGTGGCTTATAAGCCATGAAGTAAATTATATTTGGCTTCATAGCAGAACAGAAGAAAGGGCAAATAATTGAAATATATTTCTGCAAGACAGTCTCAAAAATTTGGAAGAGACACTTTTTTTTTTTTTTTTCTGACCAGAGAAGACCAGAAAGAACTGTGTACCCTGTCCATGACTCTTTTTAAACAGCCTAGAATGTGGCGTGCTGATGCTTGATAGAGCTTTTGAAGTGGTGTTAGCTGCCTAGTCGGGATAAGAACAGCTGTTTCAGTATCTTATTTTGTTTTGCAAAATGCAAATAATTTTCACTGAGAAATCAGGGATTTTTCTATTTTGTTTATCATGGAGATATTTTGTTTATCTGTTCTGACAAAATTTTTTTTTAATTTAGTTTCTAAAGCTATCTTGCACCTAGTCTTAAAAAAATTCTGTACACAGGTTTTGCAATGCAGAGTGCTAGAATTATGACATATTATTATGAACTTCAATAGGAAATGAATGTGCAGTGGCAAATATTGACTGCTTATGTAGTTCTTACTTTTGAATAAAAAAATATTTCCCTTAAGACATTCAGAAATCAAATTTGAGATTTTTGGCCTTTTCATTGAATTTTTAACATGTGTGGATCAAAAGCTGAAAGCAGCCATAAAACTCATGCGAAATGGCAACATCTTTCACAGAATTTCAATACCAGTAAACCTTATCTCTTCTTGCAGAATTCACCAGGGCCATCTTCCCATGCAGAGCTACTCCACTACAGTACAAAAGCAGTATTCTGTATATTTTAACTCCACCCCACACTGAAGTCCCTTAGTACAGTATTTTTTGGCTGTCATTTACTATCCAGAAGCCAAATCATCTGTGTTTGTGTAACTTGGTAAAAGAGAATTTTTAAAGTCTATTCAGTTTAAAGAAGCTTCTGCTTCTGGGTCAGACAGACAATAACTCTTCAAGAGACTATAAAGCCTTGTATGCTGGATCAGTAATTCTAGGCCATCTGAAAAATAATATCTGAACATTATAGTATAATTTATGTATTCCCAAGGAACTAAAATGATTGCCTGAAGAATGTTTTTCAATCAGTTTTCAGTGAGATTGGAGGTTTTTTTCCCTGAATAATTCTCCCTTGAAAATTTGAGGCAACATAAATGAATTGCACATGTAAAGACTCAGATTCACATGTCAACTAATCTCAGCAAACACTTAAATCTCAGTTCACTATCCAGCTATTGATACACAAATGTAAGAATTCATTTGTCAATGCAGATAACTCTGGAAAAAATGTGCCTTCCTATTTAAAGTGATACACAACTATTTGTGCACTAATTTTTTGCAAGTAATAAGCACGTTTCAACAACAAATTGCTAGCATTTCTAAATTAAATATTCATGTTTAATACAACTCATGTGTTTACATCTTGCATGAAATAGATGGTCATCCTTCCCAATCAGAAATGTCGAAGTTATTCTTGCTCTATACAGGAAAGGAGTTTTAAACTCCTAACGAGTTCTGGATTTTTAATTAGTGGTGCTCTACCATGTCAGTCTGACACGTGATCAGTTTATGAAGTAGAAAACCAAGACTTAAAAGATAATAAGAAGGTAGCTGTATCCATGTTATTGAAAAAGGTTTTTCATTGATTATATTTTACCTAGCCTTAAGAACTGTCTCTGGCCGAACAACAAACAGCAAAACTTCTGGACTTTGGGTCTAAAAGAAACCCTGAGAACTCAGAGTTATGTTTGTCAGGAAAATGGAGATTGATTGGCCGTTCGTATTTAAAGCAGTTGTCTCAAGTTTTGCTATTTAAGGATGGGCATCCCAAACATCACTAGAAAATAGGAAAAACTGATTCTGAAATATCTACCATCAATGTCCAGGAGAAAAAGCAACAAACAATAATCTCAGATCTTGCAGTCTTGTCTAGAGACGTAAAGTAGATTTTCTAGTCCATTAAAATCTTGCTTATATATTTTTAGAATGACCTGGATGGATGCCATGACTTTCTGATTTCTGGTGGAAATTAGCTGGAAGTTCCAAGAACACATTGGTTTGGAAACATCTAGCATGCATGGTCTACCCTAAAGGAAAGTTGTTATACACTGGCTATCCAACTATCTGCTGCAATAGCTCTGTTAAACTGGCAGACTTGTCTGCTTTATCTCTGTGAATGTCACTTTCAACGGGCAGTAGGAGGTCCTGAAGTCTTACACCTCCAGTCCTGGGTGACCTCATTCAAGGAGAATTTGCAGCCTGTCCACTTGTCAAGTAAGAATTCTTACTCACCAGAAATACAAAGCTTCAGGCTAGTCCTGGATTTTTCAGATTCTGAATCCTATCTCTGCAACAGATAGCCTCAAGTTAAATAACCTGTAAAATTCAGAGAAGAAAAGCAGGGAAGAAAGAATGTCTGGGCTGCACAAGAGTCAGAGCCCAGCAGTAGTAAGGGTTACTTGGGCCTGTCCTGAATCCAGCGTCCCTTAAATCTTCAGAGTAAAACATTTTAATCCTGGAAAGTTGCTGAGGTTTGGGGGATTGGTTGAGTGGTTTTGGTTTTATTTGTTTGTTTGTTTGTTTTGGTTTTGGTTTTCAAAGTTGTAATTTTTTTTTCAGTCTGGGAAAATTTCCAGCTAGCTCCTCAGAGTAGTGAATTAAATTTAGGTAGCACTTGCTGGTCCTGTGTTCACTAGAAGCCAGTTTTCCTTTGAGATTCTGTAGATGTTGATATTCTGTAAATTCTCAAATAATTTCTCTGAACAGAAAATTGATGTCCTCTAGGGTGTTAACAAATAGTTGACCTCTCTCAGGAAGATAGAAAAGAGTTAATCACTGACTTAGAAGTAGCAGTCAACCAGGTACTAGTGACTGCATTTGATACAAAACAATTTATATATTTGGAACTTTAAAAGTACTAGTTTCCCAAAATTTAATGCCTCGTTGCTGTAAGTGACAAGGACCATACATTCAAAAGAGAAAATGCTCATGGAAACTGGCAACCAATTAGACAACCCATTAGAAGTGCAAAAAGTGCATAAAGAAATTTTTCTGGGCAGAAAATAGCTTATTTGTAAGAAAGTGGTACAAAGTCGAAGACAAAATAAAACAAGTTTTCTGATGAATTTAAAATAATACCATTGATGAATATAACTTAAAAGTTTAAAAACGTGTCTGGCTAACAGGAAACTTAAAATCAGATTCATACCAAGACAACCAGAAAACATTTAAAAGACCATGAAAATAGTAATTTCATTTCTATATGCAGGGGGTAAAATCAAGGATTATCAATACAAAACAGATAATATGGTCAGTAGACATTTCTGTTCTGTGTTTGGAACTAAACTGCATCTATCAAAAATTAATGAAATAGATTTGCACTTTAAAACAATTTAAAAGCTTACCTCCTGAGGTAGAGGGGAGAATAAAACAGTATCTGTGTCCCCCACCTCTCCCTACATCAACAACTAAGTAACCAACTCTCAAAAACATTAAAAGAGCTAACAGAGTCATATGACAAACCAACAATGTTGTTTGTTTTTTTTCACAAGCCTTGCAGGTTATTAGACTATTATATGGTTAATCCTTTAGTCTAGTGCCAGATTCTTTGTACTTCTTTTTATGAATAAGTTAGCCTAAAGAAATTTTATTAAGAAGTACAAAACATACTTATTTTATGGTTTTATCTATCCCATCCATTGAGGGGTAAATGTTGAAGGGTTGATGAGTTGCAGAGGTCACTTTCATGAGCTTCTCTGTACTTGATCATCTTTCAGTAGTTTTCATATAAAGTTATTACTCTATTCTAGGAGTATTGTGGGAGTAGGGAGTGGGGGATTTTAATTTATTTGGTCTGAAGCTGGAGAATTTCCTACATCATTTCAGAGCTGAGACATTGAGCTCCACAGGCCAGTGTACTGTAACTAGTTAGCAGATGTCAGATCACAAACATCTCTTATGAAAGTTGTAGAAGTGCTAAATTGGCAAAGATTGAGATGAAGTCACTGTATTTCATTGAAGCTTTGCCATAATATCCTTAAAGTCCATGATCAAACATATCCCAATGCATTATGCAGCTGCTCAAATATATCATTGCTTAGACAGCAGCACGTTTTTATTGGATTCAGTCCATGTGAATACCCTTCCTAGGGGTAGCATTTTACACAAATTATATTAATTTCTTCCATGAGTTGTTAGGCTGGAAGTGAAGTTTCCTGTAGGAGAAATAACTAGGATCCAAGATCATGGGTTATATTGATTACATTTCAGTCAGGAAAGAAATTTAAAATATGTTTATTGCATTGTAGAATAAAATATAAAACTTGAGAATTATCCATGTCACAGGAGTCTCCTCTCAATTTTCTACTCATTTCAGCCATAAATATCCCTGCTATGTTGTGCTTAGGTCCTGAGCTTCTTATATTTTATAATAAAAGGATGTTCTTGACATTGGGCCTCTATTCAGCATGAAAAACTACTGCTAAACCTTATTTCCACTGTAAAAGATTTCTTTTCATGCCTACCTGTCATGTCCTTTTGAGCCATTGAAAAGTACTTTGTAATCCCTCATGGCTCATACTTTATCACCAGAAATAAAACTGAAACAGCTCTTCATCTAATTTTGTCTGATAAATTTGGCTTTGTTTTGCTGGGGTAGAGAAATGGCAAGTTTTAGGTGAAGACTTTATAATGAGAAGCCAAAGCTGGTAAAGCCGTTTATATTTAGTCATTAAAAGATCATGAAGAGCTCTTTTCATAATGAGTATAAAGATGAAATTAGACAGAGGGATTGCCATGAGCTCACCTTGTACCTTGCAGCTGCATTCACACACAGTTGTCATTTTTGTATCATGTCAATTGTATGTTTTATACAGTATGGTTTTATGTGCCATTACATAGGCAAGGCATAGAAGGTTGTAGGGCTGAAGGAAATTAACATCTAAAGTAGGAGAATTAAAGGATTTAACTTGGAACTCTGTTGCTGGAGATAGAATATTGTGTAATTGTACTCTGAATATGGAATTAAACATAGGGGCAGGAGACTTGCCTGAACATTGCCAAATTCCTGTGACAGGAATTTACCAGTAACCAGAAACTTTGCGAGCATGGATCTTCATGTAGGGCTGCACTACAGGAAAACTGAAGACAGTAATGCCCTTTCCAACTGGAAAAGGTATGTGCTCTTCTGCAAATAACTACTGTAAATCAAAGAACCATTTTACTGCAGTCAGGAACCTTATCAAATGCTTAAATTGACATCATATATAATTTACTTCCATAAAAGTGATTGTGCTCAAACAAGCAAATATGATTTGGTTTTTAGAAAAGGTTGGAAGGGCATCGGTACAAAAAATATTAGTTGATTATTTTAAAAAGTAGTTATTTTATTATGTTAGCTACCATTGGAGAACGTGACGAGTGTTATGATTTAGCTGGTTTAATGTTTCACTTTAAGAACTTTCCAACAGCGTCCCTTCCTGCCCAACACATTCAGCTGAGGTTCCCCTGGGCTTTTTGATTCATGGATACAATTGCTTCTCTGACGTGCGTTATGTCCCTGACCATAGGAAGCTTTGGCATTAGCAGGTAGAATTCCTTCTGAAGCCCATGAGATATCCACTGAAGCTGAGAGCTGGGTTTTACTCCTGAACTGTAATAGGACAAAAAGTTCCCCCTGTAGTGCAGCTGAGAACACATTACATCTTGAATCTCTTTTTGCCTTTTAACTAGAAATTTTATTTGCACCTTGCTGTGACTATGTTAGCATGGTACAGGCACGTAATTGCAAGGGGAAACTTGAGGAGTGACTTTGTGTGCTTGCTTCACTACTGTTGAGCCTGTTGAGCTTTGATGATTTTACATACGTTATTACTTTCTCTCTAACAACATTATCTTGTGTATTCACTCTTGAATTTTACACTAATGTATACAACATTTGTTGTGGCTTTTTGTCCCAGCTGGGGAAGATCTTTGTTACAGAATAAGGAAAAAAATCCTACAATTTCTTAAAAAAGATATATGAATTGGCTTTGATCCT
>VWZG01006039.1:91403-122875 GCA_013396735.1 Grallaria varia | reverse complement strand
AAAAAAAAAAAAAAAAAAAAAAAAAAGCCGCTATCTTTATTAGCAAACCCAAGGGGACCATTAAATTTTCACTGGTGCCCAGATGAAAACATTTGCTTTCTGATCAAGTTATTATTTTAAATCTGTCTAAAATTTAAATTTAAATATGTATAAAAAACCTTGTTGAACTGATGTTTTATTTAGATATTCTTTATGTCTTACTGAATAGAGATTCTTCCTATAAATTACACTTATGGGAAATAGTTTATTTTTGTCTCCAAGCTCTTTTCCATTTAGGACATGGAATAAAATCGGTAACAGTTCTCCTGAAAAGTACCTGTTGCAACAGGACTGCGGTTTATTTTCTACCAGGCTACCAATGAATACTTTCAGGACTTAAAAAGGCCTTTCCACCTTTGAAAGGGCATTAAGCCATTGTGAATAATTTAATGACATCATTAAACTTTCCATTTAGCATTAGGAACTCAACATTGTGCTTCTGAGAAAGTGACCTCAATACAATTTGGATCAGAAAGAATCAGAAAGAGAAATTCCCTGGAAACAAAAGACAGAAAGTAGGGGATTTCTTTCTTGCATGGCCAATAGAAACAAACCCCCTAAAAATTTCACTAGATTAAAAAACAAAACCAACCACAAAGAAATGTCCCCCCCAAACCCCAGTCCTTTTCTCCATTCTCTGTCTACAAGCTTTTTTCTATAAACTTTTCAGGCTGCTGTTTGCAGACAATAGATTTAAAACATCTTTGCTTCCCTGGGCAGTTTCTCCCAGTTATGCTCTCCTGCCATTCTTCTGGTGAGCTCATGGGCCCTGCATGCATGGTCCTACCCAGAGAAATTTTTTCCCTCAGTCTTTGAAATTTCCTTCAGCCTGTTAGCATGGTAAGCTGAACTAGAAAGATGGGCAGGCAAGGTGGGATTTTATTTTGTTGATTTGATAACATCCATTTAGACTGCGGAAGTTGGTACTGTTTTCTTCCTTTTCTGCTTTTCTCTTGAAAACTGTAGGGTTTTGCACTACAGTCCTGACATTGCTCATAGACGTGTTCCATAGGTGTCATGGGCAAGGCTGGTGAGTAGTGTTCCATTAGATGCCCATTATGAAACTAGCAGTGGAGATTTTCATGTTTCAGTGCAGAAACTGAATCAGTGTGTTGTCACCAAAGAGCAAGTAGGTAGAAGAAAGAAAGATTTTAACACTGGCTGCAGAGAGATTGTGTATAAAGGACCTCAGTGTTTTAGATGTTTAGCTCTTTTTTGATCTAGTATTGATCTAGTATCATATAAACAAGTAATTCCTGTAAGAGGCAACGTTTTAATTAAATTATGGCAAATTTCTGAGTGTAAACCCATGACTTTCAAGGATTTTCCAAGTAAAACTGAGGGCCTTAGAATGCAGGTCAGAAAATACCATGCTTTTCTCTGCTATAGCTTGGTGTAGAAAGGCAGTTGGAACAGAAAGGTCTTGTCTTACTCCCACCTCAGGGAGTTATTCTTGTTGCCTTGCCTTGGAGATGGATGTGATTAAGAATGTCCTATTTTATGAGCTGGGACCTTCTCCCTGTTTCATGAGAGAGTTTATTATTATCAAGACTGGAAAACAATGCACATTATTTTTCAACATGTAGAATTCCACTGAAAAAATAATTCAGTCATCGTAGATATTATTTTGGATGATGACACATTTCCAGGGGTATTTCCATGATGCATAGATATTTTCCATAGGACATCTTTGTAAGTGCTTGGACTATTAAGCAGTGGAGATACTTTGCAGAATACGCATTTTATATGGTGGTTTTGGATAGCATAAAGGCTCTTTCGTTCTTGCTGAATCATCTGCTACTACCTTTTAATAAGAGTTTTTGAGGAAAAGTCTTGTTTGAAACTACCGCATAACAAATTAATAAATCTTGAGAAAACATGGCTAAACCTTACCTTTTGTTTAAACAACTTTTATTTAATGTGATTTTCCAGAGAAAACTGAATACAAATGTCAAACATCCATGTTCCACATGATGGTTTTCATTACGGTCTTTGATGACTACAAGGATTTTTCTTTTGGTGATTACTGTAGCAAAGTTTGAAATAAATATTTTCAAATAAACAAGTATCTATTGTTATGTTGAAGATTTTGTGTGGTCAAACCCTTCTCCTGAGTAAACTTTGTGTAAGTTTCTGTCACGTATTTATGTGCCTTTTGAGTATTAGGTCTCTGCAGGGCTGTCCTTGATGAAAAACTACAAACAACTCTTGGGCCTTATTTGTCAGCATGGATCCCCTTCATACACGAGGCAGATCTCTTTATCCAAACAAATATTTATTAGGAATTCATGCTTTAATAACTCTTCTGAATATAAATTTGTTTGGAAAAATTACACTTTCATTTGGATAGAGTTAAACCACGTTCTGTAACTGAAAGAAACTGCCCCAGTAAAAGCACAACATTTAGTCAGTATAACTGGGCCCTAATAAGTGTTTTTAAAAGGCATTACCTGAATTAAGGTCCACTTCTCCTCCTGTTCCTGGGCAACTCAGGTCTGCCAGCAAAAAGTTGTTCCCTTAAACATTGCCTACCTCACCTTTGTTCACACAGCACTGTTTTGCTACTGTCAAAAATGAACTATTTTGTAATATCTAAAAGTTTCTTCAGCTAGTCTGGTCACATTTATTAGTCAGAAGGCAGAGATCTACCAGCAGCTTTATAACAATGTTAGTGGTGAGCACTAAAGCTGAAAACTGTCTCAGTTCAAGGTATCAATTAATTTATTTTGTTTACTGTTATCTAGTTATTTGATTAAAACATAAAGAGGCAACTCATAAGTAGCTTCTAATATTTCTTATACTTCTGTAATATTTAGGCTTTTACACAGATTTTTTAAAGGCTATGGATTTAATTAATATTGACTTGAAAATTAGCACTTTCATGCAAGGGTCCTGATACTGCAAATGTTTTGAGAAGTTATCCTGCTTGTCTGGGCACTTAGCAGAGAATTTAGTAAGGTTGCTTGATGTTATGTCGGAACATCTGGGTTTTGCATCAACGTGACACTGTCATATGGAAGCACCACATTTCCATAAATGGGCATTTGGCTTTGTTTTACAGAATGCTTGTTACAGAGTTTATGGAATACAATAAACATGAAAGGTCTTTACAATTTAGTATAAAATATTTTGTATGGTTTATTTCAATGCATAAATTTACTTTCTTGCTTATTCTCAAGATCTTTTAAAACAACAACATTATGAACCTCTGTACTCAAACATTAATTAGAATTTTTTTGAAAAATCATTGACTGTCAAAGTTGTAAATTGTCCACTGATTTTTTTCCACTTGTGATTAAAGGGTCTTATGGGTGAGTGTTTTCTGGAGTCATGAAAAATAGTCCTCAAAGCATAGTCAGAAAATGAGTTGTCTCGGTGACCTAGAGACGCTGTCAGTAGGTGGGAACATATATTGTAACCTAAGACACATTGCCCGAGTCCAAATCTAAAGCCAGACTAGAAGGAACAAGTGAACAAAGAAAGCATTAGAAAGCTTAATGCAAGTTTGCTGGCAGATTCTTTTTTCTGAATGTCAGAACTGAATGGCACTTTTCTGCTTTCTCTCTTGTAATCTCTTTCTTCCTGCTGTCCAAATATGATCAGCTCCTACATCTAACAAAGATATACTAATTCAGGTCTGCTGCCCCGAGACAGTTGTCATGGTGTGTAGGGCATTCTCTGGAGGTAGGAGAGGCTGCTCAAACTGTCTTAAAGTTTCTCTAGCTCAGGGAAAGAAATGAAATAAAATTTTTACTGTTCTCAGTGAGCAACATAATTGGATAATCCATATTTCAGAGGCAATCTGTACCAGTCCTGCAGTATTGCTTGTGGATACAGGAAACTGGACCCTTAAAAGCCATTTGAGGCTGAAAATCAGTCGGCAAAGGTGGCAAAACTTTCATTTGCACTAGGGAAAGGTTGGCCACCTTCTTGATTTGGTTTATAGGCACCTGGTTTTCATCTTTAAATTTCTTCTTTTATTTTTAAAAATAGGATTAAAAAGCCTCCTTTGGTATGTGTAGAAGGAAGGTTCTGGATTGTCTTTGTTAGGGTCTTACATCATATTTTGCCTGCCTGGGGGGAAAAAAAAAAGGATTTCTCTGTTTGTGTGTCTGTTTTTTTCAGGCTGACCTAGGATGCTTTTGGTTTTTGGTCCAAACACTGGAACAGAAGTCCTTTCCAGACCTGCCCCACAGTCCTAGCCCTCTTTGTGTGACTTGACACCAGAACAGAACTATGAGCCAGTTTGCCTGGGCCATATTCCCAGGGACAGTATGATAATTTTTGAGTCCCTTCAAATCAAAAAAAAACTAGTAACAGAAGAAAGATTTTTTTCCCCCCTTTTTAATTACAATAAAGATAGAAGGAGAGCAAATGAAATAAGTGTATACTAAAGAGGAAAAACTGATGGAAGAGGTAAATAATCCTCCAAGTTTGCACAGAGTAGAAACAAGGTGTTATAGCAAAATGATATATTTAAAAATACAATTTCTTTATGCCACTTACTGAATAGAATTTCAGCTGCAGCAACACTCAGGATCTTGCTAAAGAAACATTTTTTCGATGTTGTTTGTGACAGCAGAAAGCAGCAGTATAAATATCAAGGAATTATTATAGAAATATCTTGGCATTTTCAATGTAAGAAAGGAAGCAAATTATGGTCATATGTATCTTTTGTCTTGCCTGTCATTATCTCTATCATGTTGGAAGTTTTTATTCGGAAGTCTGTGTTGACTCTCATGATTAGGGCCAGAAATCCTATAACTGACAGGAAAGTGACCTATAAATAATGATCTATGATGGACTTGTCGTATAGTCACTAAATGAAATATTCTAGTACTTGTTTCCTTAGTCTTGTTCCTCAGTTTCCGTCTTGTTTAAGGTTGTTCCGTTTGACATTTCCCGCTAGCTATCTGGTGAAAGTGGGCTTGCTTTGTCTTGTAAATGTATTCCATTTTCACCAGAAAAGTACCACTGGAAATATTATTTGAATTATTATTGTGAACAAGAACTCCACTTGAATACAGCTAGATACAGTTAATATCAGATTTCCAAGTCAAAGATAAATAATGGTGGGTTTTTTTTAAGTAAAGGCTTATAAATACTCAGATACAAATATATTATAAAACAGAATTAGGAGCTGCTTAAAAAGCACTATGACTTCTGGAGTTTTGAGCAAATGAAAATGTTAGAATTTAGTAAGAATATAAATATACAACACATCAAATACACTATAGTAATAACCTGCATGTGTTCTCTTACTACCACATAGTAGAAATAGCTGTAGAAAGTCAGTGAGCTCATGGTAGCAGCCCATGTACATTCTCTTAGTCAATACAACCTGACAGTTTTTCTCTTAGTCAATAAAACTCGACAGTTTTTCATCAAGGAATTATTTCATTTCATTTGCTAACAGTGGAAAATGTGCAAATAGGACGATAACATCATGTAGCAGAAGCTCTCTGGCTTTACATCCCATCTTTTTGCATGATAACTTGTAGATCATGTCTCTAACCATAAGAATCTGATGCTTCCATTCATACTTCTAATTGATAATTGCAAAAAGGATCTGTGCCAGGAGTCTGTCCTCAAAAAGGGTCCATACTTTTTACTGGGGAGAGAGAAATCCTAGCACTACCACAGTCCATGTGAATTTTACCACTGAATTCACTGAATCTGGGATTTCACCCCAAACTTGTAATTCAGAACTCCCCAGTTTACTCTGAGTAATGGGGTCAACAGAAACACCCATGCCAAATGTGCTTGGTTAACATGCTTTCAACAAACCTGCCAAGTGGGAACGCCCCTTGCAGCACAGTTCAGTAAGCATCATACACATTGCACTGGTGCTTGGCATTGCTTAAGAGTCTACAATAGAACACTGCATGTGAAAAGAACCGTAAAAACTGGGGCTTGTGCCACCTGTATGTCTGCAAAACTTCCAGAAAATTTGTGTTGGCAAACAAATTAGACTGGGCTAATGAAAAGTAACCAGTTATTTTCACCTTTGCTTTGGTTTATAAGCTTACATCACCTACAAGAAAAGATGATATGACAGCAAGACCCTCGTTGTATCTGGCAGTCTCACTTTCCCTCCCTTTGGAAACAAAGGTGATTTACTATGGGAAAAGGAATAATAAATATGTCTAAGTGGCTTAGTGGATCAGACACTTGTACTTGAAATTATGCTTGGTGGATGGACTAAATCGCAGGGTGTTTTTTGTTTGTTTCTAGTTGAACCTCAAGGATAACTTTTAACTATGATAACTTTTATTTATGTTTCAGTAACTCAATACATACACTGTTGACCCTTATTGAAATAAAAGTTTTGAGGCTACATCATTTTCTGTTGACCTACTGTAGAAAATATGCTGTGATCTGTGCCATTAATAACCATTACAAGTAATAACCATTACTTGTAATGTCTATGAAACAACTGGAGTGACTAACGTGGCTTTTTGGAGACTATTCATGAATGCAAACTATACTTATGATTTAATTTGTTTAACAAGGTTGCACATCTGCTTATAAAAGTGTCACTTCTTGACTGAGCTGGAAACAATGTTTTTCAGCTGCAGACCTGCAGTTCCTATGCTCATGTCTAGGCACACATTAACCACAAAAAGAGAGGAATCATAGTTCATAACTGGAGATGGAGCTATTCCACTCTTACTTCCCTTTCAGCAAGTTTTGACAAATGAGATACATAAATAGGCAGGGAAAGGCATGCTTTTAACAGTGCTAATATTAAATTCCCTGTAAATATGAAGAATGAATCTATTTTCTGTTTCTTTCCTTCTCTAAGCAGCTGTCCAAAACAGTCCTGGAGAAAAATAGTACAAAGCTGAAAGCAAGCTGATAGAAACATAAGATAGCTGGTATAAACACAGTGACCATAAATGTGTACAATAAGGAAACCAGCGGTTTCATATTTGCATTGAAAGAGTTTGGCCATATTTAATTGAATGGTCATAATTGTATTCAGTGGAGTCGGCTACATTTCAGTTAATGTCTTCATACTGGGCTCTATTTACACACTTATTTCCATTAAAAAGAGAGTAGATTCCACATTATGTTCTGGATGGTCTGAATAACATGTAGAGCATTCAGAAGAACATTAATATTGAAATAAGTTATGATCACTCTGTGATGACGAAAGAAATAAAACACGTAAATATTCCTCAGGCACCATGGATGTCCTTTCAGACTCTTCAGGTATCACCTGGGCAACTAAAGGAATCCACTGCATTCAATACCTGATTTTTAACTCCTCATCTTTGTGTAAAACAAACGTCTTCATAATACGACAACCAGCTTGCTACAGTGAAAGCATCCTAAATGTATATCTTCTCATCCAGACAGCTAGGTAATATAATGAATATATAATGAATAATATATAACAAATTAAGAACCTATAATGAAATAAGACAGTGTGTGCATAATTTAATCTGTAAAGAGCCCGTTATCTAAACAACAATAGATGCAAATTAGGCCTTCAGGTTTATCTCTACCTAGCTGGGAAGACTTAGATTTGTTCAAGCTTAGGCTCTCTAATTTTCACGATAGTAGCAAGAAATTAATTTTAATTTAGGATATTTCTATAAGTTCAGGACCCCAAAGTTATAAAGGACTGCTTTGTTTGTTGTCCATCTGTTAGTAAACAACATATTATTTTTTCTTTTCCAAATGACATCTGGCCATTTCCTCATTTGCTCATCTGCATTTGTAACTTTTTATAAAAGGATTCAAAAAAAATCCCAATTTCTTAGGCTTAGTTAAGAAATCTGAGATCCTGAGCCATTTTTCAGTCTCCTTTAGATGCATTTAAAACCACATCTACTATGCTGTTAGAGGTTAGTAACACACCAGAAATATGTAGATTTTTAATGATGCAGGAAATAGAACTTTGATTTCTTGGTCTTAGCATTTCAGAATTTGTTACTCAGCAAAGAATGTTTGTTTGCAAAAAAGCTTTCTTTTCCAGATGTGAGTTTCAAGGTGGCATGACTATGAAAGATTCGAAATGCTTTGCCTTTTTAGCAAGACAGTTTTTACAGATGATTTTCTGATTAATTCACAACACTTCCCAAAGCTTTTGCATAATTCTTTGGTTTTAATATACTTGACTGAATAGTAACCTGCAGAGTAATGTCAAATAAATGTATATTTCAAACAAGAGCAGGGGGAAATGTAATTTTCCACCCACTAACAGGCTGACCATATATTCAGCAGCAGTATTTGGCAGGAGCTTGAGTCAATAAGTTATGAATAGCCACTGCACACTGTTTTACTATATCCCCTATGCAGATCTGCATCGAGGACCTGCAAAGTCTACAATTGCAATGGGGCCTAAATTCCAGGATTGTAGGAGTCCAATATTTGAGATCATCAGGAGAACTACAAAGCTAGCAATGGTCAAAAAAGAACCAGAACTTTAATCAAGACTGAACTTATGCTGACATGATGATTTGAAACCCAATTTGCAAAACACAGCAGTAGCAGATTTGGCCCTATATGGTCTGATATTGACACCCAGTCTGACTTGCTTTTGACAGCTCATAACATTATTGCACCAACATGGCCTGATTGCTGTTATTGTGCCAGAGGTTTGATACTTCTGAAGTCTGAATGGGGAAGGGGAGTATATAATATTTGAAAATAAACAATCAAATGAAAACTTCTGTGGCAGAGGCTTGTTTACCACATCTTCAGATGAGCAGCTGGAGGTTGCTGAAAATGAATTTCATAAGAATTATATGGTGCTAATTATACTCAGCAATTTCTTTCTGTAAATCTGTACAATGAAACCGAGCATTTTTCTACTACTTTATGGGTTTAGAAACCAACATGTACAACATCAAGGAGAGATTTTGCATGAAGAGGACTTTGAATCCCAATTCCCTCTTGTGGCAGAAACCCAAGCCCACATAGGACTTGATCTAGAAAAAGAAGAAAAACAAACATTAAACCAAACCACTGGAAAGCCTTTCACTGATTCCAGTTGGTTTTTAAACAGACCTGCAAGTCAGCTGCACCAGAGACACAGAGGCATAACAGAGCCTGATTGATATTCTCTAAATAATGGCAAAAGCAAAAGAGTACCACAGTAACAGCTTCAGGCAGATATAATTTAAATCAAAGGAGTGATCTTCCATATTATTTTTTTCCCTTTCAGCATTCACTGAATCACAGAATCACAGAATGGATAAGTTTGGAAGGGTCCACAGTCATGTGGTTAAACCTCCCTGCTCAAGAAGGGTCATCCTAGAGCACATGGCACAGGACTGTGTCCAGACAGTTCTTGAATATCTCTAATGAGGGAGACTCCATAACCTCTCTGGGCAATCCCTTCCAATACATGGTCACCCACACAGTAAAGTTCTTCCTCGTATTTGGCTTTAATGTAGTAAGTTATATGATCTCATATACTATAAAAAAAAATCCTTAAATACATGAACTTTTAACTTTAATGAAAATGGACACTCTGAAGATGCTGCTGGAGAGAAGCACCTGCCACAGATTGAGCACCATGAATTATAGAGTGTGGGTTCCTCTCTGTGGTGGGATACGGCCTAGCTTCAAGAGCAGCCCCCCTGCAACTTTACTCTGGATTTTGAAATTACTTAATCTCGAGAACTGTTGTCAGTCTGGTGTGAGCAGCATTAGTCTGTGCATACAGCCTCCCTTCAAGCTGCTCCTCTGATACGTACAGTTGTACTTTCCTCTTAATGTTTTATGGCCTTTGTGGTGTTTCAGTTATTCTCTTCTGAATGTACTGAGGGGTGCAATATTTATGGGTCTTGTGGAGGACACCAAATTGCAATCCTTCATTTAAGAGCATTTCAGAAGTCAGAGTGATCTACTGCTGCCTTTATGCCATTCTTCTGCATGGTATTGCACACAGGTCTCATACTCGGGCCACCAAAATCCACTGGAAGGCTCTTTTTCCTCCCTAACTTGACCAGAAATAGAAAAATATCAATTAGGAAGTGTACTGATGCTTTCTGAGCAGAAGTCCTGAGTGCAGAGTGCAGTCCAAGACACTGGGAGAAAAAAACCCCATAGTTACAAAGAACATTGCAGAGAATAAAATAACAGTACAATAGTGTGTGCTCATAGGCTGATTGCATTAAAACAAGCATCTCATTAAAATTTGTAAAACCAGTTATACTCCTTGTAGTTCTTAATATTAATGCTTTAGCATTGTAACTGTTATTTTGGCTCTCATCAGTTCTAGTTTAGTGCAAGGCCATCTCCAATCCTCACACAGTGCTGGAAGTACTTTCCTTTGAAAAAAAAATCCATGAAATGGAAGTATACAGGTTTAGGAACGTCAAAAATGTGCTGCTGACATACAAAAAAAAAATTATGTTAGGTAGGGTTTCCCTTTTGCTTCAGAGATCTTGAGCACAACTTCTTCCATCGGGACAGCAGCTACTTGACATTTGAACCACACTAAAGGCAGGTAATGTACTAAGAACAATGACAAATCCATCCAAAACCAGGCTTTAATTGCTTCAGCTGTGTTGGTCAAAAAAATCTCCCAAATCTACTAAATCTAGATCTATCCAGGACCTGGTCAGTTTTTTAAAAATTTCAGGATCAAGCCCAGCAGTACTGGGTGTTATATTTATATTTTTATGGTAGTAGGTTGTGCAATAATGGAATTCCAACTGATATGGCATACACACATTTTAAAATTGTTTAAGTTATATTGAAATCAGGGAGACATTTGAGGTGTAATATGCTATTAAGATAAGATAGCAGTGGAAGTCCAATTGAAAACTGCAAAAAATACTCTAAAAAATTATTTTCTTGTATTTATTTTCAAATTCTTTTTTAGTGGTTTGATTTGCTTTATCTCCCTCCATGGCTCATAAGAATAGCACCTGTTCTTACTGATAGCCTGCAAACTGCACATCTGCTGTCAGAATTTCATAGCAGATACCTTCTGTCCTCATCATGGCTTGCTTGCTGATATACTTAAGGTGCTATGTTTGTTTTAGAATATAAGCTCTTTGAAGGAGACATTTGGATAAGATCTTGGTGTGACCTGGCTCTTGACTTCAGGTCTCCTACAGTCTTTCTCTCTTTAGTTATGCCTATATTTGTATCTGTGTTCATAAATACATATAATAAATTTATAAGCAAATTCCCAAAGCTTTGTTGTAAGAAAACATACGTGAAATGAACTTTGTTTTGCATCTTTAAAATAGGCTGACTTAGGGCATACATGGAGCTTAAAGCCCGTGTCCTATTGAAATTTGACTCTTCTTCATCTACAGCAGGTGGTTCAAAGAAAAACAATCCTTAGTGTACTTTAGCTTTGGGCTGTCTATTTCCAGAGAAATCCATAAACTTTGCAAAACAGATGGCTATATTGACAGCTTGCCAGAAGCCTAGGGACCACACTTAGTCTAAATAAAACATGAACAAAATCACTATTTATTTCTAGTCATGACACCTAACTGAATAACTGAATTAAACTGAACTGTTCCTGTTTAAACCCAATAGTGGTAAGTTTTTTATTGCAAAAAAAAATGGGGTTAAGTGGTGATGACAGTCCTGGTTTAAGATCTTTTCAGGTAATATCTTAGACAAACCTTTCTCGATTAAAAAAAAAACAAAACACCACACACACACACACAATAAAACCCACCCCCAAAAAACCAAAAAAACCACAAACCCAATGCAAGATACACTGCTTCTCTAACTCCTTAACCTCTGCTGTGTTCTGAATATACTGGATACAGGGAAAAATAGCTGCAGGCACTGGTGTATATACCAGTTATGACTAAGACCAACAGATTTTCCTTTATTCAGTGAGAGTCAAGTGAAAAATAGAAGATGCAGTCAGCAACCATTGCTTACTATAGCTTTCTGCTGATATTCAGATGTGGAAATGTTTTTTTATTTTGTCTTTCAGCTTTGACCCATCCATCTAACTTTGAATCACCAAGAAGAAATGCCACCTTAGTCTTAGAGTCATATACATCAGAACATAATGTACTGTAGCGACAGTTCTTAACAGGTTTTTGAGTGGCTGCTGAAACTGATGAAATCAAATATATACTAACAAATACAGACCAAAAAGTTTGTTGTTAGTAGGAGACTGAGTACACTTTGTATCATACAGTGGGGATACTATGCATCATACATCACTCCTTCTGCTTTCCCCTCTTGTTCAACCAGCAGGACTTCAAGGCAAACAGCCAAGATGGATTCAGCTTTTCGCTAAGAATGATTCCACAAGCCTGACATCCTTCCACAGACAGCAGGTTATACATTCGCAGGATAGTGCTTGATTGACGCTTCAGTGTGATGAAGCATAAACTCAGTATTTGGATGCTATGTTTACTGGTTGCATGAAAAAAGGAAAATTCCCTACTACTGTCTTCTGAGCTGCATGAAGCCACACGTGCAGCCTGACCTAGACCTGACCTTAGGAGCTGACAGTAGAGGTTTCTGGTTAGTTTATTAGGCAGTGAAGGAATCTGTCCGTAGGGTGAAGCTTGGGGTTCCTGTGCAAAGTACTGTTGGAAGAGGGGATCTTTATTGAGCTCTTTCTTTAACTTTGAAATCCATGTGTAGAGATTTGTCTTTTAATGAGTGATGGGATTTGCAAGGAATCCCATTGCTATCATCAGGACATGTATGCAGTTATGGCCTGCTGAAGCACTCTTGACTGCAAGGGTGGAGTTGATGATAAGCACCTGTATTTCCAGTGTACCACACAGCTTGGAGAGGTGGTTTTTAGCTCGGTCTCAATATTATGTATTGTCCTCCTGAAGCCAAGACAAAATGTCTCTGGGCAGTCTTTGTGATAGCTGGGTGCCTGATCCTGCATCAGAGAGCATTATTACTGTGTTGCTGAGAGCAATAATCTAGTAGATAATAATTCCTGTCACAAGTGCTGTGACCTCCTTAGCTCCCACTGCCCTTTAAGCTCTAAGTTTTGTTGTTAAGGGATTTCTAGCCCATCACTATTTATTCCCTTGGAAACATAAACAGAAGCATTACTGGAAATGTCCAATAGTGAATTTAGCCTAAGCACCCTACTGGGAGGTAGAGGACCAGTATTATCACCATTTTACAGTTGAAGAATAAGTTGCAGAGTTGAGTTCAAAGCTGTCCACCAGATCTCCTTCTGCCAAGTCTGGACTGCCTACATCACTAGGCTATTAACTTGAATTCCTCTGCTGACCACTAATACAACAGAACCAATTGCAAGATAGGTGGTCTCTCATGTAATCAGATTCTAAACCTTTGAGGCTCACTCTAAATTAAAAACAATAGTTTAAACTCTGCCTGTAAACTTGCCAGCATTTGCTACAAGTTTCTGCAGCATCACTTTAATAGTCTCTCTCTGTGAAACATTACTCATTAGAAGACAGAATACAGCTGCTGGAGCTGTATCATCTCTATGTACAGCTTTCTTGCAAATCCCAGTTTAACAACAGTTTAACCTGGCTGTGACAATTGCACTGAGAGCCATGTACTTCTCACTGTTTCACAAAGGCGATGAAAAAGTCATGGATTTCTCAGTTTTTCATGTAGCTATGGCTGTGCTTATTCCAAACACTCAGAAACCAAGTCATTGGGTTAAAGGTAATGCAATTTTAAACAGCTACAACAGTTTCAAGTCTATGAACCTCTTTACATTTTGTGTGAGGAGGGCTCGTGGTTTTAAGTATTTCTTCAAAAACAAGAGAACTTCAGGTTGGGTGGGGTACTTCAATAAAGAAGAAAGTATTTTTATAATCTCTGGAATCCTATTGCATGGGATTCAACAAAACATCACAATTCTGGTAAAGTTACAAGGTATGGAAAAACCTTTCTTGCAAGCACCTTAAGCTCTGAGGTGGTTGTCCTAGAAAACCAGATATTGCCAGTAGCATAGAAATTTAGAGGATATCTCATGTGGGACAACAGAGAAAATGTGAGTCCTATTTTAGTTGAAACTCTTTGGCAAAATATAAGACAAGTGAGGGAAGTTCAAAGAAACCTTGAATCCTTATGCTGAAGCCATGAATGCAAGTCAGAGGGAAAATACTAAAGGCAATGCTACTTGGTACTGTTTTAGTATATTTAATACTTTTCTGTTAATTCAGGCAGATAGAATGAACTGTTAAGTTAGTAATACTGTACTCTGGGTAAGGAAGCAAAACGGAATATGGAAGAGATATTTTGAAAGAATTGAAAAGAAAAATTCTATTTAGAGCCTGTGCCCATGTGAAAAGAGCTAGCAAAGTGATTCAAAACATAAAGCTGAACTAATATGGGACTGGACTCTTCAGCCTGGCAATCAACACCAGTCATGCAAGTCAAAGATCTGCAAAAAGAAATGCACTGGATGCAATTTGTAAGCCTGGTAATGTTCATCATGGACAAAAAGGACATACTGCTTACTCAGAGTACATGAACCACTTAAGACTAACTATTAGCTCAAAAGACACACATGAAGGTGAACATTGTAAGAGCATCCTGGGTTTGGTTAGAAGTTCAGAAAATATTTGATTTCACATAAAGGATGTGTGTGTTAGAGTGAAGACACATATAGTGAGTGAAAAGCCTTTGACAGTGTTTTCTTGGGAAGAGAGTAATAATCGAGAATAGAATATAGAGTATTCAAGCTTTCCATGCATTAAGTTAAAGAGGGGGAAATTAATTATAAAAACATTAATAAAAAGAGAAACATTTCTGTAAAGGAAAGAATCAGGCATATATAAGAGAAGAAAGGGAAATGAAGATAAGACAAATGCCATTTACCTGTGTACACTTGGTAAACCTGCAGAATTCCGACAGGTACTACTTGAAGAAATGGGATCCACATTTGTGAATGCATCCCTTCTTAGTTTTTCTAGTTTTTCACCCTGTCAGTTGAACAACAAGGTGTTTTAAAGGGATTCACAGAAAAAAAAATAGAAATTCAAGGCACTAGGAAACCAGTTTCTCACTGACAGGAAAACCAAGTAAACTGGCATAAAGAGGGATTATTTTGGAAGGAATTTCAGCTCCTGCATACAACAAATCCATGGTGAACTTTTAAGAAAAATTGAAACTGAGTTGTGTTGTTAAAGCTCACAAAACACATGGATTCTGTGGCTATCTAAAATGTTTCATCAGCAAATTATGCAAAAAAAAATATTTTAAAATGCTTACTGTACTTGCTCAAAAGAGTACCCTGAGTATGTATTAGGGATAGATATCCAGAGTACATGAGAAACAATTCTTAATAAAGAGTTTGAGAAATATGAGTTAATTAAGCCGAAGCCAGGAAGGATGTGGAATATGGCTTAATTAACCTTATTCTATTGCACTGGTGCTGGCAGCTAGGTCCAGGAAGGAGGCTTACCGTGGGAGGCACTGGACAGTCTCAGGTAACATGAAATTTGTCACAAACTGTTCCTTGCCTGAATCAGTAGGTCTGGGGGTTTGTATACAAGTGTCAGGATAGCCTATTGCAGCTGTGGGCGTGCCTGTGGAGGAAATTCCTGGTTAGGCCAAATACTTATTTCAAGTGTGCTCCTTTTAAAATCTATCTTAAATACTTGGTTTGGGGGATGTGAACTCCTAGTTAGGAGTCAGAGCATAATTGAAGTGGATGGGGACTGGAGTGGATGGGGGCAACTGAAACTTTGGAACAATGAAACAATTATTTTTCTTTTCTATAGAATAATCTGCCAAGTTTCTATACATTATAAGTAGGGCTGTATTTTTCTCCAGCTCTCTGGTCATGTAGCAGAAATGTACCACAATATTCTTGGATGGACCTAGAAGCAGCAGGGCCAGATTTGTAACCCTGATCCATGGACAAACTGCCCTCTGGAGTAAAGGACTCCTGCTAGACAGGCACATCCTACCTGAAATATCAGCGTCTGCTATTTCAACATTTGGGGTGAATAGTTGCTTCTAGTATTCCAGTTCTAGGAAATACCTGACAGAAGCAACATGCTGATCTAGAGGTAGGTTGCTAGTCAGAAAAGTCAAGGAACTGTTGTCATTTCCTCTGCTTACAGATCCGTATACTTTAGATATGAATATTACATTAATAGCATGAAATATAAGATGAAGAAACTGATGGCACTGACTAGGAACAAGTGCTGTTCTTGCTTCTCCATGGCAACATTCACACCAGTCCAGTGAATAAATGTTCATTAAAATATTGGAAACTTACCCTGACAGCTCAGTGTCTTCAACATTTTATGCCAAATTCAGGATAATAGTTGGTAACAATGTATTACCCAACTAACATGCTGCTAGGTTCTCTAGTGGGAGCTTTTCTCAGTCCCTGCTGCATGAACATTTTAAATCTTCTTTAAAGCAATGAATACTGATACATACACGCGTCCAGGGTGAGCACTTGGTTAAGTGCCTTACTAGAGGGTTAGTCACTTGGACAAACAAGAGTGCTATTTTCTGTAGAGTACATGAATATCTGTAACCACTGCAGTCACCAGCATAGGTCAAAGCAAGATCCCCTCCTCTAGAGGTGAAAAATGAATCCTTATCATAACCCACATTTTAGCTTCTCTTACCCAAGAGCTGGACAGCACCTCTTTCTTTCTCTTCCATGAATGTAGTTACTGTAAAAACAAAGGGGTTCTAGCTGAAAATTTTTGTTGTATTGGGTCTAAACTGGTTAGTATTTTGGGATGAACAAAACTAGATCTTCTTGGTAAATGAACCATTTGCCAAAGTTACCTGGCTGGATCTACATGTGACTGTCTTACTTTCATTGCAAAGACAATAATCATAAGTTCCACAGCATTATTCCTCATGAGGTAAAGGCCCTTACTCGTGTTCAGTGGTAATCACAGCATGGCTTTCAAAGATGTTTCCTTGGAAATTGTGTATAGCAAATAAGTTCCTTCAATCATTTGCAATCTAAAAGGGCAAACAAAACCCAAAGTTGAGAATGCCAGTCTTTATTTGAACTGTACTGCTTGTCGAAGCTGTAAGGCTGTGATTATAGCTATGAGCCATTCAGCTATAAGCCTCTGATATCAGAGAGCTTGGTGAACTGTGAAAGCTGTACTAGGAGAAATGGCGATGCATTCTGGCAGATGATAGAAAGTGAAAGGAATGGAAAGTTCATGGGAGGAAATTACGACAGATGGAATCAAGAGCAAAGCTGAGAATCTGGCACTTGAGGCAAAGCTTAAATGAATTGTGAGTCTCCTACAGTAAAGGATGCAGCTGTCTCATGTTATCCACCTAATCTTCCATCTCCAGGAGCAAAAGATCTTTAATGAATGGTGCCAAACTTGTACTCCTTGTCTTGCATGTGTTTAACTACACTCATAATATGGAATCTATCCAATATTTCTCTTTCTGGATATCCTAAGTCAGCCTTCCTCGGACTTCCTGTGGTTTTCTCACAGGGGGAAGTTGTCCATTCACCAACCTTGCCCTCACCAGAACAGATATATACAGGTTAAGGCCACCAGTATCTCTTATAGATTTTTAGATGCTAATTAACAGAAACCAAACCAACAACAACACCAAAAAGAAAACAAAAAACAAACAAACAAAAAAAACCACATTGATAATGCATATTCTGTCGTCCCTAATTGCTTCAAGATATTCGGTTTCCACAATAGCAATACCAGTTAAAACTGGACTTGGGACAAATTGCTAGCAGGAGTACAGTTGGGCCACATAAAATATACACCTAATTTTTTGGGAAAAGTGAATAAAGATCAACATTTTCATGCAGCTGAGGGTTCTTTTCCTAATATTGGTTCAACTATTTTATATGCTGGTGACTTTGAGTATTCCTGCTGTTGTCAAGACAGGACATACGCAATAATGCATATGGTATTCTGATAACTAGCAGGTTATTAATCAGATAGAAAGTATTGTCTGAAACCTCATAAGAGAAATACACCATGTGTTCATGTCAGTAAATACTAGTCTGAATTCTCTTTAAACTCGTGGGTAGTGCTAGGTTCAGAATGGGAGGAGGATGATGTTACATGCAAATGCAGTTGCCTACAGCAAGTGGTTCTCTCTGAGCTTTGAAAATTTACTCCTTTCTTTTTTTGAAAATTTAAATAGGAAAGAAAAAAGGCTCTTGAGTGGGTTTGGATTTATCTAATGACTTATTCAGTGATGGCATATTATATATTATTGATATTCATTTTATGCATCTAATTTATTGCTGCCCAGTCTTCTTTCTCTTGACCACGCCCACACAGTCTAGATATATTGAGGGTATAAAAATAAAAATGTTGTTTATCAGAGATGGTCATCTCCATTTGTTTTCTTGTTACTTGATAGGTAGGTAACAAATTTATGTGAGTATGTAGCACATTTGTTTATCATCTTTGGTACTTGGAAAATTCAATATAATGCATATAACACTAGTACCACTTTTTAGGAAGACTCCCAGGGTCAGGAAAGGCTATTAAAACTCTGAACACTCATAAAAGAACTAGGAGAATATAAAATTCTATGTACTTTCAATTCTTTTTACAAGTGTGCTTGTTTTAAGAGAAGGATTGGCCAGAAAACAAGAGTTCTATTTCCAAAACTATTTGAGGTTTAAAATATACAACAATTTTTCTGTGAAACAATCACATGACCTTCTAGAATTTCTTATAAGTATTGATTCATTCTGGCATAACTTGGGTAGAAAACATTTCTTGGAGTATGGGGGATTCCACTCTCAAAGTTTCTTTCCTCTAGTATGTAGTGGTTTTCTTTTCTATCTCTCTTAATATTGGTATTTTATATATAAATAAATAAATGAACAGATAATACAGCTCTTACAGAACTGAAAAAATTGAGCCAGGTAGAAGATATAGTCTGAAGCCTGAATCATCCAGAACCCTTTCAAGTGGTCAAGCTATTAACTATTTTGGATAATGCTCTCTGAATTTAGCCAGTAAGTTCATTCTGAATTGAAAAAAAAAAAAAATAGCCAATATGTGCTGATATTGAAAACTGCATGTTGATTTGATGAATTGCCAATACACAAAGAATTTTTAAAGCTTTTGACCAATCTTGTAGCGATTTTTTCCTGAAATCATAGTTAAACATGATTTAAGAAACTATTAGATTTTTTTTTTTAAGTTAATATGTTTTCCTTCTTGTTTAATATGCCTTGAAAAATATAGAGGACATAATTCTTGTCTGACTGAGCATAAGAGTTGTAATTTCTACAACCCAAGATCAGAAATTAGGCTAAACTATGTTTCTGAAGTCAGTATGAAAGTGCATCACCCAAGGCTTATAGTCTCCTTCCATTCCTTGCTACACTTAATAAAGATTCTTTCTGATTGTTGGCTGGTATAAGTTTACTGCTGAAAGTGTGAGGAAAGAAAACAACTACTTAGAAATTATAAATTCCATTATCTTAATAGTTTCTAAATCTTTATAAGCACATTGTAAACATTCAGTATCCAAAGTGCTGATGTCTTCTGAAAAATTCTCTCAAAAAAAAATTAAAAATTATTATGAGTCCTTAATTCTGGGTGTGGAATACTTTGCAGTTCTGGCTCTGACCTGAACTCCATTACACCTAGTAATACTCACACACTGACATATGAATACACCCTCACATCAGCATCCTATTTCTATTTGGCGCAGTTAACTCTTAGAAAAACAAATATTTCTAAACCAGCATAATTTTCCTTGGTTCTGGCATGAAATAACTGAGCCACAGCATCTGATGATGTGAAAGTGTTCTGCTTTCCCTGCCTTGCCCATGTCAAGAGTCAGTCTTCCACATGTTTTCGTGACACAGTCTTGTAGGAGTCAGCAGAGTGCTGTATAGACTTTGGCCCAAACAGCTGGATGACTGGCTGAATCTGCTCACTGACTTCAAATCACATGTTATCAGTGAAACCTTTGCCGCTGTGTTTCCTTTCATTGTGTCCTTAGGCTGACCATTTCCTGTTCATGTCCTTTAAGCAGGGAATATGCAGAAGATCAGGGTCAGCCCCGACGCTGCAAACGCTTCACTTATGGTTTGGGAAGATAAAACTGTTATTTTAATAGGGTTTGAACAAACATGAAAGTTGCCTACACTTCTTTTTTTTCTAATCAGTCACAGAGAACTGATCATAAAAATTGCCTGTGTCATCAATTCTCAGCGAATATTGAACTGATTCTTTTAAATGTAGTGTGTAGCTGCAGCTGGGCAAATGCAAGCCATTGCAATTTGTGGAGAAATCAGAATGTTTTTTAATGACCCTACACTGTAATCTAAGCCAAGTAAATACAGTGATTCACCCCAGGAAGATAAATTATTGCCTGGAAAAATGCCAAAGCATTTTAATTTGTAACTCCAACATGTGTCTCTTGGAACCCATTGTGAAATGTCTGGGATACAAAGTATTTTCCAAATTGTTATATAACTTCATAATTCACTGTAATTTTTTCCCCTTCCTCATTCAGCACATGCATACGTATGCTTAATTTAGACAAAAAGTTTGCTTTAAATAGCCACCCAAAAACTTTCTGCTGTGACACCATGTGAAAAAAAAAATTACCTCAGTTGTGATTATCAGTAACATTCAAAATTTCAAGTTAGAGCTGCAGCAGGTGTCAGGGCTACTTGTCACCACAGCTTGGAAATGTGACAAATTGTCAGAGCTGGTTGGATGTCCTAGGCTGTTATTAGCCATCTGTTTGCAGCTCTGGAAGGGTCAGCTGCCTGGACTTGACCAGTGCCACCCCTCAATTAGAGAACTTAAAGTATCAGTCAATTTAGAGCTGATTTTGTTTGCTGTTTATAAAAGGGAGATGTATCACGTGGTGCTGGGCAGACTTGTTTCTGGGATTTTGTGGAGATTGTGGCATACAATTTAGGATTCAACCGCCCAAGCCTCCTCTTGGCCCAAACTGGGAAGAGTCTTTGCCTCGTGCCCTGCTCTGAGTACCTTCACTTTCTGTAACGTCTGACACATCAGGACTTTCTGCTGTATAGGAGAAGCTTCTGTTTGATTGTTTATATTTGTTCTATGTCATCCTTACAGTAACCAGACACAGGGTTTCTCTTGCAAAGTCCCTCCTCAGCTTCTGGTGCTTTCAAGCACTCGTTTGTTCCCATAACTGTTCCCAGAGAAGTCGCTCACTCCTCTGAAATTTGCAAGTTCAGTGTCTAAAAAAGATTAAGATGCTATTGTGTTCCATTCCTCTAGCTGACTCCTACAGTTTCATCAGGATCTTAACACTTCCAAGACCAAATAAATGTTAGAAAGTAGGTTAGAAAGAAATGTATTTTGATAGCTCTACGAAGCTTTCCTTTTTTCCTTTGAAACATACTTGGAAACACTCTGTAGCTAATTGGAATTACTCTGTATGCCAAGGGAGGTTGTGACAAGGTAAGGATAGCTTAAACAAAAATAAATTATTTCATTGTATCCTATACTTTGTTAACTATCTAAAATATTTTCTGATATTCATTAGTATAGAAGAATATTAATAATTCCACTTATGTTTTTTTAAATTTCTTAGTGTACCAATGTTTCTTTGAAGACATTAATGGCACACTTAAAATTGTAAAAAATCCTGTAAATATTTTACTGTACTAGAAGAGAAAAAAAACCCACAAAATTCAGTACATGTGATTCTTGCTTTTTTGTGCTATTAATTTTTTTCTTGGGAATAAGTATGCACAATGAAAATTATCTAATACAATTTACCTTCTTCTGTTGTTTATAATATACTTTCCCTATTAAATAATAAAAATGGACAGAAACAATTACTGTGCCTTGGAATGCTATTAAAACTCACTCTCACACCTCTTTGCCATAACTGGCCAAGCTGAAAGTAGCTATCATGAACTGAGTCTTTACTATCACCTCCTCCTGCGATTATAGCTTCCAGAGTTCTGTCAGGGTATACTAATGCAATATGAATTAACATGTGCCCTGTAATTTTGTTGGAGGATCAGGCAAGAGAAAGCTCTTCTGTTTAGTAATCGTAGAGGACCCACTTCCAGAAGAACTCCAGAACACTCATTCCACTTCTATTTTTTCTGTAGTGCACCTATGGAGTTCAGAGCCATAAAAGCATTAGAAATCAATAAAGTAACAGTTTATATATTTTGTATATGATGTGTATCAAAATATAACATGGGCAGTTCTGAGTACAGAGGCAATAGTTCCATTGAGAATTTCTGCTAAGATCATGTTACAAATTGTGAGTGGCTTGCACAGTTTAAAGAATGTTTTGCGAGAATTTAAGACCCTTAGCTAAAGGTACCAAGATTTTACTTTCACAGCAAATGGATTAGACCTGTATTGTGTGTTCACATGTGGGTCTCTACATGTCTGACCTATTTCTCAGTACAATTCCTAGTTTTGTGAAACTATATGCAAGGTTTGGTGATCTTTTCTTTGGAGGTCGAATCACAAAAGGTTTTTTTCAAGTGGTGTTTTTTTCCTTAGTGAAGTTACTCATTTCCCACCTTTCCATCTTATTTAGCATTCACAGAAACATTTCCATTTGCCTGCACTGTTAATACTGTGGTACTGTGTTATCACATACCAAGCCAGCCGGGTTTGCCTTGGAAGGTAAGGTAAGCCAATGCAGCCCCAACAGCTGAGTAGTTGCTCTCAGCCCAGCACCCAGAGCCTGCTGCTTTTCGCTGAGGTGAAGAGCAGAGAGGCAGAAGCTGTTGCCCAACAGGAAAAGATGTGGGTCTGCGCTTTGACCAGTGCTGGGTGAGGATAAATTTAGCAGCTGGTGAAGAAAGGAGGGAAAGGGACAAGCTGGACTGGCCTTGCAACTGCACTGTATTGTAGACACACCACGCAAGTCTGAGCTAAGCTGTCTGCCACAGTTCTTGTCAGAGTGATGATATCATGCAAAACTGTATGCAATGAATAAAGAATGATATGTTAAGTTGATGTCCTAAAGTGTAGGCATCATGATGACATCCTCAGCTCCGGGTTGAGGGCGTAGGTGCTTTTAATTTCTATTTTCTCTGTGGCTTTACCTGTTTTCCATCCCTATAAGGAAATTAATTTCAGAAACCTTTATGTTCACATTAACGCATCTTTTTTTTTTTTTTTTTTTTTTTTTTTTTTTTTTTTTTTTTTTTTTTTTGTGGAAAAGGAAAAGATGACAGAGAGTTTAGAAAAGTGCAAATTAAACTTCTTCATTATTTTAATGGTCATCCTTATTGTTGTTACTTATATTTATTATGCATTGTGCCATATGGTAGTAGAAAAGAGTTCAATGAAACTTTAAGAAAAATCAGTGGAAAAAAAAGGTTAGTCACAGAATGAGGGGTAACAAACTGAAAGAGGGAAGATTTACATTAGATGCTAGGAAGAAATTCTTCACTGTGAGGATGGTGAGGCACCAGGACAGGTTGTTCAGAGAAGCTGTGGATGCCCCATCCCTGGAAGTGTTGAAGGCCAGTGCTGAGACCCCAGTTCAGTGGAAGATGTCCCTGCCCATGGCAGGGCGGTTCGGAACTAGGGGATTTTTAAGGTACCTTTCAACCCAAACCATTTTGTGATTCTATGATTATATGGTGAGGTTCTCAACAAAACTCCATAATTTTGTAGTAATGTAGTCTACAACTTTTTACTAATATATGAAAGTGAATTACAGATTCCATCTCTAATATTTTGTCTAGGTACTCTCAGTCTATTCCAAACAGTAATGAACATGGATATAAAGCACATAATATTCAGACCCTATGCCTATGCGTCTTGGATCTTCCTGGGGAAACAAAGGAGGGAAAATTTTTATAATAAGTCTGTATCAGATAAGAAATAATAATTTAATTCTCACTTATATGACTGTTGCTGAGAAGCTGAGATTGAATCAGTCTATATAACCTGCCTGTGTGACTCTCATAAACACTTACAAAGTTTTCTGAAATTTTAGAAAAGCTTATTTCAATGGAAAGGAGACAAAAAGGAAGTGTATGACATACAACAAGTAACTGCCCTTTTGTCTCACTAAATATAGCGGTATATGTATTTTTTAATTCACAGAAATGCACAGAAGCATACTCACTTAAAATCAGTATGACCAGTCAGAATTGTAATTGGGATGGGTTTTTTTATTGATTTCTAAATTAGGAGTACAAAGTCATTTTTTTCTACTCTTCTATTAGTGCTGTTCACATACTAATGGACCTGTTATACTGTGAAGAATCCCAAAGGGTTGGAAAGAGAAAATTATTATGTAAGAACAGAGGTGGGAGAGGCAAGTTCGTCTTAGGCGTGTGTATGTACATATTTTAAACTCAGTGTCTTTCATTTAAAAATGAAAATTAAAAAAAGTAGTTTCTTTTTTATAGTAAGTAGAAGTTTCTGTGGTTTTAAAGATCTGCTCAGTAAAAGATTTGGCTCAATTGGAGCATCCAAAATTGTCTTTGGTGTGTTGAAGGATAACTAATTTGTAATACACTCTCCCCTCAGAGGGAGCAGATTTATACTTCCCAGTAATAGCGGAATGTCTGGACCACAAAATCAGTCTTACCAACCCTGTTTTGAAGAAATGTCTGCCAGTACAGGATTGTCACAGTAATGCTTCTTTTTCTTCCTGTTTTTCATGCATTATTTGAGTGGACCACACAGCATAGGGAACAGTGGTGTACCATAACTGCCACTGAAATAACTATACTCTGAGAAACTGCAAGCACAAGGAAATGGAAGGTATTCAGGGTGGAATTACTGAGGAGTTACCCTCCAAAAGCTGCATAAATGTTCATGTTTGTTTTCATTTTAGTCATAGTGGGTTTCCATATCATAACTGGATGGATAGTCATTGCATGACACTGGTTAGTCTTGAGTGTTATCCAAACACAGCCAGTTAAGTACCTGTTATACAACTTGCTCTTTTTATGTTCCAAAAACATAGTTTGATCTGCTAGGAGTCCATAAATATCAATATCAACTTTTAAGGCTTTTACTTGGAGTTCAGATTTTTTAGAGAGTAAAACAAATTTTCTTTTGAAACTTGGTCATACAATTTCAAATCTAAGTGTGAGTCACTTTTCTGGAGAAAAACTAAGTTTTGTTATTTGAAACAATAAAAACCTGTCAATTACATTCAGCATGCTAGAAATCAATGAAAAACAAAAAAAAAATAACAGTTTCAAATCCTGCCAACAGTGTTAAGCACTAACTGGCCTAATTTCTGTGTCACAATATTAATTGCAACCTGGCTATACCTGTTGGGTTGGGCTGAACAAATACTAAACATGGCATTAATATGACATCTCTGCTGGGAACTTGTTTGGGGGTTTTTATTATTTTTAACTGTTAAATTTACAGGAATATAAAAGTAAAGAGTAGAAACTCCTATCTCATAATTGCATTCTCTGTTTCAAATAAAATCCATATTAAAGGCTTCAAAGTTTATTAACATCTGTCAATAATTTGAACTCTAAATATGGATTGACCATACTGTAATAAAATAAATCCAGTGAACAAAGAAAGTAAAGTGGTATAAATGTCTCCATGTGGTGACTGTGCTTACAAGGATATTTACATATGAATAGGTCTGTCTGTGTGCAAAATCATACCTTGAGCTGCACAAATTATTCAGAAGTGCATTTCATGAATGGAACCTCATTACTCCAAATGATACTGATCCAAAGACACTTTATACTGCATTTTGCTTTTATAACCTTGTATATAAATATATATATATAAATGGTTATATTTAACAACCATTACATATGGCAATTAAGCCCTTGAGCATTGGTAGCACCTCAGTATATGTATTTCAGAGCTATGTGTGTCATGCTACTCTTACATGATTGGAAAGCAATTTTGGTCTTGGACGTCTGTCTTTTCCTGAATTTGAGTTGAGGCATTCTCTTTATTCAAACATGCAGTCTTTTATTCTCATTTTGTAGCTTAATTACATACTTCAGTCTTTTCCCCAAAGATCCAATTTCATTGAAATTATTTGTAATTTGAACTTGACATATGCAGATATACTGGGGAAAATACATTGAATGTTTGGACTTGATAGTGAACTGGAAAACTGATGTCAAATTTATCTTTTGAAAAGTGTGAATTGTGAATTTAAAGTGTAAAAAAGATGGTTTAAATTGTCGGGTTAATTCAAGTCACTTGAACCAGTTCCAGTCATCTTGTCATTTTTTAAATCTTTGCTAAGACTAAAAGGTATTCATTAAGAAATGCACTGGGCAAATTTCACTCAAACTGTCTAGAGCAGCAGCTGCTTTTCCTTTATGAATTATCTGTAAAGACAGACACATTTGGAAGCTTTCAACAGAGGAGAAAACATATTACTTGCCATAGTGGCAAGTTTTCCATTTCACTATGTTGCGACACTTAAGGGTCATCCTGTCCCCTTCTAGAGACATGTTTGCACAAGAATTGTTTAAATGCAAAATAATAGGACAGGGAATTCTGTATTCCTACTTTGTCTGAGTGTGATGTAGCAGATGAAATAAGAGTGTACTGGGTGACTAGCTGACTCTCTCTGGAGACAAAAAATAACCTCCAGACCAGTTATGCATTATAGACCACAAACCAATGAATAAAGGATGTGTTTAAGCTGCTCATTCCAGCTAAGATTTCAGATTTCTATCAAACTGTTTCAGCTAACTGTTTGCTGCCTAATATTTGTGGTCAATGACCAGATGACTGAAGAAGAGAAATCAGAGTTTTGATAAAGCCCTAATGAACATTCCTAGGCGTGAGCCTTTGTATAAGTACTCATGAGACTTCTTGTTTTCCGCAAGCATTTTGGCTAAAAAAATACTCACATGTTTTCTGAAAATAAATACAAAAGGTCATAAATACCACTGAGGTGAATTCATGGTTTTACTGTAATACATATTTCTGAGTACTTACTTCTCAGTATTCACCCATGTCTGAAGAGTAACAAGGGAACTCTTGGAATATAAATGTTCTTTATCAGCAGGGAAACCAGCAGAAAAATATATCTGTTGTACACGAAATCATGTCTCTAGATCTGCATCTGTCACGTGTGCAAAAACACAGAATAAAAGTAAAATTTCATTATGCCTGGGAAAGGCTGAAGTAAAACAACATTAAAAGTAAATTACATTTAAACTGTGCAAAAAACCTGCTGTATAGACTGCTAAATGCTACTGAGGGACTGGATGTGTTGCAGCTGCAGATGTTGATTTGTAACACTGGGTCATGCAAATGTTTTTCTAGTGACAAATACAGTATAGAACTAAAATATGACTAAATCAAAAAAAGTATTATATAGTGCAGTTATCACTTGTGTAGGGTAAATGCCTTGACTCTGTGAGGAAAATCATTAGACAAGGATTCTTTACCTAACATTGCTGATGTACGTGATCTTAAAAAATAATCTTCAGAAATTTAATTTTAATAGAACTGTTGCTGTTGACTAGTTCCTACATACATTTTAAATGATTCATCACAGTCTTGCAAGCAGAGCAGGCAAATAGGAGCTCTGGGGACTTCCTGGATCTCATTGACTAAACACTGAACACCCAGTTTTTCTTCATTCTGTCAGATGTTTTGTACAGACTGCCGAGCTACTTCTAGAAATTAAATTAAATGGGAATTTCAGAAATGCTGTAGTTTTCAGAATCAACTTACATTTCATAAGAGGCTGTTAAGACAATTATGTATCATCCTTTAAGTACTTCTATCTATAAATGAGGGGTTTTTTTTGCTCTACTTATAGCCCGGGACATTCTTATTTGAACACCCTTTTAACACTAAGTATGTCCTTCAATGCATGCACTGTTCATTGTTTTAGAAATGTTTTATTAGGATTCATAGTCTTTGAACTTTGTATCATCTGCCAAACAAAATGACAATCAAAAAATTCTGTCCCACTTTTTTTCTGTCCTTCTGCTTTTTTTCAACTTCCTTGCTTTTCATTATTACTGTTACTCTGAAAAGACTTTATCACAGTGGAACATAAACAAAAGATTAGGTATCTCATCTGGATTAGCTTCACAGCCTCTCTCCTTTTCACCCCCAAAACTCAATGACCTGCTAAAATATGGTATCAGCTGAGTTTTCTTTGGCCAGCTAGGTTCACTTGACTTGACACTAGCAAGATCAAACTACTGCAGACTGTCAGCATAAGGGATATCCTTTGAAAAACAGGTTTTCTTCTTTAGGGTCAGACTTTTTTCCTAACTCCTTTCTCCTGTGTATTTTGGATTCCCCTTCCCATCTTCACAGAAGGAAAATATATCTTTGCATAACTCCAGTTGCCCTCATAATGATGCTTTATAAGACAGCAATTATATATTGAACACCCCAGCAGAAATTACATCTATTCCAGAGACAGAAAACAAGTAATGTTTTTGGGGTTTTTTTCTGTGTTTTAGAATTCAGATCTCAAAATTAGGAAAATTTTGATTTTCAGTTTGAGGATGTTTAAACAACTGAAAGATAGCTCCTGAAAGCTGTGCTATCAGATTCTGATATTAGCATTACTTTTTTGTAAACTGATTATAGAAAGGAAAAACTAAATAATTTTGAAATACTGCCCTGCTAATAAAGCTAAAAATAAGTGCATGGAAAAGCTCTTCTCAGTGGAAGACTGCTTTTTACTGGGAGAAAGCATGTAGTTGTATGATATGTGTCTTTCTTTGCATCAACATTCAGAAAACATTTGCATGGTTAATGATTATACTTGCTGTGATAGCGACAAGTACAGTGAAGTTCTGTCCCTCCATTGAGGATACCATCTTTTCCCCTTATAACCATGTGTTTAACTATTCTGTTTGGTCCTGAAGGCATCATGAATTCTGAATGGGGTATGGTTTTCTGTTTGATTCATTCATTCTGCTGGTGCGATTGTACTGATATCAAAGGATTTTAGGGAAGAGCTTAGCTTATGGAAGCTGACTGTGATGGTTTTCAAACCTCTTCCAGAAGTCTTGAGAGGAATTATGAGCTAGAAAATTTATTTTTTTTCTTAATTAATCTCAAAATGAAACTGCATCAGTGAAGCTTGGAACTCTGTAATGGTAAGACCTGAGATTTGTTGAAATGGAGATAGCGCTAAAGTTCCCAGATTCAGGGTTAGAAGAACTCAAATTAGAAAGGGAGGTTGAATAACTTTTGCTGCTGAAGACAATTCATATAGGTTTCATGCAGCTGAATAGATTAAGAATCCAGTGGCATTATTGAAAATGGAATATTTCTGGTTGAGCTTTCCTGGATGAACAGGGAAAACTATTTCTGTTTAGTGTTATTTTCATTGTTATCCTGACAGATAAACTAGCTTTTACTGAATGCTTTCCAGCCGTATGGGAGAATGACTTGGATAGAAAGGCAGATCTATATACATAAACATGTAACCTGAGAAGCTCAGCAGGGTGTCAAAGGATAAGCTGACTCACTAATAAGTGAGGGGTATTCATTTTATAGCTGTGATGTCTATGAAATCACTTCAGTGAACTGTGTATGACATTACCATGTAATGGTTATAAAATATTCAAGTTCTAGCCTTTGGAAGTGTTATAGTTTACTGAAAATTATCTTTAAAATAGCAGTTATTTTAGATTAGTAGATAGCTGTAAACAATACTGCTATAAAAGAAATTTTAATCGTAGAAACATAATACAAAGAATTGTAATATATACATAAAATAAAATATGTCTATACTATCTGGGTTTATATGTCATGTGTTATGCAATTCCAGGTGCAATGTTAGATGATCCCAGGTTTTGCTTATAGGACACTTTTTCATTTATAATGAAATTTCCAAGAGATATTATCAGTTCTTAGGTATGAGGCTTGGTGGTTGTGGGTGTAAGTATTATATTTTATAGTATATAAAAGTACAGCGAGTTGCAATTAGGGAACAAGCTCTTACTTCTGACTTCTTTCTGCAACACTGTTCTAATGGTATCTCTTTGTGACAAATCTATATGCAGGTGAGGAAGAAAAAAATTTGGGCAAAAGCTAATTGCTACCGAGCCTGACAAAATCCTTAGTTAACAAAGACTCCTTCCTCAAGCCACAGCATTAACAGGCAGACACCTGTGGTCACCTTGTAAGTGACATGCACTCTGTCCCTTGTCCTAGAGCCTGATCCTTCATCTGTAGCCTCATTCATAGAGTCCATTGTTTCTATCCTGCGTCTGCTGTGGACCACCTGGGCTGACTTTGCTTCAGGCCTGTGTACACTTCTTCAGGGATTCCCAGTGCTGTGCCTATTTCTTCCCTCACCTGCCTTTGGGTTGTGTTCTTGACTAGCTCTTCCGGGGCACATGGACTTCTTCCTTTAACCTCTGAAAATAACCTTGTTTTGTGTTCTCACTCCAGTTTTACACTTTAATTATCTGTGCATATATTGTCTAAGTCTTTAGTTAGTCCATGCTCATCCTCTAAGCCTACCTGACTACGTGCCACTGTGAAAACCTCTGCAACTGCCAAAACTAATGTGGAACTCAGTCCTCAGTGACTCACTCTCACAATAAAAGAAAGTTTTACACAAGTAATCAATACATAATGGGAGCCACACAGAGCAACTTTGCATTTATTTTTCTCAAATAAAACAAAACAAAACAAATTGCTCTGTTTCATCAAAGCTGATCAACAGCTTGACCGCAGAAAGGACCTAGAACCAGATGTTCTACTCTACTCAGCATTAGCAGTCCTCACGTTGCCCAGACAGATGCACTTCTCTGCACAATATGTGTCTTTGTGAGCAAGAACTTCCATAATTTTAAACACAATTTAAAATGCATTCATATTAAATTTGTTGCCAAAACTTGTATTAGAGATGTTTGTTTGCCTTTATGCAGGCTTTCCAGATACATCTTTCTTTTTGAGATAATTAATACTGGGTGTGAACTGCTAGCCTATAATGAGGAGTTGCATTTTGCTAGTCATATCATTATAGCTAATCCAATAAACACTGAAGTGGCTTCATTCAATTACAGTACACTGCATACACCACACGCTGAAACCAACACTTTCAGAGAGCAATATATTTTGAAGAGGTTCTGTCTATTCAGTGTATCCACTGAAAAGGCAGCCTACTGAACCAATAGCTCCTCACATAACGTACCTCTCAGTTTTAATTTATTTTTATGATGTAGTGTATTTTATGATTAGTGGGTGACATCCCTACCCAGGCCATTCTGTGATTCTGTATGATTAGGTGATTTTTTATTTTGAATCTCCATAAAGTTACTGTGATGTGCAGAGAAACATGCACACATAGGTGAAATGTTCATAGGTTTGCAGACTGAGTGACTGGTAATAGGGATAGCAAATCTCCCTCTTGCATGTTGCTGCTTCTTATTCTGATCCTGGAAATGAAATGCAAGAGGAGAAAAAACTCTGATGTGAGTCAGAAGCTATGGTGTGATAGTCACATATACCTTTCAGTTGGACAAGAATTGCAGAGGGTAATACATTAATTTTTAACATGTTCAGCTTGAAACTTCACTAATAAGCCGAAAACATTAACTTCTGTTGCCTGCAATACAGAATGAAGCCCTGGCA
>VWZG01006039.1:0-87440 GCA_013396735.1 Grallaria varia | reverse complement strand
CCTTTTTCTTTTTCCTGTAGTGTGTGTCTTCTTGGTTCCCTGTGAGTTCTAATAAGGATCTAGGAGAAACGACAATTGTGTTAAGTAAATATCTGTTTAAAAGAAACCCTGCAAAACATCCTCCAGGACTACAATGGCCATCAGATCACTGCTACCATCAGATACTGATNCAGAGAGCAATATATTTTGAAGAGGTTCTGTCTATTCAGTGTATCCACTGAAAAGGCAGCCTACTGAACCAATAGCTCCTCACATAACGTACCTCTCAGTTTTAATTTATTTTTATGATGTAGTGTATTTTATGATTAGTGGGTGACATCCCTACCCAGGCCATTCTGTGATTCTGTATGATTAGGTGATTTTTTATTTTGAATCTCCATAAAGTTACTGTGATGTGCAGAGAAACATGCACACATAGGTGAAATGTTCATAGGTTTGCAGACTGAGTGACTGGTAATAGGGATAGCAAATCTCCCTCTTGCATGTTGCTGCTTCTTATTCTGATCCTGGAAATGAAATGCAAGAGGAGAAAAAACTCTGATGTGAGTCAGAAGCTATGGTGTGATAGTCACATATACCTTTCAGTTGGACAAGAATTGCAGAGGGTAATACATTAATTTTTAACATGTTCAGCTTGAAGCTTCACTAATAAGCCGAAAACATTAACTTCTGTTGCCTGCAATACAGAATGAAGCCCTGGCACAATATGGGCAGCAGTTGCATCCTAGAGCTAGTCAAAGCAATATTTTGGAGTCTTTATGAAGACTATCATAGAGCAGTTCAGATCTGGGGAGAAATTTTTCAGTAAATTTCTTTTGGTTAGTAAAAGGTAGCGCTCACACAACAAACAACCGCAAAAACAGAGGTAAATTTCTCTTCATCTTTTTATAAACTGTTAGAGTTGAGATCTTAGTTTCAAGAAAATTTTAATCACAGATAATGCAGACAGGTGATCATTATGTTTTTCAAAGTGACAATGCAGCCCATAATCTACACAAGTTTTCAGACAGCAGCATCTGTGGAAGAATGATCCTCTTTTACAGGAATAAAAGGAATAAAATCTTACTCACTTAAGGAATGATAAATAATGAGAAAAACTGACAGAGACTTGGTTAGGGGGGCTGAGTTCTCTAATACCTGGAGCAAAGGCTACTCATAAGTATAATTGGAAAAAAAATCGCTGTTGTGGACACACAATATTCTGTTCTCTATTAAAACTTGATTGGAACTGAGTTTCCACCCTCACTTGACAGGGAAAGATACCAGGATACGAAAAAAAAATACTGTACCTTATATCCCAAGGCATTCTCAGATACTCAGGGAATAAACATAGTATTATACATGAAAACACAACAAGACAGGAAAAGGAAATCAAGCATTTGATTTTATTTTGATTTCTGTGCAACTGGGTCCTTAAAATAAGCCTCCTCAATGCCATTCTTAAAAGAGAGGGAGAAGAGAAAGTGGTAAACATGTCACATAGTTACTAGTGTCTTTGTAATTAAAAAATATAGCGAGGGCTCAAAGTGGTTTGTTGGCTAACAAGTCTGCTGGTGGTGCCTACAGGTGATCAACTCACATTCTCCTCCCCTTTTCAGCCAAGTCTGTTACGGTCACAGAAAACAATGGTGAAGACACAACTTCTAAAAATATAATTCAATCGCAACCGCAGATGTTTCATTTGTTCCATTCGGCCACTGCTAGCATGATAAATTTTATTTATTCTCTGTTAAATGAATGGAACACACAAAAGGAGAAGCTCCCTGGATGATAGTTATCCCAGGCTCTGATGAAGCTCCTTATTTTCCAAAAATACCTCAAATATGAGCAGATTTTGAGGCTCCTAGATTAATAAGACATATCTAATAAAGATGGAATTTATTGAATTCATGGCACTTAGATAGTGTAAGTTGATAAAGGATAGGAAGAGAATCCCATTTGAAGCAAAAGTACTTTTAATAAACACTATAAAGTCTGGAAATATTGTACTTACTGAGTCTGAAATAATCAAAATGACATAGGGATATTTGATATGTTACTGATTCAATGCAGTTTCCCCTTATTTTCAAGTTCTCAAATTTAATATGAAAATGGTGAAATACATGTAAAATTTGTGGATAAGAAAGAGAAATGTATCTCATAAAGAGTGCCTCTTAAAATTATGAGAAACCTTTTACTCATACAATCAGAACAATAGGATCACAATTTGTACAGCAACTTAACACTAGCTTTAATTCTATATTCCAAATGCTTTTGCACACAGTGCTAGTATCCCCCCGTTGTGCAGATTTGTAAAATCATTATTTTAAACTATAGAATGAAAATAAGCCTTTTCATTTGTTGCTGTCCCTTACTGTGCCCATAGATGAAAAGGAATATGTATTTGTCATTACAATAATTTTCATTTCTTATAGTCATGCGGATGATCCAAAGCCTTTACTGCAGTCAGAGCTTGCATGTTGCTAGAGAGCCTTCTGTCTAATCCATTTTCCCCTGGAGCGCAGTGTGGTGTCATCTGTGCAACTGTTCAAAACTGGTGCTTGAGTTGAATGCACTTCCCTTTACTTTCCTGTCATTCTTGAAGATGTGTCTGAGAAAAACTTCTCAGTTACCAGTGGTATTACTTTACTTGTACCATGCTGCTAGATCTAATCCTGAAGTAGTTCTTTTACTTATTCTGCCTGGAATAAGATGGCGGGGATAACAATGGGTTGTAAAAAGCCAATTTCCTGCCCTTGGTGCTCTCGACTGCCTGGCTCTGGTCTCTCACGTGAGGCTGTATGAATGCCGGCCCTAGTGCACCCTTCACCAGGCAAGGCAGTGAAGGTCTTTATGTTACATAGCTGTAAGAATGTTTACAGTTGTATTTACTGATAAATTTCTCTAGTAAAATTCTTGCTGAATTTAGAAAACATGGAAAGGATAGGCAAGTCTCATTTAGCTACAAGCATGTATTATCTGTGGATGGTTTCCTGTGCTGGGTATGTTTCTGATGATAAGAAAAAAGCCAGTGAGGATGGATGTGCAGTTGTGAGAGAGATGAAGGGCCATTCTGGCTTTCAATTTTGCACCATTTTCTAATGTGACTTTTTCATATGTATTACGGAACCTTTATAATTAGAGGCAATTTCTAAATGTTTAAAAGAAGTGGGAAAATAATATTCAGAGGAAGAAGCAAGTATGCCTTACGGCTCTTCACTGCTGGAGGTAGGAAGGGACAGAATCTAGATTTGGAAATATCAAAAAAGACCTGTGCATGCAGGGCTAAAAATGAAGGAATATTATAAAATATTGGTTAAAGATTTTAAAGAGCTGCCTGGCTGTTCTGATACTGAACACGCATGCATACTTTGAAAGCAGGGATTTGCCACTGGTGAAATATTTTCTTTTTTTGCTTACTATCACTCCATCTAATAGGTCCACAAGAGGTACCTTTAAGCACTGCTGTTTTGAAGTTACACAAGGGGAAATAATCTTGCCAAGAAGTTTTCCATGTCTAAGTGTTAGTGTCCCAGCTGAAAGCATGGCCAGTCTCTCTGTGGTCAGCCTTGTGGCCAGACTTCTTTCTCTTTTTTCCCCCCCTCATTTCCTTTCTATTGTGGAAGAACACAATAGAAGCTTCACAAAAAGGAAAATACTCCTAGCATTTAGGGTGGACCAAAAACTAATTCAAGGACCAAAGAGGACAATCATTCAAATAGCCAAATACAAAAATTATGCTCAACTTAAAATATCTGTTTGTCATAGATGTACCACGTAGCAATAGTATATGCTAATTCTTTTTCCCGAGTTCAGTTATTCATTATAAAAAATCACAGATAACTTAAAAATATATTTGAAAAACTAACAAGGTAGCACGCTGCTGTTTATGATACCATCTCAATTTCTACCCTTCTCTTCCATTTTTTGTCACTTTTTCTATGCCTTTTTTTATTACTTTAATTGCAGTTTGGACTCAGACACCAAACAGTAGAAAATGCTGCCTAGAAGCAATAATGGAAGATGTGGGCTGACAGCCTCGTTTTCTCAGCAGCTTTGCTAACTGGTTTTCAGATGCCTTTGCTCAGTCTGATCAAGGAGTTTGGGTTAGGTGGAATTACTACAGTTTCCTAGAGGTAGACGACTGCAACAGCTGGCTAAAGATATTTTGCTAAACTACTTAGTATTTTAAGGTATTTAGTTTAAAATATTTGTAACATCTCTGTGCTGCACTGCAGAAAATAGTAGGGACAAACCCACATTAATCAACTCTAGAAGTATTTTTCTGATTCTAACGAATGCATGAGCATTGAACACTTTGATAAAGGGGACTTGCACAAAACTCTTCTGAGACAAGCTTTGGATTTTGGTACTACAACGACTTGCTCAGAGATTTTTCCTTATGTGAGTGCGTGTGTTAGCCTGTAATGAAGTGTGAAATCTCACTGACTGTAAGTAATGAGGAATCCATCATATGTAATAAAAATAGGGCTTCTGGCTGCTACAATACATCAGTACAACAGCAATATAGGAAGAAGACATAGATGTGATTTGGTATAGAGTCTGGGTAACTGCAGGGGTCTCTGAGCTATTTAGGTCTTAAGATGAAGAAGAATGTTTCTATAGTTATACAGGACCTTCAACTCTTCCCAGTTAATGATAGAGTTACTTTGATGCACAGGCAATGCTTATATGGAGAAATTATACACTACAGTCATTCTTACCTATTTGTGTACACTTCTACAAGTTTTGTTCAACTGAACAGTCCCATTGTAGTTGCCACTATGGGAAAAACCATGTGTGAGTTAATTAGAGCAAGCTTTGTAAGCGTCAGCTCCTTTTGCTATTGCTGCTGCCATTCAAACAGCAAAAACACTAGTTTTAGAAATATGAGTGAGTCAATATNTATTTCAAAACACTGTCATTGATTTTTTTCTTTTGTTTATAAATCACTCTAACTGTAATTCTGTTGCCTTTGCAAACCATTAAAAATTAAAAATCAATTTTAATGTCATCTTGAAAAATACAATAATATCCAAAACTGTACCAATTTTTAAGATTCTTGCATGCAAATTAAAGCTGGAACATTCAGGAATTGAAGTATTAACTAGTTTAAGATTGCTTAGCTGAAAAAGAAAAGGACTCTAGGAAAACAGCTGCTTTTGGTCTGACATCTTTTTTTTTTTCATAATTTGCAGGGAAAATTTTACTTTTTTTTTGCTGTCAGAATTTTGTAGGTGGGCACTTGAAAATGGAATAGAGCAAAAGGAGTTGTTGGACTGTTGCAGTGTCAGAACTGAGCTTACTCATCTGCTAAACCACTATGAGCTCATTATACAGCCCAGGCCACAGCAATGTCTAAGCTATGGTATAATTTAAGAACAAATGTGGAACGAAAATGTGAAATATATAGAGAATGAACACTGAAGTGAGTAAAATAAATCTTGAAAATTAATTGTCTTTTAACTAAAGATAATAAAATATGCCTGAGATTTGACAAAAGGTACAGCTGGAATAGCACTAAAATGAAAACAGTTTCTTTAGCATCTCAGGTTTAATACTTGCCACAGGTTATTCTGTAAATTACCTTGTAAAATTCAAAGTTGAACTTTCAGATGAAACTCAAAAACCACTGGTTTCCTGGATCTAGATATATTGAAAGGGGTCAAGAAACCTTTTTTTCCATGTGAGGCAAACATATATTGCCCCATGCTGTGGCAGGAAAGCAGATAAGGTCCTTGCCATCTGTTCTGACTGTCCTGAGTTTAATTCTCCATGGAAGTTAGTACATGGTGCTGGTAGGAGGGGAGAAATTCATTTGGGAAACTGTTTATCTTTCCTTTTGAAAAAAAAAATAAAATTAAAAATAATAATATTTTAATCAGAAGATATTTCAACTCATCTGCTTTTCTGAGGTTTTCTAGTGAATTTTAAATAAACAATTCTTGTGAGAAATAAATTACAATAAGAGACAAGTCTATCAAGAGTGCACTTTTATTTTATGGCTTAAAAGCAATGTATAAATATCCTGTTTGTATTATATTCATGTTCACAAATTTTACATGTGTATGACTTTCTATATCTTAACAGTGTCATGACAATAAAGCCGCCATTCAGACAGAAATAATAGTATTATGATGTCTGAAAGAGAAACAAATTTTCAACCTGTTGGTCAGAAGAAGAGCTCTTTACATCTGGTACTTTTCTTCCAAATAACAAACAAATGTAGGACACTATAATCACTGAGTCTTTTCTTTCTTGTCTTTCCCTGCCAAAGGCATTTTAAACAGATGATCATGGACATCAGCCATTTGGGGCTGTCACCTGCTGAGTTCTTCAAGTGGGTTATGTGAGTGTTTAGTTAAAGCTATACCAAAGATCCTGCTTTCTTATTGTATTTCTGCCTTTATCATTGTGTCCACAGACTTATCTTTATGGAATATATGTATGTGATAAAGGTTTTGCACACAGGTGCAAAGCCTTGGCACTGTTTGGATGTTTCAGAGGCTTTTTTATAAAAATATTCTTCTTTTACAGCCAAAGTTAACATAGCCAGATTAATATAAAGTGACACTGAGTTTGTAACAACTAGCTCTCTATATTGTGCTGTCTCAGAGTTTCATGGCTTTTGCTTCTGGGATTGATTATGGGAGGAAGTGGTCATGGTATATGAGCTTACAAGTGATTCTGTCTTGCATATTGATCTTTTCTGACTGGACACCTTCAGAAGAGAGTCAGGAAAATGATGTGGATGAGTTATTGGAGGAACAGGAGATGCAGTTGCAAAGCCCTCTAAGTCCAGTTACACAGCTGTTTCATTCAAACTGGGAATACGGAGACCAAAGGAGCTCTGCACTGTTAAACAGGCTCTCTGAAGAGAGGGAACAAGACTGTGAGGATAGAGGGATGCAAATAGGAATTATGAGTCTGCTGTTCTTGTTGACAGGGGAGGATGTGTGATATGGATGTAGATCCCAGGAGATGTAACATGAAGCAATTGGACTGCTTGCTGGGGAATAGTAAGCCATGGGGAATGATAGATAGTGAATAGGTGTTGGGCTGTTTTAAAATTCTTTTTTCTTCTAGATAGTTCTGATTGCATAACGCTTTGATCCAAGGAGGCTGCCTAGTACCAGCAGTATAGCTCCTACAGAGACCAGGAATTAACTGGCATAGTTGTCACTGGTAGGGACTGTCTGCAGGTACAGCCACGCTTTTGAGTGCGTTGACTGCACAATTACACCTTGAGGGAAATGACAGCTGCAGTTATGAGGTATGTTGTAGGGAAATTGAAGTTATTTGACATTGTTTTCCAGTGGTGCTAGAAAACTTGTCTTTCAGGAGACACTGAGAAAATATTGCTGAAGAGAGACCTAAAATGGGAGATTCAAAACCTTACATATATATATATACATATATATATATATATATATGCACATACATATCAGTCTGGTTTCCTTATATTACATTTTTCATCAATAAATTCTGGGTTTTTTTTCTGAGGGTCATGTGAACAGAATGCCTGAAAAGTTGTTACTTCAATAAGATGTGAAAACACTTAGAATTACTTCTTAAGTTGTGTTTTCAACGAAGTAACATATTATTATTATTTCTATTGGCTTTGATCATAAATCAAGTATAATAGTTTGGTGATTGTAATAGTATTCAGGTTCACAAATTTACACAAAGTTTTTGTTTACATTAAAAGAAAAGGTCCAGATCCTTGCTGTTTAAAGGCATAAACTGAAATAAAGGACCAATGACCTTATAGTTCAACAGCAGGATCTGTTGTAATCAGAAATTACTTTGGATAGAAAGACCTTCCAGATGCAAAGAAAACATAAATGTTTTGGTTCCCATCTGGGTTTAAAGCCATGGGATTTATAATTCTAACTTACTTAAGTGCTTATAAAAATGTGGCCCTTGTGTATTAAAAAATGCAACCAAGGGCCAAATACATTCAAAGTTTAGATATGTCCCTAGGTCTCTTTGATTTCAAGGCAAATTGAGAGCCTAGAGGCTCATGAAAATTCATTTAAACACCTAGTTCATTTCAAAAGCTGAAGGCCAAGTTTCAGACTTGTAACATATCTCTCTATATAGAATTAATGCTAGCATTATGGATCTGGACCTTTGAACAGTTTCACATCTATAACATTAACTAAAACGTCACAACAAAGTTAAATATGGTTCATTTTGAGATGACTCAGATTTTAGTGCCACTGGAACTTTTTTCCCCTAGAAAATTTGCCTTTCTCTTTTTTCCCCAGACAATTAATTGATTCTTTTAAGTTGACAGGATAAACAACACGATAGATTTACTTTAAAGTACTTAAAAATGGTTAAGTAACTATCAGTTTTCAAAACATTTTCCGTAATTAGGTTTGGAACCTGTATCATTTCTGTTATGTGCTCTGCCAGTATGGAACTTCATGAATTAAATAATTTAATTTGCAGTATATTTCAATATAGTATTACTGTAACATGAGATTGAAAAGCTGTAATATAATTTGTATAATATAACTCAAGAAAAATACTCAGTTACTTATATGAGATTGCCAAACACCTGTATTTACATTGCTTATATTTGTATAGTTAAGGAAGGCAAAGGATAAGGTAACATAAAGAAGCTGTGGTGGTGTGTGTGTGTACCTACATGTGCACACCTTTGCAATTACGCTAGTAGATGAATTTATTCATACTTTTTTTCATGGCTGACGAGTGTGGAATCAGGATGTAATGTAACTAAAGGATACTACAGCTGCCTGAAGATGAGATGGGCAGACCAACTGCACAGTTTGGATGGGGAAGGACTTGAAAATTTTCATATTAAAATTTTCTTATATATTACTTTAAATAAGAAAGAAGCTAATAGTGGCAAGAAGCTTGGCTGATCAGTTTTGGGGCTGAGTTTTCTGAAATAGAGATTATCAGCTATTACTCATAAATCTAAACTCATAAATTGGATTCAATATGGTAAATATTTTCAGTTATAATGAACGTTTCTGAAACATCCAAGTTGTTTTGACTGCACATGTAAGAAAGCTAGCTTGAGATGATCAGGAAAGAGGTGGTCATCCTGTACGTCTTAGTGCTAGCATGCCTACTTGGGGTATGTGAAGAGGGTTCGCACGCCTCTCTCAGCCTAGTAACAGGGAAGTTCTTCCACCTTCCAGGCAACTGCCTTAAGCTTGGGGCCGTCAGGCATTTTGAAATGGAGATCTGGGAAGACACCAGGCTGATGGAAGGAATGATTCTATAGCTGGGTTATAGTATGAATAATACCTTATTAAAATGAAGCATCTTATCTGTTTCAGTTCTGTGTATCTGGATTGACGTCAGACCATTTGTCCTTCTGTTCCTTAACTCATCTTTCATGACCTTTTGAATAACAGCAAAAGAATATTGGTACTGCTCCAGTTTTCTGACGTTGACTCAAGTTATTAAAAAGTCTCAGTCAGAAAATAAAAACAATCAGTTGAAATCCTCTCAGATTCTCTTCTGGGACTCCAATGCGGAATTTAAAAATATTTAACTCTAGATAGCATAAGATTTTTGTACATATTCTGTAGTTGCTAGTCCCCTCTGAATATGTTCATTCTCCTTGTAAGACTGAATATCTCATCCTTCCTTCCAGATAGAAAACAGCAGAGCACAGAATAAGACTTTTCAATCACCTGTAACAGTAAACATTTTTTTTCTTTAGTCACTGCCAAATACACATCTTTCTCAGTCTTCTCGGTTTTCTTTATCAATTTTGCCTAGACTATTAATTTTATGTAGTTTATTTTTCTTTCTCCTTTCATAAATGCAGTACTTTCTAAATCACAGTGAAGAAGCTTTGTGCAGAGGTATGGAAACTGCCTGATAACTTGATGCTTGGGACAGTGGGGCCTTTTTCCAAATCAGGCTGCTGGAGCACGTGAGCAGCAAGTAACCTTTGGCTATCAGATATAGCCACAGCCATTTCCAGACACACTGGTTAGCCTTCTCCTGACCTCTTGCCCAGGTCCCAGCACACAGAGTTGAAGGCCCAACAAAAAGACTTTGGCTGGCAAATCACTGTGATATTTGAACTGGAAACCCACCTAGAAGATGAACCTCCCTTCCTTCTGATGGTCATTTGCAAGATGTTGCCTGACACCAGTACTCGCACATTTCATTTTGCAGAGTTGGGCCTTTGCCTCCCCAGATTCCCTCAGCCTGCCCTCCCCTCAGTCTGTGTGCCTTTTTCATGCAACGGCACAAATATATTTATTATTAACATCCTCTGTGCTATTCTGTTTTATACAATCAGCAAGGATCAGTGAGGAGTTTTGAACTGACTGGAAACAGCGCACACATTTCAGCAAGCCATTTGCTGCAAAGGATGGTAAATACATTTAGGTCTTCATCCATGCTCAAACCAAAGAGAGGAATAAAATCTTGAACCGTGCTTTCCTTGTGAGCCCTGGCTACTACTGATTATTGTGCAGATGAGATACATCCTGGTGTCAGACTCTTCATCCAAATCACTTTGTTGTTCTCCGGTTTATGGCAGCAAAATAAAACCAACGTAGGAAGTACCCAAAATAATAGTGATATTAGTGCATATCATACTAGACCTGAAAACTTATCCGTCACACATACAAAGCTAAAAGCAATTTTGAATTCTAGAAACAGGCATCAATAGTATATGATAAAGCTACTGTTTCATTTGGTCGGATAAGTGCTTTGAAAACATGGAAGAGACATTAAATGAATGTATTTTTACTATACAGCTAGCTTTATAAAATGGCTTTGGAGCTTATTGGTTTGTTATGTGTGGCCCATTTCTAGAACTTTCTTTAAATGCTCCAGGGACCTATGTTATCAACTAGCCTCATGAATTAATGACAGTTTGTATTGTTTAGGCAGGAGCAGATTGAGGATTGAGGACCACAACCTGGGCTTGTGACAGCCTGCGTTATATAGAAGGAAAGAGTCCAGAAAAAGATAGCTGTTGGATATGAAAAGAAACTTAATAGAGTAAGGTTTTAGATATTCACAGTTAGAGATGCAAATGGACAAGAACACAAAACTATCTTGTCCTTTTAATCACAGAACTGTATTATGGAAGTTGTCTCAGTATATACTTCTGCCAGAAAAAAAAAAAAAAAAAAAAAAAAAAAAAAAGAAGAAGTTAAAACCTACTGTGTATTGTTGAGCTGTTTTATTTTCAGATTTGATGATAGGATTTAGCTGCAAGTTTGGAATTTTATTATTCTCTTTTTATTGCTTGACACAGTGAAGGGGGCAAGGTGTTTGCACTGAAAAGTTCTGATGTCTAGTTGCTAGGATACTGCTTTTATCAAATAAAATGGAATATAACACAGTTTATTTTTTATTCTATCATGGATTTTGCATCAAAACAGTCATGAAAACTAGTGAAGTTTTTTAAATCCTGCTTGTATTTGTCTTGCTAAAGCTCTCTTAGAACTTCAAACTCAATACCTGAACAGAAAGCAATTGCTACATTTTAGCCAAAAGTCAATTGTTTGTTGCTATTTGGTAGACTACATTTCAGTATATGAAAAATAACTTGATCTATTCTGTATGTACTAGAACTTTCTGTCACTCAAATATGCACTGTATATGTCCCAGACTTGCATTTCAAAATTCATATAACCATTTACTGAGTATTGATTGCCTTCAGGAGAAGCTGACAATCTGTGTACTTCTCAAATATATCTATAATATTGTAGAAAATTGTTTCATTCATTTAAGTGCATAAGGTGAGTTGAAGTGGTGAATTAAATGTTTTTGTAATTATCAAAGTATATATAAACAAGTATGACCGTAATATAAAATCTCATATACTTAAAGATAAATCAAGAGAGTAGAATCATAGAATCACAGAGTGGCTGGATTTGGAAGGGCCCTTAAAGATCATCTAGTTCCAACTCCCTTGCCATGGGCAGGAACATCTCCCAGTAGACCAGGTTGCCGAAAGCCCCATCCAACCTGACCTTGAACGCTTCCAGGGATGGGGCATCCACAACATGTCTAAGCAACCTATGCCAGCACCTCACCACCCCCACTGTAAAGTATTTCATCCTTATATCCAAACTAAATATACCTTCTTTCAGTTTTAATCTGTCACCCCTTGTGTTGTCAGTGGTACAAAAGTCTCTATCGTTCACATAAGCTCCCTGAGCCTTTATTTCTCCAAGGTAAGCAATTGTCTCTCAGCTTTTCTTCACAGGAGAGGTGCTCCAGTTCTCTGATCATGTTTGTGGCCCTCCTCTGGACCTGTTACTGACAAGGAAATTTTACTTTCTGCCAACCTCTCCACCCCGTTTCATTCTGATTTATTCATCATTAAAACACCTTCTGTGCATTATGCATACCTAAATCTTTGAACTGTTTCAGTATATTATTTCATTTGAGTTTGTGTGAGTGCTTTTCAACTGGAATTACAGTTCAGTTACTTCAAAATTATTCCAAGAATAGCCTCTACACCAGAAAGGGGAAAACACCCGTTCTTTAGAGGTTTTAGTCCTACCTTGCATCATCTGAAGAATCTTTTAGTAAAACCATCAGTGATGAAGCTGATCTTTCTTGCTCTAGCCCAAATCTTTGCTGTTCCAGATCTGCTACACCACATTAACGAACTCACCTCACACACTGAATGTGTTTGAAAAGTCTGTATAAGGGTTCCATTTAGCACTGGCTGAACAAATTACTAAATGTGTATTTATGAATTTTGATCATCTGCTCACTTAGAAAGCCCAGAGTGCTTTGCTATGTATCGTGGGTTTTAGTGAAAATGTATAAAAATATGTTGCTATTTTTGGAAACAGTCCACTGGAATAATGAAAAGATGTAAAAATGCTATGATAAACATACTTATCTAATCAGCATAATTTATTTTATGTAAGCAGTCAGATCCTGCATCTTCAGCAGCTTGTTTTAACAACTTAATTAAGGTTGGATTTTCTAGCATTTGGATAGCTGTCCAAGTACAATCACGTAAGTCATGACACCACTTTGCTCTCTTTGTGGTCTGTAAAGCATTTAGACCATGTTAACAGGAGCCTGTGTTTATGCTTGTAAATCCTGCTTGGGTGTGCCTCATAGGGAGGTTGAGAGGATCTCTGAAGACCTTTGGGACAGTAAAATCTTGTGCGATACTTGGTCAGAGTGCCAGTGCGCTCGTTCCTGACTGTTTGCATCTGACCCTACATGCCTGTCAGGGTTCAACAAATAACACAGGGGATGAAGTCAGAAGAGTACCCGGTGTTATACTATTATTACCCTAACATGATGTGTATCAACTGTGTTGCTTGATGCAATCTCGTTATAACAGCTAAACATAGATTTTTGGTGCAATTGTATTTGTTTAATTCTTACAATGTATCTGTACTGAATGCTCCGTGCATCTGAAGTCCAGCGTTGCCTGTGATGTTCTTTCACAAATATGACACGCCACATTTGTGTCAGAAATGATCCAATGCAGGATCATGCTTCCTGATACGAAATTTTGCACAGCACTCTAAGAAAAGTTGCCTCGGCAAAACTCATGAAAATGCAACCTAATATGGCCCAAGGTCCAACTGATTTTGGCACATTTTTTCACCATCAGTGCCATATTGGTTTGTTGTGTTGCTGTGTTACTCACCATCCATACCCTAGAAAAACTGTATAGAAGCTGAGGAAAGTCTTCCTACTTCACAAGAATGTCATGAGCTTTAACTGATAATGTTTGCAAGGTATTCTGTAGTTCTGGATAAAAAAAAAAATCCTTTAGAAATTCAAAAGAATAACATACCTTTCTTCAGTGAACTCTTCAAGCTGTGAGCACCTGAAGTTACAGTAACAGCTTGTATTTGTATGATTTGCATGTGGGCATTTAAACAAGGCATTATTTTCGGTATTGGTGGACATCATTCTTAATTTAATAAAGCACTGTGTATTACCTTTACATTGACAGCCTCAGAGATATGTTGAACTCCTGTGATATGCCTGTAAGCTGCAACATAGAGCTCACCTCCCAAGGAAAAGAGTGGTCTTGGGTGCTGCCTGGGTTCTCCCAGTTCAGAGGCTCTCAAAGGACAGAAGGCATTATTAGACTTAGAAATGGTTCTTGGAAGAGGAGTTCCAAGCATAGATGATGGAAAAACCTCCAGGAGTGAGGAACAAAAGTTTTTGCATCAGTTATGCTCCATTGACTCTTTTTCCCAGCATTAATGAGTTCAACAAGAGTTAAGGAACTTGTTCAACATTGCAGTCCCCAGAAGTTTACATTTCAACAAACATAAAATATGAACAAAGGAGACTAACCAAAAGAACAGAGAAAGGAAGGATATGGCTTCAAACAAATGAAGCCAATATAAGTCAAAATATAATTGAAGAAAGAGAGGAAGAGTAAATCCTTTAAATAAGCAATATTAGCCACAAAGACCCAAATGAATATGGGAAAAAAAAGTATAAATGGGAATTATTCATAGGAGCTCACACCCTCCTCCGGAGGTTGCAAACTATGGAATGTGCTGAGGCTCTGAAGCCCCAGCTAGTCCCAGCTGTGACCCCAACAGTAACCTTAACATTCCTCAAGCCCTGAGTGCTCTAATAGGCATAAGGGTCCCTGAGCAGCCTCACCTGGAGCCCCCACCCACACATCCTCTGCCCATGGGCCCTGGGCCTCCATTTGAGCTCAGACCTGAGGCTCTAGCTCCTTCTTTAGCAGTGCAGTGTTTGTCTGCCTGTCCATCCCTGCTTCTGTTGCTGGACCTTGGATGTGAATTGCAGGTAGTCTTTTACTTTACTGGTCCTATCCCTTGTGATTTGTGTTGCAGTCTTAAGGCTTGTCTCCAGCTGCTCTTTACTGGAGTGCCTGGACTGGCCCTGTTTCCAGTGCCCTGCTCTGCCCAAGGTGTTGATGTGCTGTGGGACTGTACCCTTGGCCCGTGCTGGAATTTCCCTGGGCTCCTGGTTTGGTACCCCTTGAAGAGCAGCCCTGCCTGTGCTGCTTTCTGACAGCAGTAGGGATTGGAGGACTTGAGTGCTGAGACAGAAAATACGAGGCATGATTGTCCCCCATCTGTTTCTCTGCAGGTTCAAAACAAAGTGCTTTCTGGGTCTAGAATTTTAGGGAGGAGGGATATTTTTTATAAAACAATCTCTTACTGTAGGATGGCTGTCAGAGCTCGCAGACTATCCAACTCTTGGGAACAGTCAAAGAATAATGTGAGTTTCAGGCCTCCAGCTTCAAAAAAAGTTGTACATGTACCAGAGACTTGTGCTGGGGGGAATGACATCCATTTATTGAGAGATTTAGAAGCTTGAAGTATTTAAATTAGAACTCTTACAAAAAGAGTTAAATTACCTTCAGAATGGAATGACCATTTTGTGTCCAACTCGGTAGAGAGATGACAGGGAGCAGGGTCTGTAGGATCTCTCTGTTTGACAGGTAGGCCTGTGGAATATGAATAGGCTTATCAGCATCCCACTGAAGCAAGCAAGCCTGTGACCTGATGGGAATCAGAAGGCAGGATTTCAAAATAGTTTAATCTGGCAGAATTTCATTGAAATTGAAATATCCCTGGGAAAATGTATAAACATTAACGGATAGGAAAATTGAGACTAGAATGTTTGGAAAAAAGTAGCAATGTTGTTGTTTTCTGCTCCAGCTGGATCTAATGGTAATTCTACTTGCGCACCATATAGTATGATTCAATATGGTTCCATGTGGCTACTATTTTGGTTTGGAATTTTTGGTTATTTTTAAATATCTTTGCTCGTAACTATTGATGGTTACATTCAGAAAACAAAAAACTTCTAATCCCTCAAGAGTTAAGAAATAGAATTAAGACTGTTGAGGCCGTTAAGTTCAATCCCCATGTACATTGTAAGTTAGTCTATAATTACATGATCTCATCCTTTGTTTTCCCACGGGACTGCCTCATTCAGCGTGCAGGATGAACAGTGCTTGGAATGAATCAGCACAACACAGAGAAAGAGTCTGTTGTTTGCAAGACTCATCTCAGTTTTGTTGAGGAAGTTGGGATATGTGTTTAGAATGAGTTGGGATGTTAAGAAAAGAAAGGATGGTCTTGTAGCTGAGGCAACTTTGCTGCCTGTAGAATGAGTTTCTGCTACTGTCTTTACCAAAAACATCCTGTGAGGTATTGTTTTGGAGCTGTTAACTGTGAGCACCTAATTTTCCTAGAAATCTAAGGACATGGGTCCACATCCTATATTACCAACATTAAACAAAGTGTTGAATTCCATGATTACTGTTCATTCTTGCACTTTAGGGAAAATGAAAAGCTGTTTTGCAAGGCGGTTGCATAAATGGATCTTATACTTTCAATACACAATATTCTAGACTCTTATTATAACCATTTGATGTATTAATAACAGTAATCTGTATACACATATTTAACATTTAGTCAACTGTTAAACAGAAAACTAGAAAAAGTGACTAATAGTAAGTTAGGCTTTGGTATGTATGGATAAGAAATACTAGTGTAAAACTACCCTATTCATTACAGGTTGCCAAATTTATTATGACACTCAATTTTATATCCTATTACAGGAGCTGCAAACTCCCTGTTAAGGACTTGTTTTCTTTTGTAATCTTTCGATATAATCTAGTTTCTTTTCATTGTAAAAGACTCTTTTAAAATCACAGCCAAAATGAAACTGGTGTAGCAGCTTTCACGTATTCAGTTTGCACCTAGTCTGTTCTCTATGTATACACTCCTTTCCATTTCAACACCTGCTTTTAGATATCAGTTTACTCAATGCTACAATGATGTGGCCAGAATTAATTTTTCCCTAGTCTAGAACAAAGCTGAAGTAATCCAGTTGGCCTCTGTTCCAGAGTAGGTATTATGTCAGAAAGGCCTAATCAATGAAAAGTAAGAGCCACACTGTCCTTAAAAGTTGGACTGCAAGTTCCAGTCTGCTCAGATGAATTATTTCTAAAATGTGAATATTTTTCTCTAAATCACATTATCATAAAGCCAAAACCAGATTTTTTTTGCCTTCTCTGACACCTTCTAACTCAAACCATTTCAGTAATACGAACAGGGTCTCTATGTCACAACTCATAAGGGGATTCTTACCTTTTCAAGTTATTGGTTGCTAGTCCTCATGGTCGAAGCAACTGAACTGAAAACCACTGTACTGTTTTACAGTGGAAAAACAACCTGAGATTCCCAAAATGTTATTATTTTCTGAGTGATTGATCACTTAGCAAATACTTCCATTTTCTCTTCATCTATTACATGACAAAATGTAATTTACATTAGAAGTCTGAAACTCTTTCTTTGCATGTGAGCCCTTATCCAATCTGTCATTACTCTGCATTTTAGAAGTTTGTCTAAATCTTTTATTTCTTTTTTTCAATTAGAATTTGGATTTACAGCAAACAGTAGAGAAGAGATAAAGGTCAATTTGAAGGCTCTGCTGGATTCTAATGTATTTTAGTGTCATAAAACATTATCTTGCTTTTAAGGAGTTATTGATCATGGAAGCCAGGTAAAAATCATGACCTTATATTGGATGTTTTTACTTGAGGTTTTACCCACAGCAGTCAACCTTTGTTCAGGATAATAAAAAATGAGCTTTATGGGAATATTTCAGGGTTGAGGAGGGTCTGGATGTGGCTGTGATTTGAGCATGAAAGTGTGTGTACTTAGTATGACTACCCTGAGCCACAGCAAAGTCAATCCAGCTGAGTAAGTGAGGCTTCCAGCCAGGGGTACTCTCATAAAAGCACAGCAGTGCTGTGCACCACATTGTAAGAGGTAGCGGAAATAAAACAAAACAAGGATATTCAGTTTAGAGAGTAGAGAAGGACTTTGAGAAGACCAGTTAAGTCATAGAGCTTATTCTGTTGAGTTCCTGCCTTATAGTACAAGGAACTTTGAACCTTCTGATAATCTTCTGACTCTTATGTTGGAAACAAATCACAGCCTGGAAAAAAAAATAAAAAAAAAAAATTAGGGTTTATCTACATCATCTCCAGCTTCTCTTATTTAGTAAGAGTAATATCTATGGGCCATTTACAAATGTTCAGAGCCATCTGTTTCCTTAAAACTTTCTTTGCATGGACTCTGAGAAATGTTACTTTGATTTTTTCCTATATCCTGTATCAACTATAGCAGTCTGATGTAATTCAGGTGGAGGACAGTATTTCTAAATCTGTAATGACAATAGAACTGTGTTGAAATAAATTAATTCAAAAATAATAGTCAACCTTTTTGACCCATTGTTACCCAGAGAAGTACAAAAGCAGAGACTGTAATAGATCAGGTGACATCAGCTTTTCCTTAACACTAATATTAGTAACTAGCCTGGGGATATAGAAAGTACTGTGCCCTCATTGCCTTCTTTTTGAATGATCAAATCCCTTTGCATGAGAAGGGCTATAAATACTCTTTGTTTATTCTGCAACCCAAGGGCAAATCTATGATAGAGACAAGATTCTGCAGCCACAGAATTATAGAAAACTCAGCGTTCTACTGCGCCATTGAGAGGAGCTTCTAAGTACTTTTGAGATGACCTTAAAATAAATCAGTGTAGCTCTACAGTGTTATGGACAAGACTTATTTATTCGAGACATAGTGGGAGTGGGGCTGAAAAATAAAATGTATATGTAATCAAATCTTTAGAAGCAACATTTTCTGAAGTGTGTGTGTGTTATGAAAATACACAGGTAAAACTTGCACTTAAGGAAATGCCCAAAGTGAAATCCTTATCTAAATTAAATTCTCTAACTAAAAAATGTTGTGAAACAGCTAACACAGAGAAGTCTCTGTAATCAAGGTGTTTGTCACCTGTAGTGAAGAAGGATAACGCTAGTCTAAATAGATTCTGATGCTACTACTGCAACACTGCCCCTCACCCCCAAACTCTCATCAGTTCCATTTCACTTAGAAAGAGACCACCTAAAACTGCCCACAATCTGCTGAAAGTAGCACTTGACTTGATCAATAGATAATGGTATAGCACCAATGACAAAGCTTGGTTCAAACCTGTAATGCAACTGAAAGACTGGACTATGGGGACCTCCCTGGGACACAGACCCTATCACATTTTAGATGAAGCAGACAAACCATATGTTCTCTTTTGAGCTTCCTTTGAAAAGTAGATGGAATTTCTTCCTTTGTTTTTCCTTCTGGGTGGTGGATATCAGAATCTCTCTCCCAGCTTTAACATCATTCTTGAGCAGTTTGTAGACTTTTTCTTCATGTGATGATGCTATGTTCATATAGTTATTTTGTTTTACACTATTCTTATAGGAAGCTAACATATCCCTTCAAATGATTTTGAAGTGCTCTTTTAGTCGCCTTCTGGAAGAAAAGCTCTCCATTCCTCTGACAAAAAGAATGGTCAGGACTGTAGGCACCATTTCAATTAATGTTCATATGGATTTGAGTTTGTAATAAAGACATCAGTGTTTCTCTTTTTCATTGGAAATATCTTGCCTCATAGGTGCTTGGATTGTGTTTCTCTTTCATGCTTATGGGAGGTTGATAATAATTTTGTTTGACTAGTTAATTCATATCTTTCTTAAATCACTCTTTATGTCTCAGGTCCCAAAACCAATTCTTGTTATTTCCATTTTTTATGACCTTGCACTTTGTACAATTGATTTTCATCCAATTACTATTACTTTGGCTCCCAAGGTCATTTGCTTCTAGTATGATAGTACAATTTCCTTCTGCATGAATAATTCATCTCAATAATGTATTATCAACAGGCTTCAGTGGCATACTTTGCTTTTGTATGAGAAGTTTATGAATGAAATTATTAAATAATACTTGCCCTATGGTGGCTTTTTGAGAATTTCACTAGAAAATTTTAAGAATTTTTTCTGGTTTAATTTTCCTCTACAGTTTGTGTAAAGAAAGTAGCTTCAGTTTATCTAGTATAACTGAATTGTTGCTCCTTGCAACATTAGAGAAATATTTGCAAAGGTTACATAAGCATTGTGTTTATATCAATAAGGATGATATTTATACAAAAAATAATTGGAATTAAAAGTTTTAAAACTGAAAATGGGTGCATAGGAAAACAATGTAGGTATTTTTCTATTCATTTAGTTTAGTTGCACATATGCAATATAGTATTGAATCTCTTAGCCTGAAATGGGTGGTAAAAGACAAGTTGGCATCATAAAAATTATCTTTCATGTGGAAAATGACAAGTCTGCATGTCTTCTTTCTTTGAGAAGAAAAAAATATAGTCCTCTACAACAATATAAAGCAATGCTGACACCTACAGAGAATGTATGTAAATATCAACTTAGAATTTGCATTTTCTGTGAGATTTCCAGAATTATTTGGTATAAGAGCAAGTGATTTAAAGGAAGGTCTTGTAACTGTTAAGAAAAAAACAAATCTTTTTCTCCTTAGGTCAGTCTCTGGTAAATCAGATAAAACTTTGAACATAAACTGTAAGCTTTAAAAACCATGCAATATTCTTCTAGCAATGTACATTTCCAATTGCATGAAAATATTTTTAAACAACTTGATTCATGCAGTGGTGAAAGACCCAGTAGCCATGAATCATGTCATCAGCATGATGTACATTGCTGCACAGAATCAAGTTTACTGTGTCTGATGGACTGTTTGCCCTTCCCTTCTTCACTGCAACACAAGAGGATTACAGTAGTATTAACAACGTTTGCAATTTCTCTGCTCAGCCAAACAGGCCTATAAAAACTTGTGTGCAATACATTGCCCATATGTGGAATGAAGTTAAAGAAAAATTAGCTTAACAGATTGAGGAGAGATTTTGTAGATGAGACACAGCTCTTTTACTATTTGTTCACTGATGTCCTATTATGGGTTATGCAAGTTGTGATATACATCACACTGCTGCAGAAAGGTGGACTCCTTTCTTTCCTTTGCAGCACGTGATAAATAGGCTACTGAAATACATAAAAGAAGTATAACTAACAGTGAATTCTCTGCACTAGACATTTCCTCAGAGGCAATTTATAGGCTTGACAGTACATTGCTTAGAGTGGTGGTTTATCAAAGAGACCAATGAATAGGAGGCACTAAACCATGTAAAAGAAACTTGGAAAAATGGGAGGTAGCAATTGCAGGCTCCTCTAACATTCATGTTATCCATGCTCCCATTATGCAAACATCTGGGAGAATTTCAACTCCCAAAGAAAATTGTTCGACTGAGTTCAGAGCAGGTTTTCTAATCTGAACTCCTGAAGATCTTTGAACTTCTTAGTTTTGGTTTTAAGTATGACGTGGACCAACTCAATTTGTAAGCAAATGGAAACTTCTAGGAAGACTGACTGACTAGAAGGTTTGACTTTGGATTTAGTGGGTTTTAGGAAGCTACACGCCAGAGGGCAATACTATTAACCAGAGGCTTTTGATGTGAAAGGCTGAATAAAATCCCCTCATTCTACATCTCTACTGCTTTTTTGGAAATGAATATATCACAAGATATTAATATGTGTCTTTGAAAACCAGATCCATTTCATATCTTGGAATTTTTTCATCTGATAAATAGCAGTGCTTCACCAGTCAGATTGTAAATATCTTTCCATTGAAAAAGTGTTCTATTTGGACTATGTGTGTTATTATGTCAGTTGGACAATCAAAATATTAAAATTTCACGTTTATTTTTAGCATTAGGTAGAATTGTTTGCATGATTTATTTGTAAACTGTAGGAATTGAAACAGAAGTTTTTCCTATTTCATACTGTAACTATGGCTCTAAAAGTGTGTGTGTAGTATATCTAAGCACAGAAAACAGTTTGATATATAGCATAGTCTGTATATTCAAATACATATTCTGGTGCATGTATATGAATGCCAAGTTGATCTTAGTTGAGAGAACTGAAGCAAGTTGAGAAATACTCTTTCCACTTTAGTAGTTGCACGTTTACATTCTCAGCTTTTAATTCATTTATGTGTTTAGAACAGAATCAATCATTGTTTTAAACTCCATTGTTCTGGTGGATCTGAGCATGATGACAACAGCAAAAGACTTAGCTTGCAATTTTGAAGGCTGCGAGACCAACTTCTCACCAATGTTTTCCTAACACCAATGGGCAAACAAATACCATTTCCGTACTGATAGTCATTATTTGCAAAGGCTTAGACCTTACATGTAAGTAATTAAGTAAAAGCGTAGCCAGCAATTTTCTTTCTTTTTTTGGGGGGGTGGTAGAAGACGGGCGCTGTCTCTTGCCTCTCCCTCCATTGCTTTGAGAGTTTACAGCAGCTTTTTGTGAACTTGCAACACAATCAGCACATTGTTTCGAAGCTACCAGAGGCAACGCGTTATATTATGTTTTTATAGTAGCTTTCAGTGCTTTAACGGGGGAAACGGAAATCCCTAGGGAGATGTTTTGCCCGCGACCTGGAAGCAGCGGGTGCCCGGCGGGAGCCGCTGGCGCGGCCGGCCAGAGGCGAGGGCAGGGGTGGCCGCTGCCCTCCCGCCCGCCCCGGCTCTCACTAGGGGTCGCAGGATGCCAAAAAATAAGCCGTGATGGGGAAGGCAGGGGATGGCAGGCATCGCTTGCAAGCCGGGCAAACTGTTGGGAAAACAAGGGAACTGCCCTGTCTCCAGGTGGCTCTGGCTTTGCTCAGGACAGGAGGGTTGAGCCTGCGAAGAAGACCACAGCTAATTGTTATTAACTACATGTGTTGGATAATCTGTAAGAAAGGCCTGATGCTGGTACAGGTGAGATTGGTTTTGTTGCAGAGCTTTATCTGGATATTAACTGGAGACTTGGTCAGGCAGTATTTTCTATATTTTGCTCATTAAATGCTCACTGTTGAAAATCAATGATAAATTTTATTTATGAGTATGAGTCTTTTCTTTCACACACAAGTCCTTGAGCTGTTTCTGGGGCTTTATCACTTCTCTAGCAAACCACCTGATTAAGTCAATTGTGTCTACACTGCCTGAAGGACTACATTAAAAATGTAGGCTGCATCAACACGATTCCTTGTTAAAGTTCTGGTACTAAAATATGACCACAGGTTGGGTTTCAGAAGAGAGTTTTCTCATCTAGTTTGCCACTGCTTTTTAAATCAAAACTCAGGCATGTTCCTACATTTTTACGTCCCAAGCAAACAAATATTCTGTTCCTGTGGTGACACTTAGGATTCAAGTTAGAGAAAGAAATGTAACAAGTGATAACAACCAAAGATCCAAATTTACTGATGGAGTCAATTGGCAAATTGATCTGTTCATTGAAGTAAATGGAACTTGCAGAGGAGAAGAGAACTTATTACAAATACATTAAGCAGCCACATTGACAGTCACATGAGACATGGAAATATCAAAAACTGTATTTTAGAAATAGTTTGATATTTAACAACAAATGAAATAATTTCTTAGAAATAAAAATGAACTGACAGTATCAATTTCTAAAGAGAGTTGAGTGACAAAGTAATAGCTTTCAGCATATTTTTGTCACTGTAATATAAGAAAGATAATAAGCTATTAGACACCATCCAAAAGAGGGTAATGAAGATGGTGATGGGTCTATAGGGGAAGCCATAAGTGGAGTGGCTGAGGCCACTTGGTCTGTTCAGCCTGGAAAAGGGAAAGAGAAAGGGCAGACACTGATCTCTTCTCTGTGGTGAGCAGCCACAGTACCCAAGGGAGCAGCTTGAAGTTGTGTCAGAGGAGGTTTAGGTTGAATATTGGGAAAAGGTTTTTCATCTGGAGGGTGATAGGGTACCGAAGCATTCTATGCAGGGCACCAAGCCTGACAGAGTTCAAGAAGCATTTGGGTGATAATCTTGGGCACGTGATGGTCCTGTGCAGGACCAGGAGTTGGACTCTGTGAACCTTGTGGGTCCCTTACAATTCAGCAGATTCTGTGATTTATGTGTGCATACAGAGAGAGGAAAAGAGGTTCAGAAGCAAAGGTAGTAGTAGAGGAGTTTCTCTCAAACTGAAGACTCTTCGAATCATTTATAAGTCACGAGCTAACATTTTACTATAGCTTAAACTAAGAATATTTCTGACTGTTTTCACTGCTAGCATTTTGTGCAAAATTTGAGGGTTTGTTACATATTCTTCTAGTAAAAGGATTTTGATACTATGTTTTGTTGCATTTATCTGCAATATCTGTCCTGCAAACCTCTATGCATGTCACTGACTGAAAAAGAGGGTATACACAGACACAGATTTGGCTACAGACTTAGGGCTTTTTGTAAATGCTGGGAATTAACTGCAGGGTTTTTTGGGTGGCGTTTGTTTGTTTGATTGGTTGGTAAATGCAATTCTTTAACAAATAAAATGCATGCAAACGCACATACTTTAAAAAAAAAAAATCTTACCTGTTGTGGCAGTTCTACATAATAATAAGCAGAAATACAAACATACACCTCGATTCTTATGTTTCACACTTATGTTTTAAGCCTGCACTCATAAAATAAGGGCTTCAGTGCCTAATCTGACAAGGGCACTCCTCCCAGCACATGGGAAACCCAAACCAGAAGTCTGGTGAACGTATAGTAAATCTGACTCTTGTGAAGACCTCTACTGCGTTTACAGGGAGACTGGAGTCTGTATTAAATGCAATGCAGAACTGTGCATGTGTAAGTGGTGCCTGGGACCTCTTTCACCCTTTTCTTAGAAGGATGAAAATTTTATGTAAGTGCTGGTTGCAGATTCTGGAATTAATTTTGGAAGTGCTTCGGTCTCAGACTTTAGTTTGGGTCCTTTATACCGTGAGTATGTGTGTGTACATGTATATGTGCCCACAACTGCCAATATCTATCTCTAGTCAGTCATCTGTGACATCTCTAGTATTGCAAATTATATAGCTTGGAGGGGAGGGGGTAAAAAATGCTGAGTACTCTAATTGTGTTGAAGGAATATTGGACTGAAATAGTTGCAAGTTAAGCTCAAATTGTAAAGCATATGTATATATGTGTAGTTACTGTAAAATATGTGCTATTTACAGCAAATATTGACTGTGTCTGCATAAAACTATCACCTTTGAGTGAAAGAGCGCTCATCTTTAAAATACAGTATAATCTCTGAATTCTCTAGACAGACTTTATTGTTTATTGCTGAATGGTACATCAATTGTGCTTTCAAAAGAAGCTTTTGCTGGAAAATGTTCTATTGTAGTAAAGAAGAATTGGAAATAAGCACAGTACAAATAATTTTGGAGACGGATGCAATTAAGGTAGTTTTGTTATAGATATCTTATGAAACTGAAGATTAGAAAAAGGTACTGGGTAAGACACCTTGTGTATATGAGGGGTTTTGGGTTTTTTTGGGTTTTTTGGTTTGTTTGTGGGGTTTTTTGGTGGTTTGTATTTTTGATTTTTTTTTTTTTTTTTTAATAGTGACACCAAAGAATTTGGTGGGTATCACACTACCTGTATTTACCTGTGTTACTGAAATATAGGTTAGACAACGTTGAAAAGACTAAAAGTTCTTTGCTGCATAGAGAACTTATGTAAAATTACCCCACAATTAAAACAAGACTAATAACTATGGGACAATATTTCTGTCATTAATAGTGCTTGTATCATAGTTTCATAATGTTTTCTGTAAGACAATTGCCATTCCTCCTCCTGGATACTGGTTATATTTATTTCCAACGATCCGGAGTTAGCAGAATACCTTGGGTCTATGTAGAAGTCCCAGTCAGGGCAGGGTTCCTCCATTGACTTTGATTCCTTACTTCCAGTCTCAGTGTTACATGTTTTCTGTGGTAAGTGCCAGAGATGTTATAAGTGATAAATTACAACGTAAACTATACCAGAGGTTTTTCATCAGAGCAGCACATAGCTCAAAACTGTGAATCCTTTTCAGCAAGGTGCTGAGCTGTTTCATCTTCTAGGACTGAATGGAAGATCAAAATGCTCAGCAGTCACTCAAGATCATGTTCATTAGAGGCTTTTTTCTGTCAAAAAATCATCCACTGACTCCCAGCTATGTGACAATATGCTGAATACTGGAGGGTAAGATTAACCCTGTACACCTAGTCAGTCTAACAACAATTGTAACTTCTAAGTCTACCAGCAACATTTGTTCATAGAAGAAAAGGTCTAGGAATAGTAATATCATTGTTGTAGTTTATTACACTTATATTATCACATAATTGCCAAATGTCTAGAATGATGACTGATAAGTGACCATGATCAGCTCTGATGCAAGTCAAATGCAAGTTTGCTGTCAACTTTGACAAGGAACAGCCTCTTACAAAGTTGAGAATTGAATCCTGAATGCTTTATCAACTTGTAAAAATAAACTGTAAACTTCAAAACAAACAGCTTTTAGCTGGGTTTTTTTGCATGTTAAACAAAAAAGTAAACCAAACAAAATCAAGTTGGCAAACATTTAGCTGCCAGTTTTTCATCTGGCAGCTTCTGTCTTCTGAAGAACTGCAAGCTAAGCTCTGCTAAGCTCAAAGCTCATAGACTTTGTTTTTTAATTAAGAGAAGGTCAGGATGCCTCCTAATACTTGGAATGCAGCAGTTTTCAGACAAGTGAATATTTAATATGACCTCTTATACTATCCTCCTATACCTTCTAGCTTTGAACATTGTTTTAACAATTAAGCTCTTCTGGCCCTGTGTTTAAATAGCTGTCCACAGCTACTGCAAATTGATTTATTGCTTGATGAGGATCAGGGATGCTGAGCAAACACAGAACAGTTTCTAATTTAAGTTGTGCACCTCTGGTTTTGTTGTTGTTGCTTGATTACTTGTTTTAACATCTGTATATGTTATCAATGTAGTTTCGGTCTTCTGCAGTTTTTAGAGGATTAAAAATAGAGAGGGCGTAACAAAAATCATGTCATAAACAGTCTGGTTGAGTATCTAATACAAAAATTCCTTGACACTGTCTGCTGGTAGATATTAAGTTGCTCATATACCTCTGCTTAATTGTGAATATTTGCTATGACATTTCCATGCTAGTATCTCCTACAAGCTGATTTTCAGTTTTAATTTCTTCTTCACCAACCTTTCTTGTAGAAAGTTAGCTTAAATTACCCAGGTATTTGAGAATCAAACTTGTGAATACATGGTTTGATCCTAATAAAAAAAAAATCATAACAGCATTTTTGGAAGGGCATTTATGCTCAGCCTGTAGGAAATGTAATTAAACCCTGAGCAGAATAGAAAGGAGAGTGTTGGTCCTTATGACTTTTTTTTCTTAGCATTGCTATGGACTTACACATCACCACAGCCAGCCTTGAATACAGGCAGTTTTAGCAGCTTTCTTACGTGAATGTCTCACCTGCAATGATGTATCACGTCATCATTTTGAGCTGCACCTTGCTTGTATGTGGAATTTAGTTGAGAAGAAGCGACGATCTCAGATGCTTAATCCACCTTAGTTGTATCTATGGGATGAGGAGGGGAAGGTTGTCTCACTTGAATGAGGAAGAAAGACAGTGAAGTCAGCACAAAGCTGCTGAGCAAGAATGTGGGATGTGATTAGGAGAAATCAGCAATGGGAATGCTGGACGTATTTTGGCACAGTGAATTTTTTCGCATAAGGAAACCAGGCCTGAGAAGTAACCAAGTGAAGAGGTGAATGGAAGGTATCAGACAAGCAGAAACTGCCTGAACAGCAACATAGGGCCTGGAGCAAGGACCACTCTACAACTGGGAAATAGGGTCAAAGAGCAAGATCAACTTTGTTGTGCACACCTGGAGTAAAGAACAGACAAGGAAGCTGGATGTCAACATAACTAAAATTTATATCAGGTAAGAAGACATAGGAGAAAGATCAAGCAGATAAAGGGAGTGAAAACAAAACAACAACAAAGCACCCTGCATACCTGAAGATGTATCTGAGACTGAGAAGTCCCAGAAGAAGATTAAAGTGCAACTACGGCAGCTGGAACTGGGATGTGAATCAAACACTAGCATTAACTAGATAAGAAAAACAAAAGTGGGATGAACAGCCAAGACTGAAGAGAGAATGAAGACAGGCTTGAAATAAAAAACCAAGATAAGGCAAAGCATGGACATGGGAAGCAAGCAGATGGGCGCATGCTATTTAAAAACACCCTCTCCCAGAGTGTGGAAGGGATCCCATGATGCCCTCTTCTGCCAGTAATAACCATGAAATCCACTGGTGAAGACAGACACATCTTTTCAAATGCTGGGCCAAACACAACACTACCTATTCATGTTAACAGGTACTGTGTTGATGAGTCGAAGATTCAAAACAGTGGATGAATTATCTGGGTATCATTAAAGATGGGGCTATTGCTGGCAGAATTGTGGTTATCTTTACTCTAGAAACTGAAGGAAGTATTGAAGAAAAAGAATTATGGAAAGAGAAGCAGGTGTCTAGAGTCTCAAGAGTGCTGAGCAGTTTGAAATTCATGTCTTAGCCCTTGCCTCTGCCACCAAGTTCCTTGATAAAGCTGGTTCAAGGTTTTTAAATTACACTTCTTGCTAATTCTTTGTTTTTCATTTTCAGATGCCTGAAAATGCCAGGGTTTGATTAAAGGTAGTTAGATAGTCGGTGAGTAAAATTACTGCAACTGAAAGAAGTAGAAACCAGGCCCTGAAGAAATAAGGTTTTCTATAGTGCCAAGTCCAAACAGATCTACAAGTTTGAACCAGGCAATCTATAGCTGTTTCCCAAATGTAATAATCATATCCTGTCACAATATCCCCTCATCTGACGGGTGTATTATGAAAAGAAAATAGTTGATATTTTTGAAGCCCAGAAATACTGTAGCAACAAGCTCCATAAAATGCCCATGAGAAAATTAATAACTGTATGCAGAGTAGGATCTGAATAAATGTGTAATGAATAAAGCATGGAGCATACTTTCAAAAATAAAAAAGAAAACATAATGCTTTTTTGTTAATTAAGCTCAGAGGTCTGTAGAAAAAAAATTGTATGCAAACATGCAATGAACAACTTTCATAATACACGAGTACATGTGGAAGAGAAGGGAGAAATAAGGCTTCTGAGGTGAGCTCACTGTTGTTAAGATCATGAGTGCTTGATTTTTAACTACAAAAAATTAATTTTAGTTTGTATAATTTACTCAGTATACCTTTATAATTTTTTTGTTTCTGTAAACCAGTTATTGGACACAATGTGCTTTCAGCTTCAGTATTTCCCTACAGAATAACTTGGAGAATGGGAAGGTACTTAAACATAACTTCAGCTGTTTCAGAAGTGCTCTAGATACCTTAGAGACAGAAAAATGTGTTTAACAGGAGATAAAGCAGGAAGGTAGCTCCCACAGAACTTCTGTTTTAGCCTTCTGAAAAGTCCCACAAGTCCTGGTCCCAAGGATCTGACCCACCATGGTCTTCAGCTTTCGAAGCCTTAGGCATGTGCTGAGCTTGATGTTTGTGAATAAGCCCATTGTGTCCACCCACCTAAAACTCCACACTAGATGGAGGCCTAAGCAGGAGACAGATTGCTCACACCTCCTCCTCATTCTTTGGCTATGATATTTCAGATGTATTTTTGTTTTAGTTCTGTGATTGTGTTTGTCTTTTCTACACACTTGTCATTTTTTTAATAGTTTTTGTTTGGTTGGGTTTTTTTTGTTTGGTGGTGGTGGGTTTTTGTTTGTTTGGGGGTTGCTTTTTTTGGGGAGGGGGTTGGGGAGTCTGAATTTTTTTGTGTTTGTGTAGGAAGAGCTGAAAAGCCTCCAGCATTCTGGATTAAAAGAAACCAACCAACCACCACCAACAACAACAAAAAAAACCCAACAAAAAACCAAAACAAAAAACCACCACCACTTTTAATGTAACTCCATTTACGATTATTTGTATCCCTGTAATATACCCCCAAATGAGGAAATTTAAAGGAAAAGGAGAAATGCTTGGAGCTTTGTTGTTGCTGTTGTTGTGTTCCTTTGGTTGGTTTCCTTCCAGCTTAAGCATTCTGTCTTCCTGGCTATGTGTTCGTTTCTTTGGAAACGGCTGTAGGATGGATTTTTGATTGACTGTGTTGTCAGATGGATTATCAGAGTTTGTGAGCTTTTTGGAATGGTAGACACGAATGTGTGATCAGAAAAAAATATTTTGTACTTAAAATGTTTCAAAATTTTGCATGACAAAAGAAGTTAGGTTGAATAATTAACAGGTCAATTAGGGAAAAAGTTTGGGGTGTGTTTTTTTTAAAACGTGAAACAGTTCAGTTATTAGGAAAAAGTTCTCTTAATATGAGAAAAGCCTTTTACTAACGTAACTGATGGGAATATTAATGCCTAAGCAATGTAAAATAGTTTCTGCAGAGCTGCAGTGCTTATTTTAAACAGTATTTCTAATGTGCCCTGGATTACAAGCAGAAAACAGCTTTTACCCTGACTTACACACGTTTATTTGTTACAGCTCTTACATGCCCAGCTTTCTGCATGATGCCCATTTAGCATTTCTGAGTTTGTTTCCTGTCTTAGAGAGGGCTCTGCAAGGCCAACTGTCCTCAGGGCTGTAAGTGCTTGGTGCTGCTCTGCCAGTGCTGGTGATGCTGAGGTCGGGGGCAGATTGAGGCTGGGGGTGACGTCAGTGCCTACCTTGCTGGGAGAGTTAATCTCCTGCTGGAGAGGCTCTAATAATCTCTCACTTTGGAGACTGGCATGTTGAGGATTGCATGCTGTACGTTCCTCTTCTAGGGTTGTAAAGCAATCAGCAAAGTCAATGTTTCTAAAGTTCTATTGACAAACCTGTGCTTGCTAGACAGATTGTTTCTTTTTGGGGTGAGGGGTGCATAGGCACATGAAAGAATTTAAAGGTGTGCTTATATGAAACAAGACCAAGTGAAATAACAAAACCAGGTTAAGGAGGTCCACAATATCAAATGACCGTGTAATTTATAACATTGCAAGATAAACTGTCTCCTTTGTGAACATAAAAAAAATAACAGAAACTGGATTTCAGATTGTATCAGACTGCTTTCTTTAGCAAAACACAGGCCACCAAACCATGACACTATGTAAGCAGAGGTAGTCATCAGCCCTGACACTGCTCTGATGAATTGATGGGAAGGGTCTCTGATAACTTCCTTGGAGTCAGTTCCAAGTATCTGAGGTGGCTGGTCATAGAAAGTACATTGAGGAAGAGGGGAAACAAACAAACCACAAGTTTCTCAGGTATTTCTGTCCCCTGGTGGGCCTTATGACACAAAACAAACTGAACTGCTGGGACAGAGAATAGTGATTCCTTAGTGAAGGCTGCACCTTTTCAGTGGCAGCTACTCATTCCTTGGCCATCAACTTTGAAAAAACAAGACTGAGTTAGGAGTAACGTGGACACAATGTGGATGCCAAAAATGTAAGGAAGCATAACACATGGATGCTTCAAAGACAGTCATGCCACTCGGTGCCAGACTCCTTATATGCTCTATTATTAAACTGTTATTAGCTCTGCCTTAACCAACCTTTCCAGTTTGAATGGTATGACCCGCTGAGAGTGCCTATCCATAGGAACACTAACCCTTCATTCGCGGGACAGCAGGGAGAGGCAGCGTCTCCGGGCAGGCAGTAGTACACTTTTTGTCATTTGAAAAGAGGCTTTTTGCGCCTTGCCCTCCTCACCCCAGTCCCCCCCGCCCCCCGTTTATTGGGATCAGCTAAGTCTCGTTAGCGGCGATAGGAAGTTGTGCCCACTGCCTCAGTAGCTGCGATAACAAGCCGTGCCTACGCGGAGTTTGCGCAACTGCTCCCACCGTGCCCCTCCCGCCCCCGCGGCACCTGGGGCGGCCCGCGGGGCCAAGGGGTGCGCCGCTGGCGCTGCCTGCGCCCCTGGCACAGCCAGGGGAAGGGACTGTCTCCGGATTTCCACCCCTGCAACAGAGGGAAGGTTACCGGGAAGTGTTGCGGAGAGAGCGAGGCTGTGCGGGCTCGGAAGTGAGAGAAAGACGCAGCCGCTTCTCCGCGGCAGCCCTTTCAAAAGTCCGTGTNAGTTTGCTACGGGAAAGTCTCACCTTGGTCTGAAACAGCCTCAGGCTTTTCTGCAGGATCGGAGCTGCCCTTCTCGGGGGAGGGGAGGAGGCAGGCAGGGAGATCTCTAGCTACCTATATACATTTTTTTTTTCCTCCTCCGCTTGATCTTATTTTATTCCAGCAGCACGTATCTCCACCCCTCCTCCCCCTCCCTCTCCAGGTTGATCTCTTCAAATGAGGCTTTGCGCACTGATCCCTTCTCGGGCTTTAAAACAAAACCCGGCCCCGCGCAGCCGGCGGCAGCTCGGGGCGCCTCGGCGCTGAAGCGCGGCGGGGCCGGGCGAGGAAAGGCAGGACAGGACACCGCGGAGCGGGGCGGCGGCTCCCGCGGAAACTTCGCTTGGAAAATAAACCTCCACCACTTTCCTGGAGATCCACGTGAGAGCCGGAAAACCCGACTGCAAGATCTCCGCGCTGCTGCATGCTACAATTTTACTTTTTTGTTTGCCTTGATTATTTTTTTCTGTCTGTTTATTCTTACTTTCATTTTGGAACCGGTTCCCCGTTGCTTGGCTGAACTTCTGGAGACCAATGGACCTTTTACATTGCCTTCCTCTCTTTTAAACAAACTGTGGGCGCTTAAACTTTTCTCTTTCCCCCTCCCCCCTCGCTCCTTAACCCCCACCCTTTAGCTCATGGGGCTAACACCGCTGAGCAGCCGCAGCAGAGAGGGAAATACACAGACATTGATTTATTTTTCCGTCTCCTAAATTGTAGTTAATTCTTCTCAACGTCCTCCTCATCACCCATTCTCTCGCGCTTGTTTGGCTGCCGGGTGTCGATCGGTTTTATCTGATCTCGAGCCTTTTGTTGTTGTTTAAATGCCATGCACTACTTATCTAGAGAGAAAGCTATATGGAGATAGAGGCGTATAGTGAATGCGCGTGTGTTTCCATAAGACACACTATCAAGGGAGCAGATCAGAAGCAGCCCGGATCCTGACCCTGACTGTATGAATAAGTAAGCAGGATGCTGACGACTGTGTTAGTTGCCTGTAAGGTTTTCGTAAGTTAAAGGGGGACGGAGGAGGGGGGACAGACCAGAGACAGAGCTTAGAGTGTGTGTTTGTGCAGAGGAGGGCGAAGCTCTGACACTTTGCTCCTTCCAGCATAGCTGCTGCCTCCCATCACTCGAGCTCCGCGGTTTGCTGTAGTGCACCCTCCCTCCCCCACCCCGCCCGCTCCCTTTTCCTTTCTTCCTTTTTTCTTTATTTTTTCTTTCTTTTTCTTTTCCCCTCTCCCCGTGGTAGTTTGCTGATGTGCAGCCCGGATCCATCTTCTGGTAGCATCAGCGGGACCGGGGTCGGCGGCGCGGCGGGCGGTGGGCGCGCAGCGGAGCGCGGGCCGGGCGCGGAACGGGACGCGGGCAGCAGCCGCCGCCGCCCCCTCCTCCGCGGGAAGTTTGGCTGGGGTTTGACAGAGGCGAGGGGACGCCCTGACAGACAGGATCTCCCGGCCTGAGTCCACCCCCTGCGCCCACCCACACACCCAGAGACTTTTCCCTGACGAGGGGACAGGAGGGGCAGCGACGCTCATGCTCCTCACTCTGTGTCGCACCCGTCTGACCGGGGCTACCTAGGGAGCATCGTCTCTCGGAACAGCCTCCAGGTGAAGAAGGAAAAAAACCAACAAACCAACCCCCCACAAAACCTGTGGTTCCGCCATCCCTTACCCTCCTTTTCCCAAGCCGGCGTGGACAGCTGAACCGGCCGCCTAGTTCACCCGCGCCCTGCCCGCCACCTCTCCGCCCGAGGGAGGATGAAGATGCTTTGCTGGAGGATGGTACTGTGGCTGGCCGGGTGGACTGTCTGCGGGAAGCCTTCCTGCTGCTCTGGCCTTGATTATGACTACACTTACGATTTCACTGAAGAGGATAAAGCCGAGGCGATAGATTATAAGGATCCTTGTAAAGCTGGTAAGTGACTTCCACGTCTAATGCCGCTCCCCGCCCCCTCCCCAGATGGTGACTTTGTCTCGGCTTTATTTACGGCGGGGGGCGTGAGGGGTCCCGGTCTCACCTGCTCCCTCGCGGGGCAACGGCGGCGAGCGCAGCCGGAGCCCTACGTCCAGGTTCCTCACCTGGGGAAGGACTCGGGACCCGCTTTTCCGGGATTTCCCACTTCCCTACCGCCTCCGGCTGGGGTGGGAGAGGGGCGCGGCGGCGGGCAGGGCAGCACCGCTCCGCGGCCCCGGAGGCGTCGTGCCCTCCGCGGAGCCCTCGGGCTGCGGAAGTTGCAGAGAGCATTTCGGCGGGGCTTAAAGGGTTCGAGGCGGGACCACGACCCGCCCCACCAGCCGGGAGCATGGAGCTGCCGGACCGTGCTTCGCCGGAGGTTAGCGGCTTCTCCCGGGGCCCTGCCCGGCCCCGCGGTGGGAGTGGGGGAGGCCTCCGTGTCCCTCTCGCCTGCTTCCATCTCAACCTGTCGCCCCCCGGCTGGGCACCCCTGCCCAGGGGCTGGGGCGGGCCCGGGGCGGGCCCTCAGCGCCGGCCGCCCTATGGATAGGGATGTGATAAGTGCGGATTGCGAGCGGGATTTGATGCGCGGGGCATGATAACTGTTCGCTGGGATTTCAGCCGTGCAAACCCACGCGTCCTGCTCTTATAACCCGACTAGTATGTGCTGCGGTTTGGTGTTTTACAGTGTGTGCGGTGGGGACGCTGCGGTGCCTCCTTCGTGCTTTGTGCCCCTTCCTAAACTGAGCAGGAAGAGCTCAGTTACAGCCTCTTCTCACCTTGCAGAGCAATTGAGTGATTTTCTAGAACGTTTATCTTACTGATTTAGTACTGCAGCCTCCTTAATGCCAGGTACAATTCTTCACCCGTTAAAATTATCAGTAACAAGAACTGACCTCAGGAACCGGGTTCACGGGTATTTCAGTAGACAAGTGTGTCTCGGTGATGCTCCCCTCCCGCCTCCCCAAATGTGTTATCAGCGACAGTGGTGGTCTATTCTCAACAGCTCTATTGTTAAACAAATGCTGAAGTTTTCTAGCAGTCTCCTTTGCCTTAATTAGTTATTTTATATTCCAAAAACTAGTTCAGCCAAAGGCTGTATTCACTATGTGTGTGTGGTTTTCTTTAATTTATTGAAGAGAATGTGGTGTACATATATGCCAAATATGCAGACACTATGTTTTTATAATCACAAAAATATTTTGTTCTGAAGTGTGAATTGTTAGGTCTTACTTGCTTACAACTGAGGAATGTTCAAGTTCAAAAGGAACACAAGCAACTGTATAAACAAAATATTATTTTTTCCCCAATTAGCACTCACAAATAAATATAAGTAACTGGTCATAGTTAGCTCAACTATTTTCCTGTGTTCCGTAATTACTTAAGAAGATTCATATGCATCAAGCAAGAAAGGTGTATTTACTGTGGCATTACTTCAGTACTTCTTGTTTCGCAGTGGGAATAATTAGCAATTGTAATTCATGATACTAAATGTTTTGAGGTTATGCATGAGAGAAAAACAACAGTGGAAGACTGCAATGTGATTAACATTTCCAATTCTTTGCCATAATTTTGTTTTGCTTGGAGAAAGAAACTTGTTTAGAAAATTTTGCCCATTGAAACATTTCATGGAAGTTCTTGCTGCTATTGCTTCTTCACAAGTATATGATGCTTAGATACTACAGGGACAAAAGACAGGTAGGTGGGTGAAGAGTTAGCTGTGTGTAGTTCTTGTTAGTCTTGAAAGCAATTACTTTGAGGTTTTCTATTCAGTAGAAAACCCGTTTTTTGTTAGTTTGGTAGTTCTTCAGAAATGAAAATGCACATCACTGCTGCACAGTGGGTTTGTACCATGTACCTGTAATTTTTAATGAAAAATTGAAATCAATGAAACTGATCCTCCACCAGTATTTTCCAATTTAGTTTTCTTGCTAAACCTTCCCTAAAGACTCTATTAATCTTAGCCTGTAAAATAGTGATACCTGATCAAAGATGAAGAGAATAGAGGGTGCTCAACCTCTTTCAGCAGCATAGCTCAAATGTGTGTTCTCCCTAGGTCAGATCTTATCATCTGGGATGGGTTTTGGACTCCCATGAGTAAACTTATTGATATATTCCATTAGGATGGTTTCCACAGTGAGGCCTTAAACAGGGGCAAAGCCAGGCTTCGCACTTGAGGTGTGAGTTGTTCACACTCAAATCTGTGTGGTTGTCCTGTGTGCAAGATAACAGGATAAAGTAAGATAATCCTTGCTGAGATTGTGTTCAGGGTATGCACGCTTTGTATCTTAGATATAATTAACACCTGCTTTTACTGTATCTTAAGGGCTTTCAGCTGAGGCTGTACAAGCGCTCTTTTTTTATTTTTTTAAACTGTTCCGGCTGGTAGCAGTTAGGTCCCAGACTCTAAGTGAATTTCTGCAACTTAGCAAAAGTGGGAGAAGGCCCAAGGTAATTTATGGTTTTATCTATTTATGTACTTTAAAAACTCCAGTGATACCTGTGCAGATTTTACAGACATGCTAGAATTATTTGACCTACCCCCCAAATACACTGATGCAAGACAGATTCACTTGTATTTTTGAAGTTATTTGCATTCAGTTTTTCTCTACATAGTGTTTGCTGCTCAGCTTTCATTCCATATACTGCATGAAAAAACATTTGTAATCTTGCGACAGAAAGCACTGTACATGAGGCATCAGATCTATCGTTGGATAATATTATCATTCCATAGCTCTTTATAGATACAGTTCTAACTCTGAATAAGTAGGTTTTTTGTAGGTCCCTTTTCCTGTTTTGTGAAAGTGATGGAGAAATTTACCAGAAACAGAATGTGACAGCCTCTGAGGTGTTATTTATGGGTATTCTGTGGGATTCTTTATGGGTACTATGTGTGTATTTTAACACTTTCATAAGGAAGGGATCATTTTAGTGAATGTGCCTAGACTCACACTGTTCTTATGACTTAAAATTCCCAGAAGCAGCACAGTGCAGGATACTATAGAGGCTGAAAAGTTAATTTTCTTATGATGTTTCTGGCTTTGTGAAAAATCCAGAGATAACAGGTGTCTGTCAGATGCCCAGTAGGGTTAGGAATTGTTTCTGGAACTGATGTTTCCATTTGCATCTAAAACAGCAGCTATTTTGTACAACAAGCCCGAAGTATAGTCTTAACAGTGAAGTCAGCACATTGGGAGTCCTGGAGTCAGGGCTTCAGGGAAGAGAAGAGCCTGGAGAAATGTTGGGATAGTGTTGGGGAGAAGAGAAGAGTGTTGGAAGGAAGCTGTTGACAGTGAGCCGAAGAACTTGATGAAATATGTGATTTCCCGTGTGTTTGTCTGCAGTCCTTTAACCTATGTATGAATTTTGGGTCATGCTACATCTCCTTACAACAAGTATCCTGACACGCTGTAACAGCGGGATGTGATGTAACACAGTTTCTGTGCTTCTGATGTCTCAGATACTTCCTTGTGTCTCTCTGCAGGATATTGCCTATGGTGTTTACCAATGTGAACTTCAAGTGTAAGTCATTCTTAGTTCATCTTCAAGATCTAATTTGCCAGAAGATGTGAAACTGCCATACTCTAAAGAATCTAAGGACACAAATCAGCACTTGTATAAATCAGATATTACTTCAAAGAATAAGATGCTGAGTTAGACTTCAGTGGGCACTGTCAAATTTTTCAGATTGCAGCATGCACCCTCCTCATTGTTTTCATTTCTCCCTCCTGTAAGAATCTAAGGCACTCATTTGATTATTTTGCACCTTTATAAATAAGCTGGGATTGTCCATAGAAGGGGTATTAGTATTTCCCACATCACTGAAGTGTGAAACCTATTAATGTATTTTATTTGTGAAGTAGCTGAACATGAAAAAATTGATAGTAAATATTAAGTATAATTATGCAATATCACCTGTAACTGCAATCCAACTATTGTTTACTGATGTTGTGGCAACAGCCTTTTATATTGCGATGTTGTGGGGTTTTTTTTAGTTTGCCTCTTGCGTGTGTGTTCAGCTGTAAACATGCTAATTGTGCAGTCTGGTAATACGAAAATTCTTAAAGCCTCTGATTATATGTTTTGAATCTTGCATGATATGGATAATTGAGATATTTCACCTTTATAGTTCAGTTATGCAGTAGATTCCTAAAGTTATGTTGTGCATTTTGCACAAATATAGAGGTTATGCTGCTAATATCACTTGCCAGATTGACAGAATTGTGACTGATCATATAGTGAACACATAGTGTAGGCAGCTGAAACAGCAACAAGGTTTTCTGAATACTCTGTCCCAACTGGTTTCCATCCTGTTGTGGATAAAACCTATAGGGTAAATCAGACCAGGGGGAAAATTAGCTTTTTAAGTATTTTTTTCCAGAATACTCCACCATCACTTTATTTGTGATGCCCTTTAATGTGCTATCTCAACAACTTTGAAAGAGATTTGTGGGAACATAAAGTTCTTTTTCTCCTCAGCTTCATTGAAAAGATTAATTCAGTGTGAAACTCTGGGAAAACTACATTAAATGAATATATTTTATATTCTAACTTTGCGTATCTTCCCACACCAAAGGCTCAATTTCATGTCCAGGCCACTTTCCATAGGGATCTGTGTCTGAATATATTTCTGAAGTGTCAAACAAATGACCTGCAAAGAGCAGTATTACATCACTGCAAAACAAATCTAATTGACAAATCTAATTGAGCTTGGAATCACGTCCCCCAGGCAAACTCTGGAACATTCACCACACCTGGATGTCTGCCTTTTGTCATTCTTATCGCCCCTCTGGACAACAGGGCTGATAGTGTTATGACATAATTTCATTCACTTCTTTTTGGAAAGAAAGTCATGTCTATGGTGCATGGTAATGACAGAATGTCTGTAAAATGGAAGAGCTGTAAAATCGAAGAGTCGGCTTCTGGTTTTCACAAGCACAGGAGTCCTTGTGGAGGAAAAGACTTCCCCCCACCCCGCACTTTCGCCTTCCTGGATGCATTATAGTACTCTGACTCTAAATTTTATAACGCTGAATAAACTGAACAAGGGGAGAAAACTCTAATCTTTGCTTAGACAAGATATATTTATCCTGACATGGAAATAGCTTTTTATGGTCTGTCTTTAGACTAATGAAAAATATTATGGTATATAATTTTTTAAAAAATTATGTATCTGAAGAAAAAAATATATTCTAAGAGTATTCCAGAGCAAAACTGAGCTTTGGACTTTCACAGCTTTCAGTTGGATGAACAGCGTTTCATAGTGTTTTTCAGACTTTTCTCAGCCTCTTTTGGAGCTTTTTAATCTATTTGTTTCAGTCATTATTGAATGCAGTCCATTCCCCCCATTCTTAACCACAAACAACCTCTGTCACCTCCCTACTCCTTTCAGAGTAAGAGCAATTGAAAATGTGACTAGAGAAATCTTTGGATATTTTTAGTTCTGTCTTGTCAGCCTCTTTCTTGGCTAAGAATGAGCTAATGGCCAATCTGTTAATGTGTTTTAATGCATAGTCATTCTTTTCGCCTGCTGCTCTTTTACTTCTTTTCCTGTAATTTCTTTCATTGTTTCTATGGCAAGTTCCCTTATCTCTTGATTCCCTTTCTCCACTGAATACACTTTCAACTTGCTTTTTAGCTTTTCCCTGTGCTGCCTGACCAGTCAACTAGCCCTCTCTGGATTTTTCCCTTGACATACTCTTCTCTTGCTTACAATTATCATTTATTCCCCGCCAAATATCATTATCAGACTTTCTGTGACATTGTCCTTTAGTGCTTTGAGAGTTCTGTAGGAAAGAAACTGGCCACTTTTGCCCACAGCTGGAAATGAGGAGGAGGAGAAGAATGGGTGGGCTTTGTGTGACCAGCGTGTTCTCAGAGGCGCCGTGTTGGAGTGCTCAGTGGCCTGCAATGATCTGTTAAACACTGCATGTGCAACCCTGAAATATCCAGTTACATATGTTTATACAGAACACATACATGAACCTTTTTTTTTCTGTTGGATTCATGTGCCTAAATATGAAGATCTAATGCTAAGACTGTCCTTGCTGATCAACAGAAATAGGAGTACTCTAAGTACTTGAAGTGTAAAGCTTGTATAAATAGTAATGCACGAGAACAGGCTGAGCTGGGGAGTGTGAAGGTGGAGGCTGTGCTGTGGACATATGTAGGGTGTCAGTGTGAGACTCATGTGAGTGATTGCTCTTGCAGACTGTTATGGAGGTAGTTCCTATTCATATAGATACTCTTATGACTTTTATTGGGGGTTTTGCCTGAGTAATGATCTGCAAGTGCAAATTATGAGTGGCGATAAATGAACATCAAGTGTTTGAGAATATTGGAGCACAATCAGCTCTTACAAAGCAATAATGCTTCAAAATGTAGGTTTGTGGGTTTTCCCTTCAATACTAAAAAACAGAGATTGTCAAGACCAAAATGCTAAAAAATCAATATTGTTCTAAAATAACTCCGGATTTTTCGACTGAGGTGTGTGAAATATAATGCCTAATAGGATAGGCAGTGTGTATTAAACCAGCTTCTTTGCTATATATATTTCGATGATAAGTCTATCAATAATTGACTAAGAATTAATTTTGGATTTTTTAAAATAATTTTGATGGTTATAAGTGATATTTGATCAGGGAATAATCAGCAAAATCAGCACATAAAAATGCAATGGAAAGATGTTTATTTTAAAACTCATTTTCAGTGTATTTAAATCTGGATTTGTAAATTATCTGTTTTGCTCTCCTTGTGAATTTCATTTCTTTTCCTTCAGAAATTGAGTGACAGAAATACATTGCTGCATTTGAAAGGTGCCAGTACCTCTTCAGCCACATCTTTCAAACTGTCTGGCGGAGTTTAAATATCAGCTCTTATAAGAAGTGAGGGGGCATGGACATCAGCTGGGAGGTTGTATATAAATAGCTGTGCAGATGGGTTGCATTATTCTCATGCTGGTAGAAGCAGTTAAATATATTCCTAGTAACAACTTTAATTTTAATTTTTTTAAATTTTTAATTTTATTGGTGTCTGATGTTTTAATAGGTGCTAGTTAAGTGTGCATTTGCTGTCATAGGCATTGTATCACCAAAGGCCTTTAACACGTTTTCACTTTCCTGATAAAGAATTTTGTTTAGGGCAAAGTAATTGTAGAAAGAGTAGCAAAAATGCAGAGCTTCTGATGTTTCCAGATGATGTACTCAGATAAGCAAAGAAAATAATTTCAGATGGTTCTTATATAATATCAAGATTTATTTAAACAGTTTACTTGCACAGCCAATTATATTTGCTTTCATGAGGAGTAGTTTTAGAACAACTCTGCGGGTGTGAGAACATGATGATGAACTGCCCAATTTCTCCATCTGGTAAAATATCCTTGTGCTTATAACAAATTTGCATATATCTTCATTTTTACTTGTACTTGCTTTTTCCCCCTTACTCAACATTACTATTACAACTGTGCTCTAACTTTAGCTTTATTTGCAGGTATGTTATGCTGCACTACTTCACAACCGTTTCCTTACTTACAATTCTCTACTTCATCCCTTGTATAAACATTTAGGCAAATAGATATATTAGGTATTTTGTGTCCAGGTAAACCGCTTAGCCCTTTTCTGTTGAAGAGCATAGTGTGTTTCCATTAAATATTACCAGTGCCATGTTGATGTTATGCATCTTTTTATGGTCTTCGTTTTGGGACCAGGGTCTTTGATCTCTCTATCAGCCCATTCTTTTGTCATCCTACATGCTGTCCTGTCTTGCTCTAACTATGCAGCTATTCAAGACTATTGATTCAGGACTGAATTGTGGAATCCTTATTGTGTTGTTTCTGGTATGCCATAATAGTATTATGTTCTGAAAACTTGTATAAATTAATCTTTTGTGCCTGGAAAGGAAAATATTAAAGAAAAACTCACAAACCCACAATAAACTCTCGACAAAAAAAAAGATAATTGAAACTGTAAATCACTACGGAATCAGGTTCATATGGGAAAATGTTTTATTCCCCTCCCCAAAGCTTACGGTATTGGAAAAACTGTTCAATGAAAACAGGGTAAAAAGATGTTTGAGTTCGAACAGAACATAATAATTATGAACAAATCTAAGAAATTCAAGAAATTATACAAGAAGATAGAAGATTTTTTTTTCCTTTTTTTTTTTTTTTGCCTCTATTAGCCTGTTAAGTTCTGAATTGGAAAACTCTGAACAGAGACAAGGAGATACGTGGAGATTTTATACAACTTTTTTAGATTGAGATCTACTAAAGGATTCTGCTGAGTCAGTGTTTGGATATATGATTTGACATTTACATAGATATCAGGGGTAGCTGGCTCTCTGACATTTAGTAATGATAACATTTTCAAGTGGATATATACCTGAGGCTTCAAAGTTCAAGCCAGTATTTAGTAGCTGGAAACAAGGATGGACACCAATGTGTGGCAATATTATACATGTCTATCTACTGCAAATTCTTGTTTCTTCCTGTGAAGCAGCTGGTGGTGACTGCTGTCAGAAACAGGACTTTGGATATGATCCAGTGTTGCAGTTCCTTTGTTCCTCACCCCTCTCTAAATGCTGTTTCAAAAACTCATGTCTTGTAACATGCTAAAAAGACAAATACAATATAGTTATTTTGGGAAGTGAATGGCTTTCAAAGCTTAATATGACTGTAAATGCATCAATCAACTATATTTGATGAAAATGAACACACACAAGCATACAAGAAGAAAACTGCATTTACCTATGTTTATAGATTGCCATTAGGGGTCCAGTGGAGCACCTGTGCACATGATTACTTTAAACCCCATATATGCTCATACTGATCTGATTCCCTAAGGAGCTATCACTGATGCCTAAAGAAGTATCTATATAAGATCTTTAAAGCTGCATGTACAGGTTGTGTGAGTGCCTTTTTTCCTTTTTGCTTTTTTCTCCACTCACAAGCGCCAAGTTGATTTGTTTGTAAACCTGATTAGAGGCCGTTGAACACGGTGGGAATATTTCCAGTTACTTCAGAGATAATATTTATAGATGATTAAGTAATAAAGTGCAGAGCTGACTAATTTACTTCTATGTACTTGGGCTATGGCTTACTTTTATTCATGTGCTCACATGCTTTGCAGGCATATCAATGAAGGCAGTTGGCTTTTTGCCCCAGTTTCTGTAGTTGTCATCACTAACACAAGAGTATAATGAAATTTTACATTCAGTGACCTTGTGATTACAGGTTCTTTCTTGCTGGACTGGGGTGTGAAAAAAATCCAGCAGCTTGAAGAGCATCTGATTTTCTCCTTTTTCCCCTTACAAGAAGCCTCAGGAACAGACTGAATTTTGGTTACGGCAGTAATTTCTCAGACTTTAGAGATAGGTTTCTTCTTGTCAGAGCTGAATACTTTATTAATTGTTCAATCTGATAAACGGCTAAAGATGCTGACGAACACGATGGTTGCAGTTGCATAAACAGTTCCTTATCTGTGTAATTTCAAGAAATGTAAAGTTGAAGATAAGCCACTTGTTACAAAATACAGCAGGCATATGAAAGTGGTGTCTATGTAGTTTGTAAGAATATCAACAAAATCACGTACCACTAGCTAAAGATTGACAAGCCCTGAAAGTCTCTTGAGCAATTTACAATATCTCCAAATAAACACATTTCTAGAAGCTAAAGAGATCATGGTAAACTAGGAGGAACAGGTGTACTAATATCCCCACTTATTTAATAAATTGAAGAATTAATTGAATGGCAAAATAAGAAGAAAGCAGAAAGTGTATTTTTTTTTCTAAATCTGTGTGTCATTTGGATGGATTGCAAAAACTCTGGGTTGCTGTACAGAACTAAGTAACCTTACAAAAGAGCCTAACTCAGTGCAAATCTTACATTTAACCACAGTTTGTTACTTTTGTTGTTTTGAAAACTTCTGTTTTCTTTCTGATGTTGTTTCTTCTGTGTGTTGAACTTAAATCATGGCAAAAGTGAGAACTGCAGGTGATAAATGAGTATAGATTTGACTGAGGATTCTTGTTTGAAGAAAGCTCTTTACTTTGCTTTAGTTACGGAGTTTTCTGGAGCTGTTTGGTATGGGAAGGAAGGAGAAAAATCTTTGCCTGCCATGAAATTATTCCCTTTTTGCAGTTTGTAGATACTTTCATCACTAAATTGAAGGAGTGGTAGAAAGCAGAGAGTGTAGGAGAGGGGTTTCCTGATTTTTTCAGTCTTTTTTCTGCATGGATGAAAGGCTTTCACGTGTGAAGTACAGGTAAAGGTACAGAAACTTAGTTCAAGTCTTTTGCATGTTTTCATTTATGGCACCTTTAATTTGGAAGAAGCTGAATTAAATATGGATTGTAGTTCTGATGGATCACAGTCAGGGTATCTACAGAAGTGAAACTGGAGGAAAGAGAATTTATATCATACACTTCCTTTTGCATTATGGAAGAAAGCCAAATGCAGGGATTCTTCCTTGATCAGTAATATGTTTATGGAGATAGGCAGATCTTGAGGGGGCTAAAGCTAAAATGTTAGGGAGAAATGAAAGCTATTCTATGGTGATTTAAAGCAACAATGTGTAGAGCCAGTTGAAGTTGTGACAATCTTTTTCAACTTGGACAAAATTGATTTTTCTTGGCTATTATTTTAGATTTTAAAAAATCTGTCTTAGGTTTATTTGGTGTATGGTATAGCATTCTATCACATATTTATTTTTGCTGTTTCATTGATCTAGTTATTCTAGGTCCAAGTTTGTACAGGAAATCAAAAGTTTCCTTATTTACTTACATTTATAGTCAAGTGTTTCTAAACATTTTGTCTGTCTTTCCTAATTAAGAACAAGCTCAGACTAAATAACAGCCATAAGGAAAAAAAATCAATAAAAATGAACATAAATAGTAATAGTTCTAACTACAAAATCCTGTGGAAGAAGAGAAGTTGTTTGACCCTTGCTTCATGCTCACATAATCTGGCTTGTCTTCATTGACTTAAAATATCCTAGTGGAGAAATTCTCTTCTCTTCCCAAAAAGATGATGATGAATCAGCAAAATCAGCAAAGACCTAGATAAGATTCTTGATCCACTTGCAAGTATTCAAGAAAAAAGTTATTAACTCCATTCTAACATGGCAATCAGTTGTGATTCATTTCAGTTGTATTCTGCTCTGGTATCAAAATAAACCCTTTCTTCATCTGGCTGTTCATTGGAAAGAATCACGTGCAAGACCTTCTTCTGCACTGATGGAGCTACAGGGACTACTTGCCCCACAGGGCACAGACTAACAGACACTGCATCTTTGCTTCCTACCATCTTCATAATCAGTTATGGATTTAGTTTTCCTTCCTCTTTGTTGCCTGAAGAGTCACATCTATCTGCATTTAAGGTTGGATAGGGAAGTCATAGAGAATTATGCTGCATGGGTTATTTGGCCGGAGAAGCCAGGAAATCAGGTAAAATTGAGATGTAAATGTGATGTTAACTATCCTGTGCGGAATCTGCTGCAGCCACAGAGAGGTGATTTCCAGTGGAAACTTCTGTGGATGCATTTTTTTCTGCAGCTCAAACTGGTCTCTGTATTTAGCTCTTCTAAAGTAGTGACTAATTAAAATAATGATGCACTTATCAAAATTTCTAGTGGTATTGTGTTCCAACCTGTCATTCAGTTAAATATGGATTAATTGTTCTCACACAGACCTTCTGGTTTTGCCTTTGCACTCTACTGTGGATTGTTCAGTGGCTCTTAATCCTGGTAAAATGCTCTGGCTTATAGAGGTTATGTGTCAGGAAGTTTGCTAGACTTTTTATTTCTGTCAGGTTGGTCTAAGAAAAGATAGTTACCTTCCTTGCAAATTTTGAGTTTCATCTCTTTGGACTATCGTAGCTAAAATAGCATTGCCTTGTATCCTGCCATAGGATATACAGCAGATCCCGTAGGTGGGGTATGGGAGAACCTGCAATAATGATGTGTTACAGACCCTGGATTGTGTTAGTTGGGCCATGGTGTGGACTGTACAGCAAGGAGGTGTGGCAGGAACCCACAGCAGCCAATGAAGGTGCTTTACTTAGGTGTTTTTTCCCTTTATGATATAGTAGTGTCTTCATTTTTTATCTGACTTGTGTCTCCTGGCATATTCGTGTATGAATGCTAAATGTATTATGTTTATGTGCTCAATGTATTATGTTTACAAGGCTGAATTCTTCACTCAGAATCTTTTGTATCTTCTAATGAGATGAATGGCATGTTGACATTCACTTTAATGGGGTCAGAATTTGAAACTGAAGAAAAATTATATATATAGGGTCACTTTACAGAGACTTGTAGGAAGTGTATTTTTTCAACAGTCCATTGCAATGGAGGCAAGAGGTAACGAGGCAATTAGGATGTAATATGCTTTTTAGTGTTTTGTGGCATTTGAAAGTATATGTATGTAGACATTGCAATGGAAGAATCTTTCTGAAGTGACTTTACATTAGACTAATTTTCAATCATATTCAGCTGTTTTAAAACAAACAAGTAGTGGCTGTTCATATACACTACAGAAGCAGATAATCCATGCAGTTTGACTGAGCCCTTTGACTTGGATACAAAGGAAAACTTAATTTACAAAGCTTTGTTGTTGTTCCTCCTTTACAGTGGGAAGTTATATAGAGAGAAGATGTTATAGCAAGGGCAAGCATAGAGGAACTGTTCTGTTCTGTGAGCCAAAGGACATCATTAGGAACACTCCTATTATCTGGAAGCCTGACTTCCTGTCTCAGTTTCCTCGTGGGTCTCAATGAATGGCAGAAGAAATGGAACACTTTCCTGCTTGGCCGAAAACTCTGCTAAATTACTCCTTTGGCTGCATGCCACGGTGTGCTCAGGAATAAATCCTGCAGCTCCCCCCTGAGTCTGGAGGGTATGTGCTGCAGTTTCTTGGGGCCCGTGGAGCGAATTTTAGAAAGCCCAACCTTCTCATGAATACTGTAATGCTTGAGGTGTCCTTCTGTACGTCTTCAGAAGTTCTTTTTGTCATGGAGAACAATAGATGCATTGACAGCTGTTAATGTAAGCTTCCATGAGAATGAAGGCATGTTAAAGAACTGCAAGTATGTAAGGATTTTTGTGTTTGGTAAATGATTTTATTACAATGAAAATAGTGTAGCATACCTTGCAAAAAGTGCCAAAGACATGCTTAAAATAAGATACTTTTAGATACGCATTCAATTCAGTAACTGATTTTCTGATCTTTTTTCCCCCATAGTTTTAGCACATCAACTAGTGTGTGCACCAAAGTTATAAACAGAGTTATGGTGCAAAGCATAAAAATAAGTTAATAAAGATTTTTGTATATAGGATAAAACATAACTTTTAGACATCCTGTTAAGTGCAGTAGATGTTGCATCTGTCATCTTCTATGTATAGAGAGGACTTCTAAAATTACTTTTTTCATTTTTTTTATTTTATTTGTGGTCTTTGGTACATTTTCTTTAACATACCTATTAAACCTCAAAACTTTCAGAATCTTGTCTTAGCTCTGATTTTAATTAAAACCACAGCAGCAAGCCTTTGGTTCAGTTGTTACTGTCAGTTTCTGTAATTTCTATTTTAACTATGTTTGGCAAGTAAGAAACTCACAGCTGACTCAAAAGAAACTTGGCAAAATATATACCATTTCCCAATAGCCTTTCTCTATAATAGAAGAGATATTGGGACAGTGTGTAATAATTTTTGGCTTGTTTTCCATCAAGTAAAAAAACATTCTTAATTCTCTGAAGATAGGAAATGCTTACTATAGTTAGCGTTCTATATGTGTCATATTTCAAAGGTGACAGACAGCTGTCCAGCTGGAAATTTTGGGAATACATGAAAAAAAGTACAGAAAATACTTAATGCCAATGGTGTATTTCAACAAGAATGTATTGATCAGGTTGTGGGATTTTTTTTGTTTGCTTTGTTTTGTTGGTTTTTTTTTTGTTTTGTTTTGTTTCCCTTTTCCTCTGTGATTTGTCTCACTGCATATCTTCTGTTTCATTGTCTTTCTGTGTATTCCTTGTTGAGGCTTTTCTGAATTTTAATGTCAGTGTAATTGGCATGACTTTCATGGTGTGCCATGAGAGAGGGTGATGTGAAACAGCGTTTCTCCCACTGAGAGAGCTGTCAGCCTTTTTTCACCTGTGTGGATGCAGTCATGTCGTACAGGCTTGATGTTGAGGTCACTTTTATTTCAGGGTGGCAGAACTGCTGCATTATACTTATCATGTCAATGCGTCCTTTGGTCTGTCTTCAATTTCCTTTGTAAAGGTAGTGAAGTGCTTTCTGACAGGAACTGCCCTTGGCTGACAATCAGTGCTCTCAACGTTGATATCTGTGCATTTTAAGACTTGGTACTTGTGGAGACAGGGTGGATGGCCTCCTTGACAGGAGGAAAGCAGGGACTGCCATTTTTATGGCAGGTTTTTGTTACTAAGGTCCTGATTTTGAAAGCTGAAAGTTGGGAGATCATATTAATTCCAATTGCTTCTCCTCCCTGCACAGCAATACTACTTTGTTATCCTTTTTGTTCCCCATAATGGTTCTCTCCCAGTCATCCTTTTCCTCTTTCCTCCTGAGTCAGAGGAAGAAGGAGAGACTTCTGGGCCTGCCCAGTTTTCAGAAGGACACTGGTAAGATGCCACCAACAGTTCCCCATGCTTTGTGCACATGGTGTGAAATGTAAAATTTTAACTAATGTAGTGGAGAAATGTTGATTTTTATTATTAATGTGGCTGTATTTCAGTGTCCATAGTTAAGAATTTCTCGTAATTTTAAAAAGGTGTCATATAGTTCCACATGATAAATGAAAAAAATCACCTCCTTAATAAGAAGGGGTTTTTTGAGCTCCAAGGAGAGAGAATACTAAAGGTGCAAAAGGCAGTGTTAATACTTGTATCCAGGTTCTTTTGACTCTGTATTACTTCTAATTCACTACATTTTTATGTTAGAGGAACTGTTCTTACCTTCAGTGGTCTAAATGAATTTCTGCAATTAAATGTGGATGTTCTTTCTGGAAATAAAACACAAGCTATCTCTGTGAAATAAAGCTAGCATGGAGTATCTTCATGTCAGTTTTCTAATGCTCGGATAGGAGGAAGTAGGTCTTTACTAGAGACACAGTACACGAGTTTGTGAGATGTAGTAGTGCATCTCTATGTAAACTGGCCTATGGAATGATTTGGTTTGACTATAACTAGCAATAAAATGTGATATTGATGCACCCAGTGTTGTGTTTATAAGGAATGCTTGTCAGTGCAACACAGGCTCATGGATAAAAATTGAGATGAAAATATTCCCAAAGAAGACTGCCAGAAGGAGTTCACTGAAGTTTGCCCTGACTGGAGTTGTCAAGTTTCTGTTCAATGGCAAATCTAGCAGAGTAATAAGAAACTAGGTAATTCTAAGAGTGTTTTTCCAGTTGTTGCTTATATAAATGACATTGCATTTTAATTCTTACGTATATGGGTTGCTGTGACGGTTTGAATTTGTTTAGCTCATCAGCTTAGACTTAAGATACTTATTGTACTAAAACATCTGTAAATTTTGGTTATAAAATGTCTGCTTCATTTATGCTGTTGAAATGAACATAATGTGGTTACAAAGTGAGACTTCACTCTGTCATCTCCCTAAAGTCAGTTAAACTGAGGGTGTTGGGGTGTATAGCTGTAGGTTGGCACAGTTTGGTAGGTAAACTGTAACTTGAAAAAGTGCATGAACTTGGGCTTTAATTGTGAAGATTTTATGTAATTGGTAATGTAAATGAAAAATGGGAAATTGCTGTCGTTACGTGTTCTAGACAAAATCTTGCAGAAGCCTTTGCCAAACAGTTCACTGGTTTACGGAACAATCTAATATTAAGTTTAGAGTAGTAAAATCTGCCTGGGGGACAAAGTGTTTGAAGATGACTTGCTTTAAAAGCTCACTGTTCTAGGCAGTATGCAGATTTTTCCTGGAAACAAAGTATGTCTTTGTTTCAATCCAGTTACTGTACTTGCAGAAATATGTTTGCCGCATAGGGGCTCATTTTGAAGCGAACTGCAAATGCTAGTGGAAATGTTGATAAAGGTGACAAAGACATTATGTAAATACCTTGGTCTCTTGAATATATTGTTTCATGCCTGTATATCACAAAGAGAAAATAAAGTCTCTGTACTGAATAGCCCTACCACTTAACATTTCTTCTATTGCATAATGGCTGAGTTTTGTTCTAAGTTAAGTCAGTGGGAGTTGACTTAACATCCACTGGCAAATGTCTTGGAACTCTCATACATTAATATTTTGGATGAGATTGAATTGTCAGAAAGGGAAAAATGTACTGTCACACATATCTCATCCAAACATTAAACATGTCCATCTAGTAATAAAAGGAAGAAAGAAGATTAGTGTTGAGCTAATGCATTGATGGACTATTTTGTGGCAGAATGAAAGCAAATTCTTCACTGAAGTGCAATATGCATCTGCCTTCAAAACCACATTTTCATTTATCAGTAAGAATGTGTCTCTGCCAAATTGCCCAAAATTGTAATCACCAGCTCAGATTTTACAGACGCTTGATGTGTATTAATTTTTGGTTTGATTTTTCCAGACCACACTGCTTACATTATGCATACATTATAAAGGACAACCTTTTTTAACTGTATGTACAGCATTACGCTCACTATGTACATCTTTTTGCTTCTGCTTTAAAGTGGTAGACAACCATGACATGCTTCCCAGGAGGGCACCTCATGGAGTCAAGCTGTTGTGCACCAGTAGTCTGAAACCAGGCATCACCTTTCAGCTTGCCCGAGATACAGGCTTGTTAATAGAAATGCCAGCAATAAAAACTTATACCCTGACTTCTGAATAATCAGCTAAAGTCTGTTTAGTGTAGGTCTGACCTTTGCCATCAGTATGACAAACACTGCATAAAGCTATAACAGATAAGTAACTTTCATCTTACAGATCACATTTATCTTTGTGAAACAGAATGGCTGTGTACCATCTCCCGTTTATCCAGTATTAGTTTGTTTTCCAATGGCCTTCCCTTCTAGAGCTTGTAAGTTATAAGGTTGCCTCTGGTTTTGTTTGATATATTTAAAAAAGTTCTTATTATGTTTTTCTTTTATTTTTTGGTTCTCCCAGCCAGTGTAAACAAGATTAAAATTTTCATCTCATGTTGAAGCATAATTTGATGTGATTGCTCAGCTTCTGATCTCGCTACCAAAAATGTCTTCTTTTAGGAGTTGATAAAAATATTTGGTTCTGTTTCACCTCAGTCACTCTTGGCAGTTCTTCATCAGCCCTTCTGGGGTTTCCATCTGCTCTTTTATTTTGCTTTTTTCTTTTTTTTTTCTTTTTTTTTTTTTCCTCCAGACCCCAATTCAGCAGCAACAATTTCAAATAAGTGTTTTTTTCCTGAGAGTACGGGGTTGGATTCAGGTGCTATTCTGCATCTTTTTCAGAATTGTCTGGTAGTTTATTTCATTGCTACAGAGAATATGATAGTTCCCTGCAGCTTTGAGTATTCCTTTGTTCTTTCTCCCTCACAGGTGTCAAATGATTCAACCTAGAGCTGTATATGTTATTTAAACCTGAAACCAGCAGGTCTGTAAAATTAAGTATGTCAAAAGAGCTAAGGAAAATATTTTTATCTAATGAACTTTGCAAATTAAAGCTCTTTTAATTACAGAACAAAACTTATGGACATTAGATTTATTAAAAAGCTTTTGTTAATTTTTTTCAGTAATTTATGCTTGGTCTGTTATTAAGCTTTTTTAACTTAAAAAAAATAAATTCACGACTCATAGTAGGGGTTATTGATGCTGAATAATTATTTGCTCTCAAGTGATTAAGCCGTTAACCAGCAGTCAACACTATAAAGAAAAAAAAAAGTCAAACATATATGACAGTCTGCTTACTTATGTATTTAACTTTCAAACATGTTTTATTTTCACAAGTTTTTTATAACTCTTATCCAGGAGTTTTTAACAGAAAGAATGCTTTTTATCATCTAGCCAGTGAAAATGTAATTGTAGTTGTGTGGTGCTTGTGTACTGAAAGGCATATCATTATAGTGAAAACCCTATATTCGTTACTTGTAGGAGACAGCTTGTCTGACTAAATGTAAAGCTTAACCGGAAGGTTTAGAAGGGAAAGTAACAGAACAAGAAAGAACTTAGTAGTGAATACATGCATAATGAATTGGTTCATTCACTACTTTCCTTTTTTTTTTTTTTTTTTTTTTCCCTGCCTTTTAAATTTACATTTTTTNCTTGCAATGTACATTTTGTCATACTGAGAATTTAATTAATGCTAAAAAAAAAAATGTAATAGTCCCATGTCAGCCTAGCACTGACATTTATGACAGCCTCCTATTGAGTTAACAGGGTTTTTTTTCATATAGAATGCTGACAACTTATCATATAAAAGCTTTTTAATAGTGAAAAAGATTATTAAACAAAAAAGACTTTTAATAAAAGTCTTTACATTATCCATTTACTGAAGCATGCCATCCACAAAAGCTCTTGGTTTCCTTTCAAACAACCATTTCATGTATTCCACTAGTACTTTTTACTCTCTCAGAACTATTGTGTAAACTAGAGAGATTTACAGCAGAATTGTACATGAAAGTTTTTTGGGTCTGAATTTTATCTTCCATTCACTTTCAAAAATAGCCATGAACACAAGTGTTACCATTTGACCACTGAAATAGTTAGAATGCGATATTCAGCTGCCTGTACTAGAGGGGAAGTCTAGGGAGCTTAAGACATCCTTTAAGCTTAAAAATAAATAAAACTTTACTGATGTGTATTAGCAAATCAGCTCTTCATGCTGTTTTCAGGCACTGTGTTGTGATCGTGGCAGACAAAACAAGGGAGAAGAAATCTTGCACTGATTCATCTTTCATTCCTTACCAGCAAATCTTCTTAAGTCAGCTTTTAACATTTCTTACTGACTCTGAAAGTTGAAGGCAGCTGGTTATTGCTTTCCCAGGTAACTGTGCTCAGTATTCCTTGGGCAGCTGCTGGAAGAAACAGGAGTGCAGCTGGGAGCATTGCATCAGCACCCAATGGAGTTTGCAGACCTGGTGGCTACTGCTGTGAGCCTCTTAGCCAGTGCAATCTTTCCTTTCTTTCTTTCTCTCTCTCTCTCTCTCCCCCCTATACCTTGCTAAGTATACCTTCTTGCTTCTATCCATTTTGGAGTGTAAGAAGATATCTCATATATGGAGTCTGTCTGGGAAGCTGCTTCTGTCATATTTTCCAAAATCAGAAGGGGAAAATTGATTCCTCCTTTATCATACAGAAAACTTGTTCCCAGATTTAAGCCCTGAGGGTCTAAGTTAAATTTGGCATCACTTGGTGAGCCCTTAGTCACAAGAATTAATCACATATCTCTTCTGCATCATCTTCTGTATTCAGAGGTGACCCAGTTTCCATGCAGTTGCTCCTGCCATAAACCGAATAATGCGGACAGGTGCTTACCCACTGCTGTGACCAGTAAGTCCTGAAAGACATCCATCAGCCTGCTGATGTCATCATCACTAAAGGCTGATAGATGATCTGTTACCTGCATGGCCATGAGGAACTGCTGACAGGTAGGGAAATCATCACAAGGGAGCTTTCCCATCCAGGTGGGAGGGAAGAAAGATTGGAAAAAAAAAAAAAAAGAAAATATCATTTTCCTATTTTGCTTTTGGAGAAAGTATGGAAGGTGCAGCTTTGAGTTCTTCAAGAGAAGAATTGAGGTGGGAAGATGTTTTTTAGGAAGATATTTTGTAAAGGCTGAATGGCCTGTATTACAGCCTAGTGGGGTGAAACAATACAAAGAGCCTGGTGAGACGGCAGCTCTGGTCAGAGGTCCATTTACTACTTCACTTTTAATCTTTGCTTAAAAGCTTGGAGAAATTTTACTATGGGCTCCTATAGAGTCAGAATTTGTCCTTTGACTCTTTTGCTTTACTTATAACTAATGAATGGTTGTCCTAAATACCTTTGCTCTGATGCAGTATAATATTTGATGGTGGTCAGCATCACTGTAATATACTGGATGCCACTGGATTGCAGTGTAAATCATTATAGTGTAAGTTATATATATGTAAGACCACCTGAAATACATTGTTAGGCAGGTGGTAATGTGTGTCAGTGGAGTTGTGTGGATTTTCTTGGTGATTTTAACTAACTTTGTGGTTGGACAGCTGCTATTTATAACTTTGCAGTTACGTCTGTCTTGAGTCCAAGAAATTCAGAGTAGCGGATGAAAGAACAATATTGAGAAGAAGGTGATTGCTTGGATAAGGTTTGAAGGCTCAAAGGGAAAAGAACAACTTCCCTATTGCTTTGGTTTTTGCTGTGAAGTGCGTTGTATATAATCCTACCCAGTTATGTATTCTACCTTATTCACACTGATACAGGGTTAAAAATAGGACCTCCTTAAAATGGTTTTGTTTCTATAGTACCTGAGGGCCTCAAATGAAATGTATCTTGCACTCCATCTGGAAAAATGATCTTTTGCAAACTTTGCACAGGCAAATTCTATATTTGTATGGCTGAATGTTTGGCCTGGGAGATCATCTTGGGTGACTCAGAGCATATACTGACATGTTGCTATTGACAAAAATGGAAATTCTGGCTAGAATATTTCTTTCAGGGACTGTGTTAGGTGTTGGTTTGGGAGATCTGGCCCTATAAGCTCAAATGGTATTTACGGTTCTTGTGACAGTATTCCAGCACTAGTTCAATGTGGGAAATCAAACTTCTGTGAAAGATGTCTGTTGCTGTGTACTTTATTCCAGAAATTCCGATTTCCACTTCTGCCTGAAAATACAGTATGTATCCTGATGCTCAGGTCTCTGATAGAGAGTAGAACTGTTTTACGAGCTTATGGGCAGGTGTGTTGCCTGCAAAACATAAACGAAAAAGCTAACAAGTTTCTTAGTAAGAAAATAATATGTTTCTGTGAAACTGGTGTTGTTAATAGCTTTTCACTTGGTTTTATGCGGTAAATGGAGCTCACAGTAGTTTTCTGCTTTTGTTTGTTTGTCTCTTTAGAAAGGTTCATTATGCAAATTACATGGTTTGGATTCCTTTTTTTCTTTATTTTTTTTTTCTTCTCCTTTTAGTCCCTCCATAAGCATCATATTTGTCCAATATTCTTGAAATCACTTCCTGAGTGACTCAAAGCACCCTTATCATCCTCCTAGTTTCTCAGAACCCCACACCCCAGTCCTCCTTAGTGTGAGAACCAGCCTTGCATGATAAAAAAACCCCTCTTTTAACTAGACACGAGACACAAAATATCATCCCAAAAGAAAATGGCACATGTATGAACACAAGTGTGAAAGCAAGAATATCTTACTGCTTAGCCTCTTGGCCCTTTTAGGACATGTGTGCTGCTTATCTGTAGAGTGCCTTGCCCTCTATGGCAAGAGATCAGGTCAAATAAATAAATAGTAGTCCAACTCATGAGTTCTTCAGTCTGGCAGTAAATTAAAGTAAATGAGAATTTACTCATGTGTAAAGCTAAATGAGTGTGTCAGGGCAATAATAAGGTGATGAAAAATACTTTATCCAAATACACTATGCACAATGTACTGAAGAGTTATAGAAAAATCAGTGCCAAACCCTGGATCAAACTGAACGCCCACAACCACAGCTGATAACAGAGGTGGGTATGGAGCTCAGGGAAGAGCCAAAAATGAACCAGGATTTTTCCCTTCATCAAAAGAACTGTATTTTGCCTATGTGCAAATCACACAGGATGTAATGAAACTTCTACTAGCTCAGTTTTAAAATCTTTTTAGCAGGAGTTTGTTGATTGTCTCATCTATAAGGGGTACTCTGCAGAGAGCAAGGAAAAGATTTCCCAGACACAGTAGGAAGGTGGTGGTAGTATGGTATCTCTGAGCTCTCCCAGTTGCTACAGGATAAGGTGGCAAAATAGGAAAACCTGGGAAAAATTATGCCAAATCCTTTGGCTATGCCTAAAAAATGTCCCTGAATACTGAGACCAGCTGTTGAGCTGCCGGTGTCTGGGCTAGTCAATTTTGCCTCTCTTCAAACATTGTGGCTAATCTGAACTGCCTAACCCTGGTCATGGGCTGAAGGCTGTCTCAGCTGCTCCTTCCTGGGGGCTGCTCAGGCACAGCGCTGGTTGGATTGGACCAATTTCACACCAGGAAAATTTTCAGCAGTTTGCTAACATACACTCTGTCAATTTGGGACTCTGTCATGCTTTAATTTGCAAATCTGTGTGTAATTTTTTGCACATACATATATATTGAATCTACACAGTCTGTAATTTAAGTAAGTGTTATCCATGTATCCCTTGTTGCTGTTAGGAAATCTAGATGTTTGTTGTTGATTACCAAGCAAGGAAGGTGAGATGAAAGGGGAAAAATCCAAAGCAGGAGAGAAACATCTAAGAGAAAACAGGACAGGCATAAGAGGTATAAAATAGGAAAAAGGGGGAGAAATATCTCACTATTATGTCTATTGGTCTGGATATGAAAATGTAAGTAAGGGAATAGAATAGTGAGGGAGAAAACAATAGATTAATGAACCCATCTCTCATATGTTACACAAATACAAATACCTGAATAAACTATTAAAGGAATTGGAAAGGATGGTATGGAGCAGCCTGAAAGCAAACCACTATGACTCAAAAGGCTAAGAATCTTGAGACCTCCTGAGACAAACTACATGTAAAGGAGTGAAGTTCTTTACAAGCCGTATTGGGTTGTCCAGCAGCTGGCAAGGATAGTGTTAACTGTTGCAGGAGGAGAGGGGAAGCCACAGCTGCATGCCCTGGGCACAAGGACTGTCAAGCACCTGTCAGAGAAGGAAGTGAGGTGGGGCCATGACTCACTGAATTATGGTTTTCTCCCAAGGCATCATAACAGGAGCCTGTGCTCTGTCATCCACATAGGCTTCTATTATACAGAGAAAGGCAAGTGCTACTGGAGAAAAGTTTGTTATGCAGATTGCTTGTGTGTGAAATTTGCTTTCACAAAGGTATTCTTTTATTTTGGTTAGGCATGGACTGTAGCAAATTAAATCCCTTTTGCTAAATGTGAATTATTTGCTGAGTAATGCCTTTAGTTTATTTTTCTGTGTATATGTTTATGTGGTGCCTGTATAGATTTTGGAAAAAAATATTAGCCTATCCAGCCATGGCTTGCCTAAGTTATAATATTTTAGTGCAGGGTAGTGGCATAATGAGTATCCACTTCTTAGCATTCTACACACAGAATGGTTAAAAGTCTCTTCTTCCTTGTATTACATATATATAACTATCCTAACAGCTATTAGCATAGGCCAAGCTGGTTAGGAGGGAGTAATCAAACAAAGCCTTGTGTGCCTAAACCGCAGCTCATTTTGGGTGCCTTGTTCATCAGGCATTCTTCTCTCAGTATCCTTGAAGCCTACACCTTTTTAAGAGGCTGCAGTAACACAAAGGCCTTGTGTACACAAGAAAAGTGTAGTGATTAAATTAAGTAGGTTTAGAGATCAGTTTAGTTAAATGAGGCATTGCCTTCTTTAGACATTCTTGCCTCTATTTAAGAGCACCTTATGCTAATGTTTCCAAGTTAAATAAACATAAATAATTCTTAAACCAAAAACCTCCAGCAAATGTAGTGTGTAAACAATATTAATTAGTCAAATCAGTTACTAAAACAATGCTCTCGGATACAATTGAAGGTTCTTATATGAAGTTCCTTCTCTTTAATGCTTTATTGTAGACACAGTAGAAAATTATAGATTAAGATAGGTTTGTTAGTTTGATCTTGATGGTACAATTAAGGATAGATTTGGCATGAAAAAACAGGTTGCTAGGCCACTTCTCCCTTACCTGTCAGTCGTGCCAAGTGCTGAATCACTCTTTGTAAATTTATGTATTGAGGGAGTCTGTATAGGATGATGGGAAGACAAACATCTTAAAAGTTAATGGAAATTATAGCAAACTGGCTGCCACTTAGTGGTTTTAGCTGAGAAATGAAGTAGTATATAATCAAATGTTATTTTAACTTGTTTGGTTTGGAAATTTCTTTGCACTAATGTGAAGCTCTAGGTCAATGTAGTGAGATCCCAGCGACATCATACATAGAATATTTTCTGATAGGGAAGATTTTTCTGAAGTAGTATTTGTGAGAAATATGTTTATTTTTGTCTACCCATGTGAATTAAAAAGTGTCTCTTAAAATTTATGTATAAGTAGTTGCATTTTATATATAATTTGCAACAAGCTTTTAGTTTTATAAGTTTTTTTTCAATTTTAGAACATATGAGCAATAAAATGCATATTGAAAATCCATTGGTGTGTTTTGTGAAATATAGTTCTCATCTGAGCCTTATAGTTGAGAATATACTTACTTACCATTTAGCACAGAGTTTTTTCAAGGACAAGCCAAGGGAAATACTAAGTGCTACCATTGAGGTGACCTGATTTGGCAGAGTAGGGGTCAGGCTAACACAATAGTGGTTCCATTGAAATTTAAATTATTTTGGGTTTAGATTGAATTAAATGCTTTATAAAGACTGTATCTCAGAATTGAGATATTTTGAAAGCATGCTCTGATCACTGGTCTGAGCTTCTGTTTGGGCATCTGATTTCTATCAGCAGTGTTTCCATGTGTGGAATGAGAGGAAACCTAAATAAGGCAGAGTGTGTGAAATGTTAACGAGGCTGAATTTGCCATACAAATCCAAAGAAAGATTACAGAAAGCAGCTGAAATATTTAGTTATTAAATCATCACATTTTATAAAACTGTAAGCATGTGCTTTAAGTTAAATCTGCTATTTTGTAGGTACTAGAAACATCTAATTCTTTAAATTACATGGGTACTTTCAGTAAGCCCCCTAATTTTTACAGTGAAGACTCTTGTTTGTCAAGCACTTTTTGATCCAGTTTAGCTGACAAAGCAGAAATCTTTGCTGCGAATATGGGCCTGGTGAGATAAGATGTTTCAAAATTTTCCATTCCTAACCACTTTAAATGAAGTTCCTACTTGTATGTTTGCTAAAACAGAAAGATAATAGCTTGCATTTTTGACTATTCTCCTACTTGCTCTGCAGCTGTACTCAAATTATCTGAGTGACTAAGGTGGGCCTGGCAAGTTCTGTTAAATAGGAGTGGTAGGCGTGGTCCAGTTCCTCTGACTTTCTAAGCTTGTTATCAAGGAAGATAAGCAGATTTTTGTCTTGTAGGCACTTAGCTTAAGTCAACAAATAGAGCTTCTGTTGACATCTTTGGCCAGTTCTGTTGGATGTTCTCATAACTAAATATTTGCAGGATCACAGTTTATCTCAGTACATTAGTTGGATTTGCAGTGTTTGGTTCAAATAGAGATTACACGTCCATCTCTGCATTATGTTTCTCAGATCAAGCTTGAAGTTATCTTTGTTTCAGAACCTCTGATTAACAACTTGGGGAATAAATTTCTGCAGTTAGTGGAACTGTAAAGTAAATATTTACATGGCCAAATTTTTAATTTGTGTTTAGTTAGGTGTATGATTTGTGCTTTGTAGGTATATGTAGAGCTCACTCTTTTTGCATATTTAGAAGATAAAAATAGAGTTTATTTTAGTATGTGCAAATTTCACCCTTGTAATCTTGATGTTGTTGTTGTCTTGTGGAACAAATTAGACAAAGTTGTTATTGGTAAATGGGCTGGAAGATAACTTCTAATCATAGAATCTTAGAATAGCTTGGGTTAGAAGGGATCCTAAAGATCCTGTAGTTTTAACCCTTCTACCATGGGCAGGAATGCCATCTGCTAGATCAGGTTTCTTGGGGCCCCATCAGCTGAATTAAAAGATGAATATTAAATTAAACTATGAAGCTACAAATGGTCTTAAAATTGTATGTCTTTCAAATTTCACTGAGGGTCCATCTCAGAAGAATCTGGTCCTTTCTGTGTCTCATCCTGTACGCTACTCTGATTAGGTATTCACAGAGGAATGACCTTGAAAGAATTCCTGGTAAACAGGCTAGTAGATGATTTTTTTTTCTCATGGATCCACAGGATGGATTTTGACACTGATAATCCACACTTGTGATTTCTAAGAATATTTTTCAGACTTAGAAATTGCTGATTGGCTGTGGTACTTGTGGTTTTGTGTGTCTAAGAGGAGAAATTGTTAATAATTTACAGTCAAGAAAATAAATACCTTTTACCTTTTGGTGAATTTGGATGAACATATTCAGTAAATTATGTTTTGTTTTTCTTCCCATAAAATTGTCTCTTAAATACCAGCTGGCAGAGAGGTTGCCAGTTGCCTTTTGCAGAACAGATGATTTTTCACAGCAGTTACTTGATTCATTCCATAGCTGTCATTTTTCAAGGAACAGATTACAGCAAGCATTCCTAAAATTTAGGCTTTTCTTCTTGACCCTTATCAACACTGAGGCTGAAATGATAGAGACTTTTGAAGCTTGTTGCTCACTAGGGATGTGTTTCTGATTTCGAGTTCCTTTTGTTTGTTGCTCATGATGCCCTTTGGTTTAGAGACCATCTTTTCCCCTCCGCACCTTTCTATTCCCCTTTAAAATACATTATTAAATCCTGAAGGCATGATGAGCTTTCCTTATGCTTGAACCTGCCATTTCTCTCTGATACATGTATTATTTTTTCCCGTCTCCTTTCTCTCCCGCAGCTGGTGGCTCCATCCCGCGTTGCACGTTAATTCCTGGGCTGTCTGAGCGCAACTGCAGGTGTCTTTGAGGGAGCACCCCTCGCCATGCATGCCTTCCTCCCATTGATGCTAATGGGACTTAATCACGGAGAGCCTGGGTCATCACTCTGCGGGCGTACTTGATTGGCGTGGTGTTTTGTTGCTTGCCCCTGAATGCCTGCCTTTCTATGCAGAGAGGAAATGTGGTGTCAGTTTTAGTGATATTGGGAGGGTGGGCAGTGGTGGCGATCCTTTTTGATGTTGAGCTTTCTGGCCGTGCCCTGTGCCTTCTCTGTTTCCTCTAGATACTATCTCATTTTGTGAAGTCCCGGGCATGGTGGTTTTCTGGTTTGTTCGCTTTCATCTGATTTTGGTTTTGTTGTTGTTTTTCTTTGTGTTTTTGTTATTTGTGTTTTGGATGTTGTTTTTTATTTGTTTATTTTAATTCTCTCATTCCTGGAACAGTAAGGATGCTTTGTTGCTTCACGGTGCTAGAGATTATACTTAGCTTTCCTGATTTTAGTGTTACCTTTCTTTAAATGTTAGTCCTTTTGTCAATTATGCGCTAGTCTATTTACCTTTCAACTTGATTCTTTCTTTTCAGGGATTTACAATATTGTTGAGTTAAGGTTTCTCACAGTAGATGGTAATGGAGAAATTCAGTTAAGTCAGTTTGCTTAAGAGTGCTGATTAAATGAATGTTTCAGAGACTATTACCTTAAGGCACCATTTAGAGGGGATTAATTTTCCTTCCTGTAGTTAAAAATGTAGTTTTATTGAACTCAGGTTTATTCGTCAAACACTAGGTTTTTCCTACTTGATATGCTTGAGAAAATAATATAGTGATATCTTCATTGTTCTTAATAAAACAAATTAATAAATTATAAGAGGGTTAAGCATTTTAGCTTCTGGCCTTTGCACTTAATTTCAGAATAGCCTTTTGGAGAGAAAAAAACCCCAACAGCCAGTGTTTTATGCTCTGCTTTGAAGTACTGCAGTTCTGAAAATAGTTTCCAGGTAAACTAAATGGTCTCACCTTCAAGAATGTGTCATTTGAAATTCCATTTTCCATTTACAGGAGAGTGAGTGATTCTTCCTTGTATTTAGGAAAATTCGTAATTTAGTGGGTAGGTAAAGTTATTCTCTAAAGTCATTGAAGTTTTTCCAATTAAGACTTTGTGTGATATAATAAAATACAAGAGATTTTGTTTTTTATCCAAGGGCCTTAAAACATTTTCTAAATGTTAACTAGACAGAGCAATGTTTCAGAGAAACATACAGCTCATTTTTCAGAAAAATATATGCTCCTACTCAGAGATATCGAAGGACACTTTTAAGTCTAGTATGAAATACTCTTGAATCTTAAGCCCTACTTAAACTTTGGAGGATATTGCTGTTTAGACCCCTTTTCGGAAGGTTTACAACTGAGGAATATGTAATTTTCAGCTTCATAAGTAGTCCCAACTTTGTATTTTAGGACAAATTGCTGGTTGTGATTTTGTGTGTTCTTGTTGGCTCAAGATGTCTGAATAGTGCAAGGGCTGTGCTGTGGTCCACTGAAGTGATGGGTTTTTATGGCATGAGATGAAGGGTATATGTGGGTATATGTTGCCTGCCCTGTGACTTATTGGGAGAGGACATGTGAGCCTCTCAGGAGATGAGCTGATGGGATCTGAACACTTGCAGTTTTGTTGGAAACGGTCCCTGAAGAGAACATTTAACACGCTTAAATTTTGTCTTGAACACAGCAAGTTGGAGCAATTTGAAACAGAGTGAGGGAATGAACTGACAGGTAGAATGGATAATGACATGTCCCATGCTCAAGATTATTTGCTCTAGTCCCCTTTTATTTTTTTTTAGCGATATAAAACCAAGAAGACCATGAGAGCACTGTTTTCTTAGTGTCTCTGAAACAACTGGTGTGACTGATAAAATTTTTGACAGGCCCTTAGAACAAACTTGTCTAATGTACAGAGCTTTACATGTGGCTTAATTGATTTCAGAATTAACTCAGACTGAGAAGCAAGATGTGGGCTTAAAATAAAAACTACACTAAACTGTGCGTTAGTTACTGACAACAAAATAAAAGTAATTAAGTTAACTCTGCTGCTATTCTTAGACTCAATATTTTTTCAAATTTGTAATTGCTTGGTCTTTTACTTCTTAGGTAATTAGTCTAAGAATCTACAGGGAAGATTCTGTCATGTGTCCAATGTGGACTTTTGATGCCAAAATTACTAATTACTCAGCAAAGTAAATTGGAATTGCGCAGGAGACTGTGGAATTTTTGACAAAGATTAAGACATAATTTTAGCAAGCAGCTTTGGGGATTCAGGTTGCTGAGTAGTAGCAGTAATTATTAAGATACANAAAAAAAAAAAAAGGAAAGCACTTGAAGCTATTGATTTGTCTCAGATTCATTTCACTGTTAGGTTTATGTTTCAAAATCTAGAAATGTTTAAATAGACAAAACAGAGGTAACTTGTATCTTAAAGTGAGCAGAATTCTTTTACAAGAACTTAATGCAGTACAATTTTCTTATCTCAAACCCATAATTTTGGGTATACATATATGTTTTAAAATTACCTGCTCATGTATCTATAATCTTGTATTTTCTGATTTGCACACTTGCCACAGTTGGCTGGTGCTTGGAAGATCAGTTACTTTGCCCCTGTCTCTTATACTTTCACTGGAGAATTTAATTACGTCAAATAAAAGAAGGCATAACATTGTGCATCCATTTTCTGTATTGCACTTGAAAAGTGGAGAAGAAACGTACTAAAGCTTTCGAAGCAGTGTAGATAGCATTTATCTCCCTTAAGGTTAGCCTTCTACAAGACAGCCGTTTAAACTGATTCTCTCTCATCCTGCTATGAGTTGAAGAGAGATGCGGCATTATTAGTCAGTCACTAGATCTGCCTGCGTTAGACACAGGTGCATGGCCTTGGCCTGAGATGCCTATTTTTCTGTTTCTCCTTGCTGGAAAAGGGAGTATAGATGTGTATAGATCAGATATTCTATTTCATTAAAACTGTGCAATTGCCTGTTTATCAAGTGAATTCACATAGTTGGTGTTTGATTTAACACTAAACAGACAGATATATTTTTTTCTGAGTTTCCCTTGCAAAGGACAACCTTTTGGAAGCACAGTTTCTGTGCAGCAGATGTTTCTTCACCATTGCAGGTTTGGTGACCCTCCTTTTTCTGGTTTTTGCTTTTCCCTGGTTTTGCATATTTGGTGTGTCTTGACATTTGTACATTGAAGAATGAGCTACAAGAAATAAAAATGGTTATGAAGGACCTTTTCCAAAGATTTCCTGTAAAATGTCCATTTTGAGAGTCAAGTCTCTCAATAACAGAGATGAACTATTGCAGAGCTGAATGGGAACTTTGAAGTTTGTCCAGTTACTGGAATCTGCACAGAGAGGAAATGTTCAAATACCTGAAGATGTTCCCTTTTCTTTCTTTTCTTCTTGTTCACTAATTCAGCAGAGCTTTATATTAGACTTAGAGACTTCTAAAAGATGTTCTTAACTCAGTGGAGGTAAGTCCTGGTTCTGCAATCATGCTCACTTATGAAAAAATAAATATATTCCATTTTAGAAATAGATAATCCGTTTTTTAAAAAGAAAGCATAACAAACGTAATCCTCAATAGTTCTCCTTTGTATTATGTATTTCTTCTTTTCTTCTTGAACCCAACACTAACTTTGTCCTCACAGCAAAAGTAAACATGCTATGTCAACAGCTAAACACTTTTTATTCCTTCCAAAGAAAAGGGTAGGTGAAAAACAAGCATTCGTGTTCATAAAAATGTCAACGTTTTATGCCAAAGAAGAGAAACCCCAAGACTCTTCAAGAAAGTAGTGCCACCTCCTCATCCTATAAAACAGATAGGAAACAAAGAGTTCTTTGAAGCTGGTGATAGCATTTTGTAGTCTGTAACGTGTTCGGTGACATGGCTGGTGAGGTGGGGCTGAGGGATACCCCACTTTTCAGTCAGTGCATTGGAACTGACTGCTGTATGGTTGTTCCAAAAACTGTCTTACTCAACTATAGAAAGCAAGTAATAGATAAAACTGTATATTATTATTTTCTCATCAGTAAATGCTCAGGTTTTGTATGTATAGGCAATAAGTTTTGAAAAAGGCTTCCTCATTGTACATATGTCAAACTTACATAACTTTGACATTATTTGCTATGAACCTTGCTTTTTTATATAGTTGCTGTGTACTTCCTGGAAGTTAGTTTTTAATCCACACTTAATGCTATTTTTGTGTAAGTTTGTAACCACAGTCTTCTTTTATTTAAAATTTATTTTGAATTCAAGAAGGATGATAATTTGAATAACTAATCAAGAATGAGTATTTATATAGTTTCAAATAATTCAAGAAACTTAGCACTCAGAATAAAGAGTTGATAGAAGCACCAAACTGAGGCATCACATTGAAATTGTGTAGAAAAACAAAGTTTAAATAAAACAAATGTTAGGATGTAATGGAAGTTGAGGAAAGACTATGTGTCAATTACATACTACTGCTTTGAGTTTTCTCTGGGCATTCATAGCCACACGTCTGCCTGTCATCCATCCACCAGTTACTCGGAACACAAAAATCACTTTGGCAACAAAACCATCTGTAAAATCTATGTGAATCTGCAAACACTGTAAATCACCAACTGTACTTTATAGTTAGCATTTAGAAAAGAGTAAGCCAGGGACAGGAATTATGCTTACATTGTTGTTCATGGCTTACACAAATGGTAAATATTAATGACTGCTAACAAAGTTTTTCAAGCTATCAAGTACTTATAATCAGAGTGTGAATGAATTCCACTCCATTTCTTCGGCATTTTTGTAAAAAATTTCTCATTGATAAGTATTAGTTACATTATATTTCTATGGATTATGTATAAGCTATGTACACAAAATGTATGGACAAATAAATTTCTCAGTGTAACTTTGTTTTTTCTTAATATTACAGGTGTTAGGAAGTGAAAGAGTGCATGAAATACCTTACGTGGCAATTCTAGGCTGTTGTGGTGAAGGCTCTGATAAACCTGCCAGTAAAGCTGTCCATTAGTCACAGCATTAACATGTGCCCATTTGATAGTGCACGGAGCTTTGCAAGCTTCCTCGTAGTTAAATAGTAATGTCCCTTGATCAAAAAAGTTGCTAGACTGAATTTTAGCTACTGTTTTCAGAACAAAGTTGGGCTTTGCTGCTGAAGAAGTATCCCTCACACTGTCAAGTGTCCTAGTCTGTGTTTTGGCATTTGTGCATTTTGCCCTCTGTGCCTCGCTGTAGAGTTAAAGGAAGAGACCCACAACCCTCAAATGGCAATTCCTACAAATGTAGTATCTATAATTTTGTAATTGGAGTGAATTAATATACCTGTATGTAGAGTTTATATCGTCTTTGGTATTTTAAGATTCCTTTGACTATTGGAGAAGGATAAGATAGAGAAAAGCTGTTACAGTGCAAGTCTTTGAAATTTGGAGGGGAAAAGGCCGTAGAGCTACAAAACCACTGTTTCTTAATCCCATCCAATTTTATTCAGATTAATTTGAGTTTAAAAAGTTCAGACACCCCGTTTCCCTTTACTGGTGTCAACCTGCCAAATCAATGCCTGAATGTGGCTGTTTCAGGGAGAGGGTCCCAGGCTGCCACCGAAGCATTAGATTGTGTTATGCTGTGAGTGGACAGAGCAAATGTGAGTCAGAGGGAAGCAAGTTGGGAAAGCTCTACCCTCCTATCTCTTCAGCCTCTCAGAATACCTCCTGAGAGAAAAGGTTCTTGCAGTTGCTGGGAAACTTGGAGAAGCAGGCAGCCTGACCAGGTTTTCTCCATGAAACCATAGCCTCATCAGCCCTTCTCCTTCCTGTGGTGTCCCAAATATGTGGCACAGATCTCACCTCCAGAGTGGGAGAAAAGAGCGGGATAAATTGAGCCAGGGCTACCCTAACTGCTTTTGAAGTTAGCTCCATGAGCCATCTCCTACTCTGGGATAAAAGCTTTCCTCTATTGCCAGTTCATGTCCTGCATCTCAGCTGACAGAAGTCTGCACTAGACTAAATTTCAGGCTAAAAACCCTGGTGATGGATGCTTGGTCCTTGTTGCTGTCCCTATTAGAACTTGTGTTTTCACTTTTTAAAGCAAAAACTAGGAAATTACTTTAAAATAGCTTTTATCTGTTTTGTAACAATATGTAGTAGAAGCATGTTATGCCAAAATCCTTGAAGTTGCAAATATTTTTTTCTTCAAAAACAATCCTAAAATAGAAAATATTTAAAGTGACTGTATATCTTTGTTTCTGAATTTAGGTTACTTTGTTGTAGAATTCTTTTTTCCTCTTCATAGTATATCATAATATGAGGCCCAAACTAAGAAGCATGGTGCAGTACTTTATTTTACCTTTCTTTTAAGGTATTGACTTGTGTGAAATATCATGGGAGAGATGGAAGAACTTCGGCTCCTCCAAAAGGTTTGTTTCAAATGTACACTGTAAACCAAGTTTGGGTAAAAGGAAAACTAAACATTACTATACATTTGTAAAACACCCTTAGTCTTCTATCTCTTTCTTGAATTCATTAGTAAAGGTCTTTTGGCAGATCTTATACAGAAAACTGTGTGAGTTTTACTGGTGAGATGGTCTTACATTTTATAGTGATGAAATGTCTAACAATGGCTAGATACTTATCAGTTTTACAGAAAATTGTCTTAATGAAGTATGCTATCTTTCTATTCAGAAAGAGTAGTTTTAAAATTCAATTTTATCTAAATGAAAGGTCATCTTAGCATACAGTTCACATTAATTTTTCTTCCAAACAAAACACCATTAAATTTTAGTACTGCCAGGTATTCCTGTCCATGTTATTGTAAGGAAAGACAAGATGTGAATATTTGGCTGTTAGCTTATCTGATACAATCTTTTATATTAAAGAGCAGAATGCACATTGCCAACCTTTTGTTATCCAGTTTCCCGACTGCAGCACAGTGTCAGGTTTTGCCAAACTGGCTTACGTTTTTCAAGTGTTCACCATTGACTTTAGTTATCTTTTCCTGGTAGTCTGCATCCTGCCACTTAGCTGTAAATGTCACATACTCATCTTCATTCATGCTTCCTCCTAAGAGTTAGTTTTATTGAAATTGTGTGCAGAAATAGGCAAGTGAGAGGGGGAAAAAATTAAATTTATTCTAGACATAAGTGCTGCTGAAAAGACTTTGGTAGTAAAAAAGTTAAAATACAGTACCTTGTCTGGTGAGTGGAAAATGGGAAAAGATCTATTAAAAATGTCCAAATGTAGAAGATTTAAAATTTTATTCTGATACCTTAAAGCATGACCAGTGTGGACTATATTTTCCCAATTGTATTGGCATAACATGTACCTAAATTTAGCTTTCATATTTTACCCGCAGGCATTGATTTGTCAGATGTAATCTGACCCTCTTTGCTGTAATTAAAAAGAGTGGACAGAAATAATAGAAACGGAACAGAAGGCAGTATATGAAAGGCTAAAAATTGTTTTCATTTAACCAGTTGCAGGACATGTTCCTTTTAAGCATCTGATAGGGTGATCTGCTGACAGATTAAAACTATACTGTGAAATACACCATTAAACCAGCTGCTTGGTATTTCTGAGTAATATGTCACTATACATCTCCAAGTGTGTTTTGCTTTTTAAGACATTTTACTGCAAGTAAAATCTTGTTATATATCCATGCAGAAGGTATTATGTAACATTAGAACAAAATGTTATTTTCTTCCAAACAAAGAGAAATAATTTTCAAAATGTTTCCTTAGCAAAGAAAAAATTCTATGTGCTCAGGGGAAAATCCAAACAAATCAAAATACTTTATCACAAAAACAGACTGTCTTTACATTATTCTGAAGAATGTCAAAGCCATATTATTCAATATCATAGCATACCTACATGTGATAATGGTGTGCTTTTGACTTTTAGTGAAGCAAATAGTGTAGATGCAAGTGTGCAAGTGTTGGAAAAGATGTGTGTGTAGCTGTACACTAGTGTACTCTAATATTTATTGGTAGGAAATCAACCATTTATCTTGGATAACTACTTTTCACTAAGTATTTGTTATGTTTTAAAAGTTGGTCAGCATTTTTCCTAGTGTTTTTTTTTTCTTTTTTTAATGGCAATACAACTTCTGTTAAGGGTTTTCTTTACTTTTTTTCTCCAAATCTAAGCTACCTTCTCTTCCAAACAATTCAGACCAAAGGCTCAATGAGGTGCTTTCTCTTTTTCCTGCCAAGTGCTGACATGAGACTTTTGCTTTGTTGTATCATTTTGCTGCTGAAGATGAGGGTCCTTCTGGGATTTGAAATTTCAGTAAATACCTTCTTCAGTGGTGCATAGTTAATATCGTTTGTACAGTGCTCCATGTTATATTTCACCTCATTGATTATCATAATACAGAATTGCTTCAGAAGTTTAGTTCTGCCCCAGTGGAAAATACCAAAGATGCCATTCCTGAAAACTACTTTGCCTTCACTGACAGATGACTTTGCCAGATCAAATAGGCTAATAGGAAAAACACAAGTGAGCTGATCAAAACTGCTCATTTATCTGTCCATCATGTATAGCCAAGAGATTTTTGCTCTTCGGATAACTTCCCCACAAGTCAAATCTTGTTATGTGTGTCTTTTTTGTGATTACCCTAAACTGAAGGATCATGAGATTACTGTGAATCTTTACTGTCATTTCCTGTGACATTCAGAAAAGTAATGCATATTTCTGTCAAGGCATCTGCACCAACTGAAACCAGATGCTAAGAATTTGCCCTATCTTTTCAATTCAGAATTTATACAGGTTTCTTTAGGATATTTTGTAGATCCAAAGTAGAAAGTGGTATGAAGTACACTGATTTTAACGTGCAAAAGTATTCCAGCTCGTCCCAAACCTGGTCAGAAATTGAAGGGCCACATCTTGGGACAACAGCTTTTATTGTCAGCTGTAGCATGTTCACTGAGTAGATGTTTGCCACGAACACCCTAAAAAGTTTTTGAGTAAAGTTAAGTTCTTCTGCAAAATGTCAGGCATCAGGGACAGCCAACAGAATCCAGATCTGTGAAACATAGGCTGTCTCCTTGGTGTGTTTATACTGACGTCTCACTAAGTGGTGAGAAGGAAAATGTTCTGTCAGTTTCTGTGTGCCAATTAAAGCATCATATGAAACTGCATTGTGTGACTGCTGGGATTCATTTTCTGTATTTGTTAAAAATCACAATGTTTGACAACAAGAATTTTTGCTTATATGGTATGGACAGGTTTTCTGAAAGCACTGTAAGGTGTATATTTGAAATTTAGGAAAAATTGGTCAAATTTATCCTCTGAAAGAGATGGAGATTATTAGAGCTGTCTGTTATTTTAATTGCCCATGCTAGATTCATGTTTTATATCCAGCTTTCTTAAAATTGGGATGATTTGCTCTTCCAGAACTTAATAAAGTTACTATTTCATTTGTTCAAGAAACTACTTAACTTTTGCTGGCTGCTATTTTGATAGACTCATATAAGAGTGACTTTGTCTTCTCATGGTCTCTTTTCCATGTACTGTCTCTTGTCTCCAAGGAGAGGTTTACTCATTTGTGGGATTTGTAGACCAATGACACTTGTTTCTCTTACCTTTATATCCATGGACTGAGTTTATTTCAAATGCTGTATTTTGGATTGGAGTTCAGTATTTTGAATTGGTAATTCCCTTTTTGTGACCATCACATCAAGCGCTTATCCTTCCTTCTAGCTACCTACTAAAATTCTGTCAATTCCCTTGCTTTCTGTGGTCTTAAGGTGGCTCAGGGTTTATTTGCAATTAATTTTTTCCGAAGTGTGGAATACAGTCTCATTCTCGGTCTACGTCAGGAATCATGTGTCTAATACCTAAATTAATAAAACCAGTAACAATCCAGCATAGCTCAGTAGTAGCCGTACCTTTTTGCTAAAAAAAAAAAAAAAACCAACCCCAAAATGAAATACTGACTCAGCAGAGAGCTTCATTTCCAAAAATCTGTAGACAAAAGTTAATGAGTACTTAGCTTATGGTTATTGCTGCTCTGTAAATGCCTTTCCATCTGCAGTATGCCTTATTCTATAGTGTTGTGTTATGTCCTGCTTGATTTTTCCTGTTATCAGTGTCTGTTAGCTTTGTCTTTTGTCAGCTGAACTAAGAAAATCACACAGTGAATAAACTTTTTCTCTTTACTATTTGATTGATGAACAAATCATTTAACATTGTTTCTGTTACATCATATATACTGACCTCCTCATCTCTCTCATTGTACCCTGAAAAATCATTTGCACAAATCATTTATGAACCTGTTCCATCCTGGCAGTATTCTGTTGAGTGACCATACATGAAAGCTGAACTAACTGTTCTGGCAATAGCCTGCTAAGTTTGTTTGCCAGGTAAAAGGCTTACTGCACTTCTACACTATCCATCTGCTGAAACAGCTTATACTTTTAGAGCCCCAATGTTGCATTGAAAATCATGTTTACCTGGCTATTTACCATTCTGCTAATTCCATGTTCTATTCCAATGTGGGTCATTAGCAATTTCTTGTGTTTCTATCCAGCTGCATCCCCACTGTAGCCTTCTCCCGGCTCTCTCCCATGTTGTTTTCCAACTTGCCAACTCGATAAGATACCAAGCAGATTCTGTTTGATCTGTGTGCATAATGCTTCTCTGATGAGGTGGACAGAGGTGTGAACAGTGACAAGGTGGACTCTCAGTTGTCAGTCAAGTCCAAATGTGCGCTCTGCTTCTTGGCTGCTGTTGAACCAAACAATTGGTTTTGAGGTTGTATGTCATGCAAACTCAGTCTATTTGGGAGTTTCAGGGAGTTTTGGGAGTTACAGGCTTCCTGTAATGTGACATACATTCTTCACAGGTACATGCACATGCGTGCACCTGTTCTAAACACGAGTTATCTAATATGCACCTGAGTTAGCTTTTAGCTCTTGGTTTGGACTGTTGCGGTTTCAGTTTAGCAAGAAGTCCAGGTCACACTGTATTTAAGACTTGTCTTTCTCATTGCATACATTTACAGTAACCCTGTCTTATTTGTTGATTTTTTCATTAATGTTTCTCTGCGTTCTTCTGAGTGAAAAATAATTGCACAGCTTTAAGCTAAGACATAACGTGCAAGAAAAAGGATGCAGATGAATGATAATTCTTTGTACATAACTATGCTGTCTTTTGTCTAAAGGCCATTTTAATCAATCTGAGTGATTTTGTCTAATGTCAGTAATATGAAGGTAATGGCTTCAATTGTATATGGAAGAAATATTTAATGTGTGACATAGCTACCAAATTAAAGGCAAAGTTAGTTTATCAATCTTATATTAACCTAGAGATTTAAAGACATCAAAGTAATTGTTTTTATCTTTGAGTGTAAAGCTTTTCTGATAAGTTGACTCCTGCTGTCATTGTGCCTTTCTCTAAGAATCCACTTATCTTCATTACTTTGCTAATAGTTTTAAGCTGTAGTTATCTGTATCTTACTGTGCAGTAAGACTTCAATAATTTTGATCAAATATTATTATTGCTATTTGATAACATAAAGTATGTTATAAATTAAATGCTCCTACAGAATTTTATAGCTTGTTAGGAATTCTGGTAATACTTTAGCAAAATTTTACTCTCTGACTTGATATATTTCAAACTCATAGTAGGAATGGCCTCTACATTTGCATTAGTGGTATTGGTTTATGAAAATTGAGTGGTAGCATTAACACATTTTAAAAAATAATAGTTCTAAAGCCAAGTAAGAAATGACAATTTCAAATTGGAAGCTTTCAGTAGGGATAGAAAAGGTATTGTGATTTTTTTTAAATGGTCCTTAAGTTATGGGAAGTAGCATGCAATAAGGTTGACGGTGTCAGCAGGGTTTTGAATTTGGCAGCTCAACCAGTTACAAATTTCTGTGTTAACCAAACTTCAAAGTGAAATCTTTTTATTAAGTGATGTGCTGTTAAAACACTGAAATTCTGGGTGTTGTATGAAAATTTAGGTTGGATATATGATTAGACTTTTAATTTGAATGCAATTATACAGAGAAAGTAACATGGAAAAAAATGATAGGTATATTAGTTCACAAGTTAGGTTATCGTGTTTTATAATTTCTATTTTCACCCACTCACTGTTTATGTTTTGAGAGTTAAATAAAAGTCCAATAAAACAGATTAACCAAAAATAGTGATTTTGATTTCAGTTCTATTTTTGAAACATAGAGAATAGGAAAAATCCATTTACCATTTATTAGGAAGAAATGTTACTTTCATGCTTCCATGCTGGAACTAATAATATTCAGTTCCATACTTGAAAAAATCCTATTTGTTAATCTAGCAACAACAGCGTACTGTATTATTATTTTGTGGTGGCACATGAAGCTTCGCTGTGACCAGGGCTAGTGGTGCTCTTTGCAGACCCGCGCTGCCCCTGGGGCAGCTCTCTGAGGAGATGTGTGAGATTCTGTGCAGTGCTGGGTTCTGGGAGGTGCAGTAGTCTCTGGTTATCGCCATTAGTTAGCCAGTAGCCAGCATCACTCTTTGGTCAGTACAGGCTGTGGAATGAGAGCAATGGCAGTTGCATTTTGCCTTTCAGGTTTTTTGTTAGTACTGAAAGATCCCTGCAGATTTAGCAGAGTGCATTGTTTCCTTGAGATGTTGGTCTCATTTCATCAGGATAACTTTTTTTAGTCCAAGTCTAATAAATATCCTTTGAGGTGTTACAAATTGCCACAAATAGATGGAATCAGTCAAGTCACTCAGGCATAGGACTGGAAATAGAAGTATTGTTTACAATGATTCAGAAGCTTTTTGGTGTTTTCTTCCAAATGGATTGAGCTGTATAACAGTGATACTTGTTTTGTAGGTTTTTATTTTAATCTCTTAAAATCCATTCTCCTCAGATCTTTAATTGGCTATATTTTCTGTAGATTTATAGGAACTTTGCAATCCTTTCCATCCTTTTGCACTCTAAGATTCTAGCTCACTTTCTCTGAGTCACAGAAACGTGAAGTACCCTCTGCCAAAGGCAAACAAGCCTATAGAAAAAGAATCCGAACCCCAAATCCCTCATGCTAACTTCTGCTCTGATGCCTTAAGTTGCTGCAGAATGCTCTCCTGTCCTGACAGATGTTCCTCCCATGTTTTATGAAAACAGATGAAGTCATATGAGCATATGAAGATGTCTTCTGTTCTCAAACTTTGTGTTAGGTCATTTACTGCTCTCTAAAGTGTCCCTTGTGCATTCATGATTTTCTAACACATTCATCAAAGTTAAAAGCTTTTGAGATGCCACAAAGACTGTTGTCTGATATGTTCACAGCCTAAAGCTACATTTCTTACTTTTGTCTGCCATGAAAAAAAAATTAAGTCCTGTAGTATGGGACTTAGCTTTTTTCTTCCTTTTTATTTTTCTTTCTTATTTTTTAATATTGTATCTTGTAGCTTACATGACAGTTTTCTGTCAGGACAATATTCTGCTTTATACTTCTTTAGGTATTTGTTAGTTCTGAGATTAAGACATCAGTCCTTCAGTTGAAAATTAGTATGAAATTTCTAAAAGATTATATTTCTACTGATTGTATTAAAATCTATCTTTAAATATCATGTTTTTTTTCCTCTTCAGGGATAGAAAGAAATATACTTTCAGAGCTAGTGCAAGAATAATTTATTAACCACAAATATAATCGATCAAACAGATCGATTTCTATAAAATGACAGTCTGTGGATATTTTAGTTGTGAACAAAAAATTTAAAGTTTAGGTAACTGGTATTCTTTTCTACATGTTGGGAGAGACCCAGGTTCATTCATTTGAAATCTTGTCTGTATTAATAATACAGAATACATATAATATAGAATATTATAAATAATACAGACTATACTGTGTTATTTGACCCCTTTAATATCCAAAGACCAATGCCTTAAACAACACTGTTTTAGAGCACTGGCTCAGCAAATCCCTCTGTTTTGTTCTTTATTAGGAATTATATTTTCAGTTACTCTTATGTTAACTCAGGGAAACACTTAAAATAAGTATATGTACTGCCACAATTTGTACGTGAGAACTGTGGACTTTTAGGATTATGATTTACGGACTAGGATTCATATGAGAAAAGATAGTGGGTAGAAGAAAGCATATGTTTCGTATGCCTGGGTGTTTTTTAACTCCCACATGTGGAACACAAGTCTCTCAAATATTTACAGGAGTAAGCCTTTTCATAATATAGGATTTGTCTCCATCACTATGTCCAAAAGTTAAATGTAAAGGGTTTATAAACAGAGTAATACTACACATGGACTACTTAAAAGGTAAGTGATACAGCAACGTGTTGTCTGAGTGCTCTTTATTTGGTCAAGTACTTTTCCTTGGTTTTCTACATATTCATATATATTTCTGAGTAGTTTGCTTTGAAAGCATACAAGAATAAAGAAAGAATAAAGATCATCTGGGACTTAAGGAACCTATTAAAATTTTCCATTTCCTAAAATGTTAATAGTCAAGGAAATTTGCAATATTAGACCCTTAATGCCCTGGGCTAAACAGCAGTCCTTTGAAAAAGTTAATATTTAATTTGGCGTATTTTTTCTGAATGTTAGCTATATTAAATATTTGTATTTTCCCTGAGCTTGAATGAAGCTTAGTATTCTCAGCATCTTGTGTAATTCCTGTTTCCAGAGATATATTAAGAGGTTATTTGAGGTCATCACTGTGCTGCTGTCAAAAGACACAGCTCTCATAGCCAGAAGACCATGCTGGCCCAGGGTGAGCTGGCTAGAAACACCATGTTTGGCTCGTGTACTTTGTTTCAGCTGCCGAATTGGATTGAAAGACATCTGAAAATACTCTGAGACTAATTTAGGCCCTCACATATTTATTAACTAAGAAATTATTTCATTAAAAAACATTAAATACTCAGTATATATCTTCTTTGTATTCATGTAAACAGCAGCTGCAATTAAGAGTGTTGTAGCTGAAATGGGAGAAGCAGTGTCTGCGAGTGGGATGGCAAATGGACCCTGGTATGCTGTTCCTGCTAACATATGGGCTGCTATTACAAAGCAGTGTAAGAAATCTGGTGGTAAGCAGTACATTAGGAGCTGCAGTGGCTTAATGAAAGCAAGAAAAGAAGACTAATAGACATGGAGAAAAAGTCAGGAACTGTTATTTGAGTTGGCCCATTAGTGTTACAGTTTGACATGCAAACTAAAATGCCTAATAAAATGAGATCAGCATGGGACTGACTTTCTGGAAATGGAAAGCCTAACCAAGGTATAACTGTTTGCTTTCTTTTAAGGCTTTTGAAATTCTTGAACCTTCACATAGGTACCATTTTACACCACAGAATGGTCTGTATTAAAATTTGTGGAAGTCCAGTGTTTTTCACCATTGGATTGCTTTTATCTTAAATTGCTTTTGGTGCATTAGTCTGATAATCAGCTATAAACAAGTAGAAAACTGTAAGTCCTTATGTAAAATACTGCTGTAAATATGCACAATTTAACGTAATCACTTTTGTGGCAGCCTGAGGGTGGCAATAGTGGTTGCAGCCTCACAAGTTTGGGGGTAAAGACTTCCAAAGAAACTATAGGGATAGGGGAAAGTTGAAGTTGTGTATTTTTTTATTGCACTCTCCCTTAAGCCCCCACTTAGGTTCTGTGGATGACACTAGAATTTCCAGCAGTGCCAAAAACTAGGAAGTGAGCAAGTTTGGACTCGGTGCAATAATTCTCTTCAAATGGGGTGGAGGTTCTGCTGGCTTGCAGCAGAGTGCTTGCAAAAGGCTAAGACTCTTTTTACTGTTTAAAAACAAGGATTTAAAAAAGCTTTTAGAAGTCATACTGAATAGTGTTTTTTAAAGAGGGAATGAGTAAGTACAAAGCTGAAACGAGGTTTCATTGTATCTATCAAGAGGCAACATATTAGAATGATGGTATAAGTTCTGTCTCAAATACTCTCATGGCTAAAATTGCTCAGAATAAGCTGCGTAGAATTCAGACGTATGGATCATTAAATTCTAACTAATAACTTGATATTAGGCATTGGATAACATCAGTGATTTTCCACTGTATGTATACTGTCACCTCACTAACTGAGGATATTTTTTCAGTTTCTGTTTTACTTACTGTGTCCAAAATATAATCAGCAGCTGTTCAGAGTCTCTGTGGGAAAATAAAAACCAACCCCTTAAATTACAAACGTTGGAAAAAGACCCCCAAACTGTATTCAGAGACAAGCAAGGAAAATAGTTGTGGTGCATTAGACTCATCATTTCTATTTTAAACCATGACATAAATTGGATGATACAGAGTTAAACAGTCATGCTTCAACTTGTATCTGTATTGACTAGAATTTGTACTGGAGTAAGAAAAAAATGTGGTAGTAGACAACTATTGAATATGAGGAAAGGAATATAGAATTGCTTTGGTCCAACACACAGAACTCACTGTATTAAGTATTGGATCACTGCCAAAAAAAGCAGCATTAAGAGCTGTTTAGTCCCTTTCCTTGTCTTTTCTGCAGAGCCAGGTCGCAGAATGATGTGCTAAAAAATGAGATAGAGTGACTTAAGTGAGGTTCATGACAAAAACGACAGAAACAGGAAACTGCAGCTGATAATGGAAATCACTTCTGAAGACAAAAATAAGGGTTTATTTATATAGAGTTTAATAATTCTCCACATTTAAATTTAAGATGATGCAAATGGAGAAACATTTTTTTCATGTGGTATGATGAGAATCTTGATCCTGAATGCCAGATAATCCCTCATATATGCACTTTCCTTTCTGTGCCATTTGGCTTTCTGTATAAATCTTTGATTATATTTAATTATTATTCAGGGATTTTCTGTTTTAAAAGTACTGCTTTAGCATACTTGGGATTTTATGTCTGTGAGAAAATGAAATACATTTTTTCATTTCCCAAAGATGAGGAAAAGGATTTCCACATAGATCAGTGGTGCTTTAATATAACAATATTGTGACATGCTTCTTATATTCTAGCAACAAGTTTTAAAGAGAGTGTAGTTGTATAAACATGTGGCCTCTTGTTTTCATAGCACAACAAAATCACTAAGGGAGTTATTTCACTTATTGTTGAGTTCATTATCCAGTTCTACACCACAGTAACAAGCTGTAATACTTGAAGGTAGACATTATGGTTGTGAGTTTTCTTGGACTGGTATTGCCAAAGTGAGATATCTTATCTAAAGAGTAACTCCAAATTTTTTTTTTTTTTTAAATAAACCTTTTTCTGTGTTGCTGTCCCCAGACGGCTGCTGCTGCTTCCCCCTCAAGGCTGCTGTGCAGTGCTTGTGCTCTTCTGGCTCTGGCCATACTTGTGCTGTCCTTGCACCTGGACTCTTCCAGGGGAAGCTGTTCATATCTGACTTGTCTAGCTGTCTTTGGAAGCATAACCCCCCCAGGAAAACATTCCTGGAAAGGCTTAAGACTAGGGAACCACTACTCTCCTGTAGTATATATAAATCTAATCCTTGAGCTTATCAGAAACAATAAATTTTGACAGTGTAACTTACTCTGTCACTGAAAGGCTAGGATGTTAAATTGAAGTTGTGATCAAAACTGCTTTGCCCCACACTCTGAGTAATTTATTTGGATGTGTTTTATTAATTTTGTTCTTCATCCTTGAAAAGGATTTTATTCTGTGAAATCCTTATGATTCAATAATACATCCATTCCACTGAATGAGCTGGAACTTACCTCTTTTCTCTTTTAAAGTCTGGAAAGCAGAAAAGTGTATAAAGGATTTTACCTCTATCCTCTGAAAGGCGAACTTCTGCATAATTCCTGAACTTCTCTTGGTTTTTCCAGCTCTTCCCCTTCACTAAAGTTTTTCTCTCTCCCAAAAAACTTAAAATTCATTGTAGATGTCTGAAATTATGGAGAAGATTATTCTGGGAGGTATTCAAAAGCACCTGAAAGACAATGCAGTCACTGGTCACAGCCAGCACAGCTTCATGAGAGGAAAGTCCTGCTTATCAAATGTGATTTCTTTCTATATCAAGGGAAGACACTTGATGTAAATCTTTTTTGATTTCAGTAAACCTTTCGATACAGTCTCTCACAGGATCCTTCTGGACAAACTGACCAGCACAGCTGGATAAACACATCATGCAGTGGGTGAACAATTGGCTCATGGGTCAAACACAGAGGGCAGTAGTGAACAGGGTCACATCAGCCTGGTGCCCTGCCACTAGTGGGGTTCCACAGGGCTCCATCTTAGGCCCTGTGCTCTTCAGCATCTTCATAAATGACTTGGACACCGGACTGGAGGGGATACTAAGCAAGTCTGCAGATGACACAATACTGGGAAGAGGTGTTGACTCACTCGAAGGCAGAGAGGCCCTGCAGAGGGACATTGACAAATTCGAGGGCTGAACGAACTTTAACAGTGGTAAATTGGATCTTAGTCAGCAGTGCCCTGGCAGCCAGGGGGGTTAACCATGTCCTGGAGGGCATCAGGCACAGCATCACCAGCTGGTCGAGGGGGGGGACTGTCCCGCTCTGCTCTGCGCTGGGGCGGCCGCACCTTGAATATTGTGTGCAGTTTGGGGTGCCACAATATAAGGAAGATAGTAAGCTGTTACAGAGTGTCCAAAGGAGGGCAACAAAGATGGTGAAGGGCCTTGAGGGGAAGCCATATGAGCAGCAGCTGTGGGCGCTTGGTGTGTTCAGCCTGGAGAAGAGGAGACTGAGGGGAGACCTCATTGCAGTTTACACCTTCCTCATGAGAGGAAAAGGAGGGGCAGGCACTGATCTCTTCCCTGTGGTGACCAGTGACAGGACCTGAGGGAATGGCCTGAAGTTGTGTCAGGGAAGGTTTAAACTGGATATTAGAAGAAGGTTCTTCAACCAGAGTGTTTTGCCCCAGGAACAGGCTCCCCAGAGAAGTGGCCACAGCACCAAGTCTGACAGGGTTCAAGAAGCATTTGGATAGTGTTCTCAGACATATGGTGTGATTCTTAGGATTGTCCTGTGCAGGGTCAAGAGTTGAACTTGATCCTTGTGGGTCCCTTCTAACTAAGAGTATTCTGTGATTCTGTAAAATTAAATACTCTGTAGCTGTTCACCTTCTGCATGATAGTGGTATTCTTAGTAGCCATTCTTTTAGCTCTTTTTAAGCTTGAACTTTTGTGCCTTTTCTTAGTGATGGGAGAGAAAGTATCGAACAGATTTGTAGTCCTGACAGTCTTTGCTTGAAGAATGTGTATCTCACAACTTTCCACTTGATTTTGGTTTGTTTCCCTGGAAGCCTTTCTATATGACAGTCATGTGGTAAAAGTTTCCATGCCTGTTGACCGGTCAGGGTGCGGATGCCCAATTCCAAGGTCCTTAAAAGCTTTAAGTTTACAGCTACCTAGTCTGTAAAGTGCCTCTGTCTTCACTGGGTTGCGTGATTTTTTTGCTTAAGTGAGCTTTACTAAAAACATTGAAACCCCACTTCCTCATCACAAGTTACACTAATATGTGTTAGGCTGAAGATCACGAGAGTTACAAAACCATAGAAAGCAAAAGTATCTTTTTTTCCAGTGTTTGATGGTTTGTTGTAGTGTTGTGCTGTAGTTCTCTATCTTCAGACAGCACTGTTCCCTTCCTTCACTTCTGAGGCCGTAAGTCATTGAACTAGAAAATCTTTTGTGTTTTGAACAGAGTGTACTGCACAGTATCACTTTCCCGGTCTCCAAATGCATTTATGTAAGCTTCTAGCTCTTTTTTTACTTTCTTGTTAGAAGGAAAATAATATTTTAAAACTAGCAAGTAAACCAAGAAGATGTTTTCTTTTTCCTTTAAGCGCCATGCTGAGCTGATTGAGTTCAGCTTCTGGAACAAAGCCAGTACTGTGCTCAAGTGATGCTCAAGTTGTTTCATGATGATGAAAGCGTTATTTTAATTTGAAAGTACCTAAGTCTGCTCTGAGTTATAAAATGTTGATAGTCATGTGAAAAAAATTTATGATAGCTACAGCACTTCACTTATAAGCTGTAATTTATTTTGGGAACTTAGACAAGCTATTTTGACCTAAAGTTTAGATAGTATGAATAAAACAAAAAGCTGTAAAACATCGTCTGCATTATACAAAATTCTAGAAAAAAGTAATTACAGTTGATTAATGTGGGTGTAAATGCAGAGAATAAAATAGTTTGTTTAATCTTTTGGCTTGTGCTATGCATTATCAGTTAGCTTGGTAATTCACTTGGTTTGGTGGTGCTATTCTGTTTTCTTGGTGTTTGAATTCAAAAGTCTAAGACTTGTCTCCTTGGGGAGGCCTTGTAGCAGCTGCTGTATCAGTCTCAGCCCTAACAGCTGTTTCATGTAGGTAGCATACCCGGACTGACAAGTCTCTTTTCAACAAGAGTTTTTCTCCATTCTTCTATATTTGGCTTATTTTTGAAATTATCCATTTTTCCTATTCTTTAAGGAACAGAATTAATTAAGATCTGTTCTTAATTTTAAAACAAATAATTTTTTTCTTTCTAGTTTTCTATGTTAATGTGTTTTCTATATTTAAAAAATTTACGTTAAGAGTGATAACTTTGCCTCATGGAGCCCATTCTTCCTACAGTAAGAAAGCTTAGCCGCACCATTAATTTTGTAGATTTTTACTCTCAGGTTATTCACAGGATAATGGAGTTTCAAAGTAAAATGAAAGTGAATGTTATAACATCGTAATGGTCATACAGAATTAACTGGGGTAATGATGACTGCTGTGGTATTATAGATATAAATTTCCCCTCTGTATTTTTCTAGCCTCCTTAACAAAGCTAGCTATAGCAGGAGAAGTCTGCATTTGCAGGTGGCTGGGGACAGCAAACAGACCCTCATGACCTGTCAGCCGCCTTTTCCTATGCCAGAAACCACAGTCAGTTATCACTAAATCAAAGTTCAGCAAATAATGGGGCAAGGATTTCTGCTAGGGGTGACATACACCCTTCCCAGAAAGAGGGAGATTTTTTCTTCACTGCCTCTCTTATTCCAGAGGCACAAGGTGTGACAGGCCCAGGAAATGATGGTACTCTGCCATGTGGTTTCATGTAAAGCAGGTCAGCATTTGTTGTGTTAGGAAAAATCAGCTGTGATTGCCCTATGTTTTTGGCAATCATGGATCTTTCTGAGATCCACTGATTTCTTGCTGTGGCCTTCCTTTCAATATGGTTGATAACCGCTCTGAAAAAAGATTCGTGTTTCAATTTTTAAAAAAAAAACAAACCCCTTTTGACTCCTTCTGCATACTAAAACTTGAAACAGTAGAAAATAGCATATAAAAATTAGTAATAGTAAGATGGGTGTAAATGGATCTCCTTGAGGTTACTTCTCTGTAGGTTTGTTTTGCCAATATCTGGTCTGACTCAATCATCAGTGGTGAAGAAAGTTCTTAGAGTAGCTGCTTGCTTTGCCAACAGTGTGTGCAGGTGCCTTTACTGCTTGCTGAGCAGTGTCGTGCGTATTCAGTTCAGTGGTTAACCCATTTTATGAGGAATAGATTTTACCAGTTACAAAGCATGTACAGTGTTAATGATAATCTTGCATTAAAAAAAAGGAAAATAGTTACTCAAAGTCAGGAAGTTTGCCAGGTTGAGCAGCTTAACCAAGAACGAAACCTTTCACAGAGTGTCTGTTGCAATATTGCAGAGCCTGTCCTCAAAACATCTTTCAGTAAGTTTAGGAATCAAGTTTGTCCTTTTATCTAAGATTGCAAGCTCTGTGGAAATTGTCTTTACTCTTTTTAAGATTTTTATTTTTTTATTGTACTAATTTTAAAGGAATATGAAAACTCTCACTAAAAAACAAGCAGAAAAAAACAGAATTGAAAAATTCACTGTTTTGAAAATAAGAACAAAATAAAAGCTGCAGTTAACTTGGAGTACATGGATATCTGTAAATCGAAATTATGCTGTGCCATGAAGAAACATCTCTAGCAAATTAGTGTCCCCTTTCACAAAGTTCAGGCTCTACAAAAGTCTCTTTCGGTAAGTGAAAGTTTTACTCTGAGAGAAGGTCTCCCAATTATTCCATTTTCCTTATGAGTATTGCTTTATATCAGAGGTGTTTCCTGCTTAGAGAAAAATTGGGACTTGCCCCAGTGCTGCACGCCACTTACCCTGTAGTCCATCTGTGCTATGATGTGATTGCTGTATGCTTGGAAGGGTTGTCTGGAACCAGTTGGCTCTATAGGATAGTTGATGCCTCTCCAGCAATTATTTCTCTTCTCCTGCCTTTGGTTCTACATCTGTTTTTTCTGTCCATAGTCAGGTCATACTTGGTTGTTTTTCTCAAAGTGTTGTGCCTGGGTAACACAGGTGAAATTTTTAAGAGTGGGTGACTTGAGACAGTGGTAAGTTGCAGGTATTGCTGTCAAATGGAAACAGTGTTATTGAAGATTTGAGTATATTGCATTAAAATTTGTGCTTTTCAGGCTACATTACTGCTATTTATAAGATGACTGATTTCAGAATAACCTTATGTGTATCCATGTGGCTATTGTCAAGGGATGTCATGTTCAAAAAAATGGAGGAATGGATTTCTAACTGGTATACAGTCTGGACAAGCTGAAAGTATTCTGTTATCCTTATTTTCTTTTATGATAGAAGTTGAAATGATACATTCCTCAGGGATAATAATTTTCTGGTTGGGAGTTTGAAAAATATAATTGATATAAATGTTGATGAGCTTCCTATTTTATATAATTTACAATAAGTGGAAACATGGAAGCAGCCTGTCAGAGGTGTTACATGCCTTTTCAGATGTGTCTATGTGAGCATTTTCAAGTATATCAAGTGGCTCCTCCAACACTTGCTTATAGTCATATGCAGATGTGATAATGTTATATGGTGAGATTCATGAAATAGCTAACTTTGTGTTTCGAAGTGTCTGTGGAAAGAGATTGCCTTGGTCTTCTATTTGATGCTGTTAGATTTTCATTTAACTTTTTTACTAACATTTTTGTTGAATAAAAGTCAAACGGATTTGGATAATTACCAAATACTTGATTCAAATAACTTTAATTTCACTTTATAAATTCATTTTGAAAGTTTTCTGAGCTCTGTATGGTAACATGGAAATTTATTATAAGGTTACAACTGAAGGTAGCAGTTGTGACAAACAGTGATAGAAAGAGTTCAGGATACAATGTGTAGCGTTATGCTTGTGGGTGCACACAAGATCTTTTGCTGTTTATTTGCCCTGACTTGTTCTCATTTTAATGATTTCTAAGACAAGTGTATTCCACCTGAAAATCTTGGAAAGACTGTAATAATTTGAAGACTCTGGGAGCACAGAATCAAGTTAGTAGCGCTTGTTGTTTTCCTTGTAATGTGGTGAAATTGTCTCTACTTACTTAGCTCTAATCTTTCCTTTTTCTATTCAGAGTTAGAGACAGTTATGTAAGCTGTGAATGGATTATATGCAACAAAGTGCCTTACCAGGACAGACTTTAATGTAAATAGCTGTGTTGTTACAGGGAAGTACTCAATGAGTCAGCTATAGAAGTGTCTGCTGATTAGAACGGCTGCACTTGTAGGTCTAGCTGAATATCTGCCCTGAAGCTGGGTCAGCACACTTTTGGTACCTCTTACTACATGGTCAGACTTTGAAATGTGTTGGGTATCCCACCTCTTATCAGAGGATGCTAAAGGAGCTCTTTAGATTTCAGTTGTTTCTTGCAGTTAACTCTAATATTTTCTGCTGTTCATTCTCGGCAGCTTCTGACGTATAAAGAATAAACTTCCTGTGCTTTCTACTCCCAGCAGCATACCAGAATTTGAGGATTTGCTTTTAAAATACCTTCTAATATTGTCTTAATCCTTTCATTGGTATCTTCTCAGTACAGGACTAATCTCCCTGTCAAAATTCTGTCTCCTCACAGAACAAGAGAATACCTGTGTGGCTGATCAGTTTACATCTATTTGAGAAAGTCTCAGTTGAACATGTTTCTAGTCTGCAGAGTCATCAGAACAAATCAGGTCCCGAGAATGGTTTCTGGGTGGTGGTGGTCTTCGAGAGGGTCGGTCTCGCAGCGCTGTGATGGGTAGCTGTGTGCTGGGCTTGTTTCATTCTGCTACGCGGCTGTGCTGCGGGGACAAACAGTAGCAATCTTCACTTACTTGCACTTTCTACTTTGTTACTAATATTGGTATGAATATTATCAGGAATGTATTTTATTTAAAGATGGCTGCTTATGATTTGAGGTTTAAAAAGTAATAATTGTAGGTCAAATTGTGAATGAAGTTTGAAGTAATTTTGTTATTGCAGTTACAAGAAATATACTCTTGTATGTATTTTGCAGATTTACATGCTAATTGAGATTTCAAATCCTAGAATGAACAATCATATAGCAGCTCCTCATGATTTCTTTCTTGTTCTGTTAACTTCCAGCCATCTTCTAGAAAGTTATGAAAGAAGTTTATTTCCTCACTATACATGCTGATTGATTAATACCATGTGTATACATCTATAAACATGAAATAGATTTAATCTCTTTTTTGAAAAGTATTTTTTAATTTTTTTTATTTTTTTATTTTTTTTTTTTTAGAATATTGGATATTTGATATGGTGATTGTCTTTTTGAAAGAGTTTATTGTCAATCTTACATTTTCAAATTAAACAAAAAAGTTATATGTATCATCAAGTTTTTGTGTCCACTGAATAGATAGGTAGATAGGATAAGAGTGAATACAAAGCAACCTTAAATAAGTAGGGGTGCATTAAAGTTCTGTTTTGATCACTTTAAAAGTTTTTCTATCCTTTTGTTTCTTACCCCCCCTGCCCCGACCCTCCCATGCCTAGTCAATTGATTATCAAGTTCTTGGTCATTTTCCAGATGAAACTTATGAATTAAATATCTATGAAAAATGAGGGAGGTGAACAGCTGAACTGGTCAATTCTGTCAGACTTTCCTTAGAGGGAGCTAATAAAGCTCTTAATCCTAACGTGCTCTTAACAAAGTCTGTAACATCATGCCTTGCATACTCAAACAATCCTCTGCTTGCTCTCTGTAAGCTTAAGATTGGTTCGTGACATGATGAAGTATATGGAGTGACTTCTTCAAATGGTTTCAGGCCATAAAAATTTTAAGGCAGGAGATAAAAATACCATCTTCTCTAGTTGCAAAGAAGTTTGACACTTACTCTGGCATTCCAAAAAAATTAAAGGATACTTTTAACTGTTATAGGAGATAATTTTTTTGTTTACTTTTTTGATAATTCACATGGGGTTGTGCTTCAGTCTTTGAAGGGCAGAACTAATGTTCAGTGCAGACCTTAATTGGAAAAAATACGTAAATTTAAAAATCCAGTTATCAGTATCAGCTTGGGTTTTTTTCTCAGTTTTGCTTTCTCACATTGCTTGGACTATATTGAAATTAAATAGCATCTAGTTAGCTATTGGTATTTTTGCTAGGTAAAGTGAAATTAATTCAGAAGATCAGAGGTTTAGTTCAGTAAAAGTAGAGTGTCACTTATTAAATTGTTAAAGTCAAATGAGTTAATTTTTTCGAAGTTTCTACATTATATCATGTTTTTCATCTGCAAAATAGAATTGCCATGAGTAGAAAGAACCAGTGACCTAAAGGAAGTTCCAAACTTTCCATTACACTCTTAATCAAATAATCTTATGTATTTCTTTCTTTCTTTAGTGCTAACTCATATTTCTTTAAAAAATCAGAAAAAATAGCTGCTATGGGTCACATTGTTATATTACTGTGATTTTATTATTGTTAAACTCAACCTTGTCCTTGGTTGGTAATCATAAACTAGCTCGTGGTCCAGATGTTTAACAAAAATAACATAGCTTTGTTTTCTAACCCAACAGACAAAATTATTACACGTTGCCTGAACACTGAGATATATTTTATATATTTGCACACAAATTCAATGCTTTTCTGTCAGACAAATTTACAGGATTTAGTCTTTTTGTTTGTATTTTCATCTTAAAGTGAATGTTACGCAGTGAAGTGGTAAAAGTGGTGCAGATGTATCATCAAGACTAGTGCAGGTATTTTCCATCCTTTTTTTAAATTTTATTTTAAGAAGTTGGATTTGCTTTGGGTTTTTTTATTTATACATCAATATCACACACAGGAACCAGAGAAATTTCTGCTAATGCGTTTCTGTCAGTGGGTTATTTTTTGCATTATCTGTCGTTAATTTAGAATCTTCCTTTTGTTAACTCTCAATATTACCAGGAAAGAAAAATGGATTTGCTGTTAAACTTTAGCACTTCCTCGAGAGTGATGTGGATAATCTGTGTGACCTCTGCTGGGGCACATTGTGTCTTTAGAGACTGAAATGTTAATAGCTTCTTCTTTTAACCATTTTCTGTTCTGTTTGCTCAAGTTTGCAATCTTTCAATGTGCTTATACAGTGGTCCCTGTTATGCGTGGAATTCAAGTGAAATCTCTAGAAGGTATTCATAAAAGTAAAAGTAAATAGTATTTAAATCAAGTCAGATAGAAACTACTGACTTTGTTCTCTCACTGTTCAAAACCCTGATAATCTGAGGCTATTTTTTTCTTAGAAGCTTAAGGGCAAAAAACCCTAGATGGTCTAGGGCTGCCACCAGCTCTGTCTGTTGATGTGATGGCAAAAACTATCACTGGTGAGAACAGGCTACCTAGAGGAATAATATAGCCAGTGTGTCCAATGTGACAATAAGAACAGTGACCCTTGGACGGCTACTGTTCAGAGATGTCTTAGAAGTCACTGAACAGTTTCAGTAATGGTCTCAAATAGTTGTGGTTTCTAAGAAATATTAATTTGCATAAAATCGTATGCATGGCAATATTGTTATTTGGGGAGACATAAGTTGTTGGTTATGTTTTAATTGAAAATTTTCACTTTCATTTTGGAACACTTTGTAGGTGATCTGGGTTTTTTTTTAATAAAAAATATTTTACAA
>VWZG01006036.1:659566-681608 GCA_013396735.1 Grallaria varia | reverse complement strand
TTTTCACAGCAAAACACTCTAGTTCCTAAATTGAAACTTTTATTTCAATATTGTTCATTTAAATCATATTTTATTACATGTAATACGCAAGGTATAATGTGTTTATTCTGAGCTTAAGCTACCACAGTAAAAGATTGCTCTAGCAAAAGAGTTTATGATATCCTCTCCAAATGTGATAATGTAATTTTCTTTTTCCTTAAAGTGAATATACATACATGCATTTGACAAAGCATATAGAGGTGGATTTTTCAGTTGCTCTCCTTAACATTTACTCCAATACAAAGCAGGTTTTCTACAAGCAGTGAAAATCATAGCAGGTACTCTGCAAAAACAGGCTGCTAGAGGGCTGTAAAGAACATCTNCAGGCTGCTAGAGGGCTGTAAAGAACATCTCTCAATTACACTCTGTATTTCTTAGCTTGTTGCAGAATTAAAGGTAATGGGAGATTATGTGGCCCCCCTTAAAAGATTAAACTTTCCCCCCACCCCTGCAGGTGATATGCCTTTCAGATGCTTACCAAGTTCCAGCTAAAGGCACTTCCCTTTCAAAGTTTTGCTGTGTACATACCTTTTATATGGAAACAGATATTAAAGTCTAAGGACTTGATTTAATTTATTTCTTATTTCAGTTAGGTGGAAAATCTACAGCGTCTGACAGAAATTGAGATTTTTTTTCTCTTTAAATGTAGCAAGGAGAGAGAAAATGTGACCATGCCTTGACATTATTTGACAGTTGAGTACTACAATTAGCAAAATCCTTAAGTGCAATTGCCACAGAGGTTTAGCAAAATTACCCCAAAAAATTCCTAAAAGGCACATTGTAATAATTATAAAAAGAATAATTTTAAAAAGAATCTTGTCTTTAGGAACTTTACTTATAAGAGGGAAAAGTTAAAGTCTATGAAACCTCCCTATTCTTTGAGTAGTTACTCATTCTTTACCAACATGAATATAATACTTCGATTGGTTTAATTTGCTAAGAATGTATCAGTCAAATACATGGATGAATGACCATAATCCTTGTAAAATGCTGGGAAGTACCTACTTCCTTGACCATCAGTTTTGTTGCTATTCAGCTCTTTTTTGCAAAGTTTTACTAAATCTATCTTAAAAGATTTCTTTCTAAACAAATATTAGAACTAGCATCTCATACCCTACCTGCTAGACTTTTCTAGACTAGCCTTTCCTAAACAGTTTTCTGCATACAAATATTTTTCTCCCTTTGTTAGGATCTTCTTGTTCTCCCACCAGATGGCTAACTTCTTTCTCAGTCTGACGTTTTTGGCTTCTTCCTTAACTTACCATTTTAATTTCTTAGTGCTGAGATGTTCCTCCCATTGTCTCTCTCTCCTCCCATACTTCGTATCTGAGTAGTCTAATACATAAACTGAAATTCAGTCACCATATCCATGTTGACAATTGACACAGCCCTTTGTACTCCAGGTCTGTTCCCTTCTGTCTGACATGAAACCTCAGTCTGCTTTTCTGATCCTCTGTGTGAATGTGTCGCTGCTCTGACAATCTTAGTTTGAGAAAACAGAGCTGTTAATCATTCATTCGCCTCTTCATATTCCTCCTCATCTTCCCCACTACTCTTAGTCACTATGAACTACTCTTTTAATCTTGTCTGTCAGTGAAGTTCAAAATCAAGGTATGCTGTTTGTTTGTAACTTCTGACTTTTCATTACAACAGTGTCTAAATTTATTCTCATAAAAAGTCTCTGACCCTCATTTTCCTCTCTCTCTAGCCATAAATACACATGGTATTTCTCCTTTCTTACACACTAAAGTTTCTGTCTCAGTTGTACAAACAAATTTGTATAGCAAAAATATTTTCCTAGACTGCTTCTTTGAATTGTCACTCTTTTTAATTCATTCTCTGGCTCTTCCCTTTTAACAAGTAGAAACACAGTACTTGAAAGGTTTTGCCTTACCCTTCACCTTGTGCGTTACTCCTTATCAAAATGTTTCAGATTGAAGTGATGCTTCCAAATAAGCATCCTCATAGTTTTTTCCCCTATTGTTCTCCACAGTTAAGAAGATCCTCATGGCAATGTTTACAAGATGAACTCACTACAATCCTTCAAGTCTGAAGTCTGGATTTGTAGGTGAGTCTGACAGCAAGACCTGAGATCAGGAATGATGCCTGAATAGATAATGTGATCAGAATACAGGTTCATGGACACAAATAACTTCCCACATAAACTGAAATCATTGACCAGCAGAGTCACCAACATCTCATAGTCATCACATCACCTCAAATAATATTTCTGTAAAGTTTTAAGGGAAATTACATCACTTGGCTATCTATATTCCTTTAATAATTTTTGTTTACTTGGTCATGAATGAGACAGTAATTTCCATACCACTGTAGTGGACAAAGGTAGGGATGATCATATCAAAAGATTTAATGAATACTATTGCCTCATTGCTGACATAAGATTGGTTCACCTCTTAGAAGCAACAAATTGAATACACTTTCACATAAAATATTGCTGTTGCCATAGCATACTTGGGGACAGATTTGCATTTGATGGCTCAGGTTTAATCAAATGTTAAGTCTTCTTTGTGTTTTTGACTGAAACATCAAAAGGACAGTGAGTAGTAATGCATGCAGGCTTTCAGCTCCTGAAGCACAGGAAGTTCATACCAGTGTATCTTCACTTCTACAAGTACAAAAGGGTAACAGGTACTGAGCTTTTGTGTACAGCAGGAAGCTGAAGTAAAAAAATTCAGTGGAACTTTGGGGTTAGGAAGCTGACAGATCCTACATAAATTATATAATCCATTCTCCATTGCTTTAGCTTCAAACCTTCTACATGTCTTTATGCAGGGTCTTTTAACCAAATTGGTTACATTTATGTAGCAGTACCGGAATCCAGAGTTTATGCCAGCTCTTTTTTACAAAAGCTGAACACATAGGGTCAACTTCATATCAAATCAAGTAATAATCAAATAATGCTAGGCAGCATATGTTGCATTTTCAAAGCTTTGTCTAACAAAGAAAAGACTTTAAAAGACTCAGAACAGGATGCACTTTGTCATTACTCTGATATTCACAGAGGTTAGCAATCAGTCTGAGCAAGTGCAGAGCAAGCACAGACAATGTGCTACATGTATTCTGTTAGCATGTGGTTTGGGGACATAAATCCTATCACCAATATTCAAGTTGGTAAATTCCATCTAGTTTTCCGTATGTCTGTACAATGAGAAAGCATGACGGAACACATAAAAGGGAGGGCAAAACATGAAGGGCAGAATAAAAATTCTAGCTCTTGCAAGATTTAGGTTTAGTCTCTGATCTACCAAAGATTTCCAATATATCCATGATCAAGGTCTTTAGCCCTTCTATGATATAAAGATAATTGCTTTGTTCTGCATCACAGGAGTATTTCCTGATGTGAAGATTAAATCCATTAAAGATTGCAAAATTGTTCAGATATTACCAAGACAACATTTCTACTAGCTTCCAGTTACTCCTGCCATAACTCAAAACAATTTATCTGAGACAGACCACAAGGCTGCAAACTGGAATCAGTAACATAAATAAATAAATGCTGTTTACTAAAACTTACATCCATGCAGAAACATTGTAGTAGACTAAGTATCCTCTGAAAAGAAATAACCACAATTTAAGAAACTAGCTAATTTTTGTAGATTTACAAAATGACTGTTTTCTCATGAATAATCTGTACTTAAAGAGTTTTTCAGAACTATTTCCTTTGGCTTGATGCCTGATTTTGGGTTCTGCTTTGATATACTTATTTACATTAGCAATTGAAAAGAATTACATACTCTTAATAAACAAATTCTATTGAATGTCACCAAAGACAACTTTGCTTCCATAGCTATTTCTTTATATGATTACTCCTGCTAACTTCATGGCAAAACTGAATTATTTGTTTTAAATTAAAAAAAAAAAAAAAAGGAGGTAGCTCTGAAAAGATTTTAATATAGAATGTACAGATAGAAGTCAAAGATGTTTCAAAGAATACAGAAAGTACTACAACATGCTAAGATACAGCAGTCACATTCTGGGTTGACTTATCGAGGACCACATTCCTATTTGGCCCAAGGGCTGCTATTGAGTCAAGCATGGTAAATATTATGAGATCTTTTTGACTGTCAGTGAGTTTGGGCTTCTTTAAAAATAATAATTTTTAAAAAACAACAAAACTCCACAAACAAACCAAAGATAAAAACTTTTTCTCCATATCTTACTTTTTCCTATCTCAGTCAAATGCTATGTAAAATACAAGCTAGTCCACAGATAATAGGAGATCAAGATCTAGAGAAATTATCTCATAAAAGTTCATGTGTAAAAATGGTAGGAGAAGGGTGGCATAGGCCTTCCTTCTAGAATTAGTATAGCAATAATATATTTTTATTCAATATATATAATAAACTACAAATTCCCATTTAATATCGCCCAAGTACAGAATGTAGTATGTTCAACGATGTTCTAAATGAGCAAAAGAGACATTGATTCAACACCTGGCATGACTTGAGTTAGCCTTCCATACCCTGCATGGCTTCCAGCTGCTGCTGCACAAAGGCCTGGATCTTCTGAAGGCACGATTAACCGCATGCAGATGTCTCAGACACACTGGAGCATCTCAAATGGCACTAATCATCTACTTGTGAACAACCAAATCACTTTTTAAATAGCGTAAGAATTATTGTTGAGATAAGAATATATTAACTTCCCTCTAAAAACCTCATTTCAGAGTTTCTGACATGGATGGAAGAGATGGGAAGTTGATTATGACCTTACTTGATAGATTAGTTCACATGGCTTGCTTAGAAACTTTTTCTTCTTTGATGCAGGTGCCGGCTGACAGTCAGAAAGGGCCACTGAACCTGATGGCCACAGTTCATATTTAATGGTTTAAGTCTGATTGAACCTGAAATTCAAGATGTGAAATCTGACCTGGATTTGATGTTTCTTTTTACCTACCCAAGATGTAACACCTTTTAGGAAGGAGACATGGATCTCCCTGTAATAGTTTTCTTCCTATGTGTGCTAAATGGACAAAGTAACTTACCGGCTACTAGTTTGTATTAGTAGTTCTTCAAAACACAGTACTTTTAGCAGGACTGAAAATTATTACTGTTATTTTGGTGAAAGAGTTGTCTCCTTAATGCTTCAAACAAGTCACAAGGGAAGAGCATCTATAAGAAAAATCTCAAACCATTAAATATTTTGACATCTGTTGATGATGAAGTCTTAATGACTTAATAGAAGAATGCAACACTAATATTGATGGATGAAATTCCTTTATATGAGTATGATACACAAACATCAGGATTTTTTCAATCTTTACAGTAGTTTAAAACACAAATGCCAAGAATCCATGCTCTTTATGACGTATCTTAACATGACATGATGCCACTTTCCAGCACTTGTCTAAGACATAATAAATGTGGCTGAGGGGAAAAAAAACAAAACAAAAAGGGACAGTTCTCTACACACTGTAGAGGCAAACTGATGAACAACTTACAGACAGCAGATCTAGCTCGTCAACCAACCAAGGATGCTCAGGATTATAGGTCAGCTGTGAATGAACTAGAAAACTACCTTATTTGTAACTTTGTCATGATAGGCTATAGAACCACCATTTCACTGAAATGATGTTGTTTTAATCAATTTTTCATCCTGGTTTAAAAAAAATCAAGTCTTTTAGTCCTTTCTCTGAAAGACAAGTTATTTCTTTTTTAGCCAGTGAGAGACTATGTTAGAAATGTGTGTTATACCTGAGAGAGAAGATGAAGGGGGGAAAAAAAATGTAGGCTGACTGCTTACAGTGCCTATATTTCCCATGTAGCAAGACAACTGGGATGATCTCAGAAGTCTGTAAGGTAAGAATCCGTCCATCCTACCCTTCCGTCTTTGAATAATATGAACATGTAGGATGAATGAAAATGAAAATTGAAACAATTTATAAAATAAATTAATAGCCGCTTTGGAGTACAGTGTGGGTTTTTTTTTAAATATTCTTATTGTCCTGAATCTTCCCATTTGACTCTGTTCATGCTTACTCATTAATTTTATACATAGTTCCCTTAAAAGTGAACTAAAGTACCATGTTGGAAGAAAGTCTGATTGATTAATCACTTATCTCAGTAGAAAAGTCAGGAATATATTTGATTCCCAACAGCTTCATATATATACTGCTATAAAATGAGACATAAATTGCAATAGATAGCAATTTCAGATAAAATGTGAACAATTTTATGTAAGAGTATAAGTGTTGAATGAGAGGGCTCTATAAGAGTATTTTGCAATACATAGGTAACTGTATATTAACTCTATGCACTTCCTTTTCTTTTTGGATGGCAGTTAACAGGATTATGCACCCTGAAGTTTAAAGGTGTAGCTAGCAATGACCTATGAACACTACGAAACAATTGTCTATTTATTTATAGGTTACTGGCTGCAATCAATACCACCTACTGTTTAAGTTAATCAATGTAGTCTTTAATTGATTAGCTTGGGCTGAAAACCTGCCACAGTGCTGACTCCTGGGCAGGGGGACAGGGGACATATTGCTATTTGGTTTCCATGCATTGTAAGATAGTTTCAGTATTTATTTATGGTCAATGAAATATGAAGCAAAATAAATCTTTAACAGCTGTTTCCTCACTGAGTATTCCAGTTTCAACAGCAGAAGAAAGACAAACTAGCAAGAAATATTATAAAAGTCTGCACTAGAATCCAGGCTTAAAAGATGAACTATATTGGGTAGGCTGCAAAGCCAAAAAATCAGTAAAACAAGTGTCTTTAAAACTTGCCATCTGGTAAACTAGTAAAGGCTTATTCTTTCTAGGAGAAATAAAATATTTAAATTAGTGTACTGAGGGAGAGCCAAGCTCTTTCTAAAAATGTATAAAAATTAGAGAACCTATTTTCAGAGATATATCTTCTGCAACAGTAATGAAATTCAAGGTGGTGCACACAGATTAATGTTGTTATTTATTATTATGTATATAATTTCACTGAAGTGCATAGCACTGTAGACATGAATAATAAGTGCATGACCCTGACATTAATACAAGGGGTTACAGATTGCAGTCAAAAAGCAGCTGAAGTTTAAGGCACTAATCAGAAGGAAAATGAAGCATAATGTATTACTGCAAATAGGAACAGTGTTTAACCAGCAAATATTTTATGAAGACTGAACAAAAATAAAATAGAATCGGGTGGCCTAACCAAAGGGAGTTAGTGAAGCAGTTCCACTAAATGTCACTGAGGGTTAGACACTAAACTTCTAATAGTTTCTCCCCCTTAAGACCACTGCTAGGTCTGAATATAAATTTTCTTTTGAGCATAAATAAGACAAAAGAGGAGAGTAATGCAGAATACACACTGCCCTTCAGCTTCTAAAATTGAACTGTCCGTGTGCACACATTTTCACCACCGCATCAATTTTTTTGACAAACTCTGAGATGCAGAGAAGGATCAATAACAAAAAAGGCAGATATCACTCCCCAGTGGTTCACTAAAACGGCTTTGCTCCATTCTGTTGTCTTTTCCACATGTTTCTGGTAGCTCGGATCACTACTCTTACACAGAGGTGCTAGAATAACCATAAGGAGAGCAGTCACATTACAGAGACAGTCCCGTCTTATGTCTGCAGCTGACCAAAACTGTAGAGACTGAAACCAGTTGTCTTACTGAGCTTTAGAAACCTTAAGAATGGAAAACTAAGAAACCTGCTAATCAGACAGGTAAAAAGAAAAATGCAAAATCTGTCAGATTGCTGAAAGTCACATTCTCACAAGACATGGTATTTCACATAGGCAGACCTCCTTACTGTATATTGACTCCTAAGCTGAAAAATGACTTTTCATTGACAAATTAAATTGAAATTATTAGGTTCTTTAGTTAGTTTGGTTGGTTTTGTTTTTTTAAATCTGCTCTAATGGAATAACACGCTAAGGGGCCTAAAAATCACGGAAATTCTCATCTCCAAAAGAGTCAGTCCACTGTTTTGTCACTGGTGCTTCACATAACCTTTTAAAATTTCTGTGGGTCTAGAATAGTCAGCTGTTTGCTTCCATAAACAGCCTAGCTAAGTAGCAGATGTTTCCTTGGGCAGTTATTCAACATATCTAGAAAAAAATGAAAATCCCTTTGCCTTCCAGGCTTCTGACAGCTTTGTTTCCATCTCCTGACTTCTTTTCCCTGCTGAAATGTTCAACCTTTATAGCAGGCCTGCACAACAGGTGGGCTGTGGGTATCTTGCAGCTTGAAAAACCATTTGTTTGGCCCATCAGCTGCTGAGAAGCATCATGTACTGTTTGATTTGCCCGGCTGCCAAGAGGCAGCAACAAGATGTCCAGCAGAAAACGCGTATCTCCTGCCTTGTCACTGATCCCTCAGAATGCATGTACCTCCTAGTCAGCCACCTGATCAACCAGCAGCCACATGGCCCGGCATCACACACACACACACTGCCTCGCAGGTCAAGGAAGCAGAATATTAAGAAATATTTGAGATATTCAGAAGTAGTATTTGGCATGGGGGGAGGTGTGATGGAGATGAAGGAAAATGAGAAACCAACAATACAGGGGAAGCTGAAAACAGTGTTAAAATGAATTAACAGAGAAGAAGGAACGTCACAGGAAAAAGTGAAAATGTATTTTCATTCTGCAAATGACCTAACACATCCATTTGAGAATCTGGCTCTGTACTAAACCCAAGCACATTTCTGATAGAAGTCCCATGAAATAATGAATGAGTAACAACAAAGTAGTTCTTACTAAGTGGTCATAAAAATGGAATAACTTATGAGAAAGTGTCAATTGCATAAAAATGCAGAATTTACTGGTTGACATATATATAGAGAGGTATTTAGCTGTTACAAGAGTTTTAATGAAGAAAAAAGGCAAGGAAAATCTTGGTAAAATGTGTAAAGAATAAGGTGCTTTTCTTGGGTTTAATCAGTTAATACTTTAGAGAATATATGGCCATCGGTTTACATGGCATTATACAGACAGATGAGCTCATCTTTAGGCAGCTATGGGTGCAAATAGAATTGCTTTTGATTAAGGGGAACATGGAAAGGAACAGACAGAAATGCAAAGATGGGAGACAGAAGCTCTGTGAGAAAGATGCAATTATTGAAGGGACACTACAGAAAGATAATGGATAAAGGAAACGGACTTGACGCTGGTCATCACAGTCAATAACATGAGCAAAATAAATGAAGAAAAGACTAAAGAAAATACCTTTTAGTTAAATGTGCTGCAAAGAGAACTGATGCCCCCAGAAAAGAAATAGATGTCCTGTCATTTGAGGATATTGAAAACTATTTTTAAAAAATCATTAGTTAATTTGGGAATAGTCTTGCACTGGAAAATGTATCCTATCTGTGATTAGTAGTCAACAGTAATCTTCTCTAAGTCTATAAACACAAACTCATAAAAATACTCAAGATTTACAGAAATTAGGACAGGAAGTCTGATGCGATTAGAATTGGAAATAAGGACAGAAAATGTGACTAGGGGGAGTGACTGAGACTGGTTAAACACATAGACAGAAACAGAAACCGGGGCACTGGAAGACACTGTGTAAATGGAATACATAATAAGAAACAGTTGGCAGACAGTAACTGAGACTGAAGTTGGGGGACCGAGTGATTTGTATTAATAGACAAGAACAGAACCTAGTGGTTGAGAAGAGAAGGAAAGAGGAGAGACAGAACACAGATAGGGCAAGGGCAAGAAATTCAAGTAAAGTCATCTGAAATCTCTTAGAAATCTTGAAAAGAATGGATATGAAGCATACAGAAAGAATATTATGAGTCAACATCTGGAGACATCTGGATCTTGATTTCCAAGGATATTAGGCATAAGAAGTCAAAATTAGAGAATGGAATTATGACTGGCTATAAAAAGAAACTTGTATTGAAAGGTGAGAGAAAAAAAAGGGGCATGAAAGAGATTCTAAAATTTGGAAATTGATACAGGGACTGATACAAAGCCCAGAGATGAGGGACAACCAAGAAAGCCTGTTAGAGGCGATACAGGTTGCAGGAAAAATCAGAGGAAGATTTGGTTCCCAAGAGCATGAAACGCATCCCAAGATAGTCTTTATTTATCTCAACAAATACAGCAAAGTATCATTCCTTAGACCACAGTACTCATAATGAGGTATTATGGTGTATCAGTTACTTGGTTAGTTTTGTCACTGTGAATCTAAAGACTTAATCCCATATGGTTTCAGATGTTGTCTCATAGTGAAACTTCTGATTCTGTAGTTTACTTGTGTTAAGAAGAAAACCCTAGGAAATGGTTACTTAGGACTTTAGTAAAAACACTCAGCTCTTAGGAAATGCCAAAATTAAGATTTAATATATGAAAGAAATTGAGGTAATCATTCACATCTTGTCGATAAAGCATGATGTCTAATGATGGAAGTATTATATATAAACCAGGTATTACACAAAGCATGAGAACACACACTGAGCACTAAAGATGAAGAAAATATTGGATAGATATCCATTTATTCAACTACAACCTTATCCTCTGCATTGAACGAGACAGGGTACTGTGAAAAATACAGTACCTAATAATATAATTAAGGATTATATCATGACACATATACAGAGACAATTGAACAAAGTGCAGAAGACAACCTTAATTCTAACATTTCCTAATTTTAGAATGTTTGACTTCACAGCCTCAATAATGGCCTTTTCCAATACAGTTTTTAATCTCATAAAAAATAGTCACATATTTCCACACACTTTTGTCCAAGATTTATACATCACAAATGGAACTGTGTGCATAAGCTTCACAGAACCACCAAAAGTTCCTTTTCAATGTGGAAGTCCTTCAGATAGCTATCTTTCAAACACAAATATAGCAAGAAAGAATCAAGTACTATAATTTGCTGAGATTATTACACAAGATTTTGCGTGTTGAAAAATAGATTAAGCAAGGTTCAAACCAATGCAGAAAACAATTTAGGTTAGGTTTCCAGGCAAATGACTGGAGCTGTATCTAAGCAATTTTTATTAATGTGGAGGGCAGCTGCAGGGCAGCATTCCCCTAGCACTTGGGCAGCAAAGTGTACACACTAAGTTCTTGCTATGGGCAAAGTTAAATAATTTCTTTCTCACTCTTCCTCAGCAGCCTTCAAAAGCCTTACAAGGAACTTCATACGGGACTATGTAGTCAGTGGACTGAGTTGTTGTGTCTTTATTTCTCTATTCCTGAATATGTCAACATCTCTATGTCCTGCTTTGTCCATTCTGGGAGGAAAAAATGCATGGCCCTGGAAGGTTTTGTGTGCATGGGAGCTGAGTGGGTCCTTTTCTTACATCAGCCTGAAGCCATTTAGCATTACAGTTAACTGTGTTGTTAACATGAGCCAACAGAAGAGGTAGAGATCTAAAAAAGGCAAGAAGTTGGTGGAAAAGGTCTTCAAAAGCATAAGTTCATTTTTCTAAGGGATAGGGAGAGTAAGATAACAGACACAGACGGAGAAAGGCTGATAATATGCTAGATGGAAAAATAATATTTGCAGCAGAATAATAAACTTAAATATGGAATTTTGACTGATGGACAAAGAGAACAAAATGTATGCTAGGGGAGAATGCATAGTTAAGGAAAAAAACTTATTGAAAGTGCAGCAGGATGGGAAAACTTTGAGAACAGGTCAAATGCAAAGGGTCTGTTTCAACAGAAACAGACATTTGAGGAAAAAAAAAGATGGGCCTGAGAATTCATGGGAATAAGTAAGGTGAGAAGACTTAGGAGACAATGATGGAGCTGATTTCAGAAGCAGCTGGAATGATGGCATGTAGAAGTTGCAATTTAATTGGAAGAAAGTAGAAAAGGTACAAACTGAGCCAATTGCTAGTAAACAGGAAATAAATGGAAAAGACAAACAAAATAGCAGCATGAGAAAGGGAAAAATTGATTAAGCTTCCTGTTCCTGATGGATAGCTTTGGGACAAAAGCACAAAACTATTTGCGAGTGATTTGGGAAGAGGAAGTCATGACAGGGACACTACAAGAAAGGAATGGTCAATGGGGAAGACCGTGCTGAACCAGAACATTTTTAGAGGATTTTAGATAATGGGTAAAGGAAGGGGTGTTTCCGTGGAATGAAGATGAATGTACAGGAATTGGGAGGGAAACTACTCAGAGACAGAAAATTGGAAATGTTGGATTTATAGAAGAAAAAATAATAATGTGGGTAGGCAAACGCATGGTAAGTAACCAGATGGGAAAGAAAAAAAACCAGTGGAAATGAGAAAGTAAAAGCAGCAGTAATCTAGTGTTTAGTAAGAGGTTGGGTAACAAAACAGCATATAAAAGTTAAACATTATCTTTGTATGGTACCTTTTTGTGTGGGATGAGGGGGTCTTGGGAAACCGGATTGGGAGCTAGGCATAGGCATCTAGTGAACCTACAATATGCATGGAGAAGAGGATAATCTGCTTTATTATTATTTAAACAGAAGCAAAGAAAACATTTAAAACCAGTGTCTACACCAGTTCCTAATAAATTAGTATCTGTTTGTATCTCTTAAAAAAATTATAAATCTGAGACCCATAATTGAATTATTTATTATGATTATTTGTTAACATTTTACGGATATTCCAGCAAACTGTTATCTACTCAGTATTTAAAAAAACTCAAACCCAACCCTAAAATATCATTTATTGCTTCTTTCTACAGTCTCATAATCAAATTTCTTTTTATTATTGCTTCCATTTTACAAAATACTTTACACGAACTAAAAGTGAATCTAAATGAGTACTACATGATGAAAAATAGACCAGAACATACCCCCCTAACTGACAAATGCAATTATCTTCTACACCAAAATTAGTCCTATTCTTTACTCTCAAAAGTGATATTTAAAAATAGCAACATTAAATATAACTTCAAGTTGACAAGTATCCATTTATTTATAATAAATAGCAGAAAAAAATCTTGAGTTTTCATAATGATTTTCTTGCATGATATTTTCTTAAATGCTGAAATTACACTTTGTATTTCAATTATTTCCCTTCCCTACAGAGCACTGCAGCTTTCCTACCTTTGTTTGTTTAGTTACAGAACTGCATAGCATGCTCAATACAGTACAGTGAAAAATTATTGTGGATAAAAACACTATTACCCCAGACATGCTTTGATAGCAAGACATAAATATGTTTTTGAGATAAATAAGAAAGGCATTTAAGTATTTCCCTAATAAGTGCTTTTCCCAGAACCTGAAAGATGCCAGAGAGGCATTATATTCTTTACTCCGGGATATATTATATGTGGAACGATATAATATATATTTGTATATATGCACTCTATAGTGCATACTAGAATATACAAAATATCATTTACAGATAAAATGTTAAGGACATAACTGAAATTTTACATAATTTTAAGGCTATGATCTTTGTTGCTCCAAACCAAATCTAAGTATTGAAAACATTTTCAGCCATTAGAAAGCTTTTGTAGAGTTTTGCAGCTAAAGGACCGCAACTGTACTGAGCATGCTTTATCCCAGTGCTGCAGGAAGGAAGCAGTTCTTTCCCAGAAATTCTTTCTTCTCACTCCTGCCAACAATTGCCATGCTAAATATCGAAATAAGAACAGAATGCTCTCAGTGCTTCCCTCCCTGATATCCAGGCAGATGCACAAGAAGCCAAAGAAATGTACTGAAAGCAGTAGGGAACGTGAGCTCGATAGGGAGACAGGGGTAGCAGAGACTAAACACAGACATATGCTTTGCAGAAAGGCTGGTAACAGGGAATGTCAGTGCAGGTCTCAAAATGACTGGACAAGAGGAGGACACAACAGGAAGGGTCAGACTGAGCCAGGGGGGCTAGGGATCACTGAGAGAGAAAGACCTTGTGATTAGAGAAATAAACAGGGTGGCATGAAACTGAGTTCAGAAGAGAATGCTGGAAGAATGTCAAGTTAGGAAAAGAACCACAATGGAATGTAGAGCAAGGAAAAAGAGTAAGATTAGCAATTGACAAAAGATGAGATTGGAGGGAGGAGGAAGAAACTAAGAGGAACTGGGACAGAGACACAGGGATACATAGTAAGGGGGACACAGAGAAAAAGGAGTTTATGATGAAAGGAAATCCTCCTTCCAATATTGGAACTGAACACAAAGAGTCCTGACACTTGGCATGACTTGTCTGCTATTAACTGTTTCTTGAACAATTTCTGAAGCCTGTCACCCTCTAATGGCTGATCTACAATGACAATAAGCTCCTACAGTTACATTTGTGTTTCAGGGTTACATATTGTGGTAGATCTAAAGGTTCTGAATTGCTCTAAGACTATTAAGCTGAATATATTAAGCTATGACAACTCAATTTCTTGCTTCCTTCCTTTTCCTTAAAAACCCTCAGTTTTTGTTATATGTTAAGACTGCAAAGTAGAGATGGGAAATGTCAGAATTAAGGTTGCCTTTGAAATACGATTCAATATGACAATCAGAATATATCATGGTCCAGTCTCGAATTAAATAATCACCTTTGGATTTTAGTTTTGTTTTTAAGGCACACCACCTTGAACAGATGAATCACGGAAAAATCATTATTACTGAGAATATCTCCTATAAATCCTTGATTTTATTTATTGCAACATGAAATTAGCAATAGTAGGCACAGGATAGCTGGGAAAGAATGTATAATAATTGTTCAAAACTGTTGTTCCTATGTAGTTTGGGATAAGTCCTTTAGAAAACATACTTCCAAAATTATGTGTTTCTCATATTATAAGTATCCATCTTGATGTCTCAGCCCATAAGCAAAACTGAATTCAACAGAACAGTGATTTGACTACACTGAATACATTTGCAAACAATGCAAATTATCCTGAAAAATTAAGTACTTGAAAGTTAAGCAATATGTCATTTTAATCTTTCTGAGACTCTATTTCCCAGCTATCAAATTGGAATACTCCAAACTTCACTTCCTTGCAGAAAAGCTCTGAAGATGAAGCAATTAATATTTGCAACAAGTGCAAGTGCTACCGTGATTGGTGTAGCAGCAGTCTCCCAAGAAATTAGAAGTCTGTCTTAGCACCAAACAAAATAATGAAATGTCTGGATTATAACAAAATGACAAAATGACGGAATTCTTACCAAATGAATTATGTCAAATGGTGCTTTGAATGAGGTATAAATTTTATGGTAAGGAAGGTAGGATTCTGCAATAACAAACCTTTTAACATGTACCCACTTCCCAGGCAACATTTCATCTGGCATATTCCAGCTTCGGTGTTACGGTCTTTGCAGACAAAACTTGTCTTTGTTTAAATAAATGTGTTTGTCTTTCATAAGAACGTATTGCCTCTTTTGTAGTTATTTATATGCTCAATCCATTAAAAGCTTCTTGACTTTTTTATTCTGTTGTTACGGTCTCCTTGTGGCACACCAGTAACAACTCCTTAGAAGTTAGAAAATGTGATTATATAACACAGAAGATGTCAAATGTTACTGTTAGGATGATTGACTTCGAAATGCGAAATAAAGGCAATTGAGAGTGATTACTGGAGCTAATCATTTTAGGCTTGCCTCTGAAAAATGCACCTTTATTTGCAATTGAAAACAATTGCTATTTTTATTGTTTACTATTAATGTAGGTAGATTTAGCCTGTTGACAAGAACAGACATTATAACATAAATACTATCTTTAAAATTTTCTCTTTACTAATATCTTGATGTTTGCAATATAAACATATACATTTAGATTCATGGAGGAAGTAATACGGCTCTCTTTAGTATTTCATGTATAAATTTACTCAGCAGATTTGTTTTATTAAAATGTAAATAATGGGATGTAGTAAGTGAAAAATCCAAGATGGGAATAAACAGCTTATTTATTGTTAATGCTCAGAGTAGCTTACTGAAACACACCTTTCAGTAACTGCCACTGACTATTAGCTATGAAATTCTCATCATGCCTTGAATGTTACCCATTACGTTTAGCCATTTGTACGGTTAAAAGGCTCAAGATGTTTCAAATATACCTTTAAAAACATTGTTAACTGAAATCAAACTACACATATTCAAAAAAACTGCAATTCAACCCAATATTGTTTCAAATTAATTATTCTTCTTTAATTGTTCTGTATAAACAGAAATGACCTATTAATTTAAAGAAAATCTATCAGCACAGAATGTATTCTGTCTTATAAACAAGCAAGATGAACTTGACCTTGTTTGAACTTGTTTTGATGTGGCCCAGATGGTAGGCTACATGCTTGAATAGCAGTCTAAAGCTGAGGAAAAACTCATATAGCAAGATCTAGATTTATAGCCTTTTGCAAATTCGTACCTTGTATTGTCCTTTCAGCATCTGTTCTGCCCCCGCTGCGGTCAGCTTCTATCTCTGGGGTCAGAGAGTCTAGAAACATAGAAAGGTAAGACTGACACATATTTCATTTGATTCTTATAGCCCTTTTTACAACCTGTTACTCCAATGCTGAATTACAATACAATCAACCTTTGTCAGTTTTTTTAATGTTGAACAATGACTGGAGGCCAGGACAATTTTTTGTTAGACTAGGAAGATTAATGAGCAATAGATTTTTCAAGCATAAACTGGAGGGGGGAGGGGGGGAGGGGGAGAGATAAAAAGAGGAAGAAAAAAAATTGACTTCTCAAGCTAATAATATTAAATTGTCCTAGTTTGAACATTCTCTCCAGTGAGTTTATTTGCACATACTATATAAAGCAACAAAGCAATAAAGAGAGAGGTAACACTTTTAGGAAGGAGAGAGATTTTCTTTTCTTCCTCCTCCCATCATGTTATAAATTTCAATATAACAAGATTCTTTTGGCACTTAAATTGAAAATTAATGACACAGAGGCAAAAATTGGCTTCTTACCATTTAGGACCCTCAGACTATCTGTGGAAGCTGCCTGTTTCAGTGTTTGTTCTGCTTGCTCTCGTCGTTTAGTCTCAAATTCAAGTGCTTCCTGCAATTTCCTCTTTGCCTTCTTTTCCTTCTTTAGTCTTTTCTGAATTATTGCTAGGAAAAGAAAAAAAACATCAGTGCACTCAGATTTGAATCTGAAACTTGGCTGCACTATTATCTACTAAGAGTCTCAAGAAATGTTACAATTGCAATAGTTCATATAAATTGATTAATTACACAATACCAATTTAAATTACTTGTAATTTGCTGGAATCACCTTGGGATATTTTCTAAGAGCTACTGTTCTACATGACAGTATTGAAAACTGCAGGTGATACCAAGCAATAGCACTTTTTTTTTTCATATGAGGCGGAGAATCTGTGGATGTTCAAATACAAAAACTTTGGTACCAGCAATGAAATGGCCTTTCTGAATCATCTGGCATAGATAAGCCTCTCTCTCTGGAGGGGAGGTGGTTTTGAGTGGAATTGACTCCTTTTCTCTCTCACATAGCACACAGTTAATATATATACAGCAAGGGAGCTCTTGCCTGCCTGCAGCTTCTCTCATATAAGAGAGGGATCTGACTGCCTGGGTGCCTGGGCAGCTTCCACCCTGCCGTGGTCCTTGTTTCTTGGGGAAAGCCCTGAGACTTCTAATTTCCCTCCAAGCTCTGCTTCCTGCAAGCCATCTGACCTCTCAGTGCCCAGTTTCTTCCCTGTATTTATTTTTTAACACATTTTCCTTTTTTCTTTGCCTTTTTCTTGCCTTCTCTTGGCTCCTGTCCCATCAGCCAACTAACCTTGAAGAACTCACATCAAATCCTTTATGGTGCTGGATCCCTCAGTTAAATAAATATTACTGTAGTTTGTCAAATGTGAGGGAAAATATTAGGAAAGAAAGGAGTATTTTAAAATTAAGCACAGAAAGCACTAATTTTAAAAAAATATTTTCCTTGTATCTCTTCAGTTCAAACTGTGTAAGGAAAAGGATTGCAAATTCAGGATGGAACTTCATCACAACTTTCTTTTCTATGATCCCAGTGACTCACAACTACAAAAGTCAGACTTGCAGGATCCCTAACTAAAGGAAGGTATCATAGGTTACATTCCTGACTAAAAAGGACAATGTGAATAAATTTTTCGACTCTCTAAAAACCAAAGTCAGTCTCTGAAGGAGTCATGTAAAGTTGTAGAGCACAGCACTTTTTGCCCCCACCCACACCCCTATCCTTCTTACATAGTAAATTTAGAGTTTTCATGGATGCACATACCAAAAGCTTATTTGCCCTGAGATCTTCCTGGATAATCCTTTCCTGTAGAGTCTGTTATTTTGACACTAACTAAAAAATTAGCTGTTAAGCAACTCACTAAAGAATTTGTTACACACACCAGAAGAATTATCCCTACCAAACCTAGGTACTAGGTGATGCTGTGTTTGCATGCCAAGATCTATCTAGCCCTCTATCTCACTCCAAAGTAACCTCTGGTACATGCCTAGGGATAAATGCTGGAAAAGAAAACAATATACTTCCACCAGTTCATAGTCCCCATGTACAATAGACCCTGACTGTGGTTTATTTCATAAAATGCAAATAATGAAACTTTTAAAGGGAACCGTCATTGTTATTACTATTTAATTTATATGCTAAGAACTGCCTTTTGGTTGATCTTGGATATTTTGCGTTGCTATACAGAACTGTTCAGGCACAAAATTAACATAAGCACAGTTCCTGTAGTCAGAATAACTACATAATTTACATACAAGACTTTGGAATTTTGGTTCTTTCTCATTTTGTTCTACACCAACTACTTCACAGACTAATTACCTTATACCATCAAAGAACATCTAGCATCTATACAAAGGCTAAACTAAATAGATTTTGAATCATTGCATGGTTTTAATGTTTTCATTATAAGTACTTTGAAAGTGATGCAATAAATGAGAAGGAAACATATGTTGCTTTCTGAATTAAAATGTCATCATGGCTGACACATTGAAGATGTGACTACAGCAGTCACAGAACCAGAATTAGCAAGCTCTTACTGTGTAGCTCCTCACAGAAGAGATATTATGCTACTTTCACCAGTTGATGAGACACATCCTACAGCCTTAGAAATCACTAATTGGAATATTTACAAAGGAAGGAAACAGTATGGTAAAAATGCAGCTCTATAGAACCTACAGTACCAGCAGGGAATTTGATGTTCCAAAAAAAGGCAAAAATATTCAGATGTAGTCACTAAAGGAAATTATATTCGACTTGTGTTAACATGATGAGCAAAAGATAGAAATATGTTGCCTAATGCTGAAGATCCCATTCACCTAAAGGGTTTTGCCCTGTATGTGAAAGAGTGGCTTGTGTTTCTATGCTGTAGCTTGTATTTCAGTATTTTCATATGGTAACTCTTTACTTCAGGGATATGATACACTTCTCTCATCTTGCTCATGCTTCCAGAAGATATGTGAAACTTTCTTTAAGACATGACACTTGCTATCTGGAAAACTAATAATAGGTAAAGGCTCCCATGCATTTTTCTACCTTAAATTGAATAATAAATTCTCACAATAATTACAATCTGCCTTATTTTTTTCTCTCTTACTTCAATCTTTTCATTTTAAAGAATGATCAATCACTTCTTTCATTTTGTACAGAAGTATCCACTAGCAGAGACAGTCATCCTCATTATATTTGCTTTGCTGCATACCACCAATAACTGTTCAAATCCATTTCTCTTTGGTCTGACTCTTTTCCCAGTGCAATATCATCCTTAGAGGGATACATATACAAAAGCAGGTAATGCATCATGCTGAAAATAATATTGTCAACTATTTCAGTACCCTGAACAAAATAAGAGACTAACTCATACTCTTTTCTGACATACAACTTTGAGTGAAATTCATTTTGGTCAACTTTAGCTGCTCAAAACACACCTAGTATAGCCTAGTCAACTGTATTCCCTCTGGAGTTAAAGAAAAGAAAAACCAGTCTTTACAGTGCAATCAAGCCCACCTACCTACCTGAGAACAGGATATACCAACCTCTTTCTTTATTGACCAGAAAAGGAACTTCTATTAATGCAAATGAGGTGCATAATTTTTGGATGGCAAAACTCAAGTAAGGTCAGATGGTTCCCCCATAACCTTTTCTATTGTGCATGTGATTGCATGACTCTGAAAAAGAATATCTATTTGAGCAGTTTTGAGAAGGATGCAATGAATAAACCAGTTCTTTTACCAAATTACTTTGAAAGTCTAAGTAAGTAGTACAATCGTACTGAGCAGAATAGAACAGCTGTGGACAAAGGGATGATTCACTGCACAGCTCTAACAATTGTTAATAGCAATTGTCTTTAAAAATGTATTCTCAAAAGTTAAAAAAAGGGTAATTAATAATGTGATAGTCCTACCCTTGAATGGGTCAAGGCATTAAACAGGATTATATTGAGTACTTACTGCTAGCATGTTAGTTAAAGGTGTAATGACATTGGCTGTGAATCCAGCCGTTCTTGGGATTCTCTGTTTAGGTGGTTCCCAGAAAATTAAACTGGACAAGAAGAGAGTTGGAACTCTAGCCCTGCAGAAATACATATCTGACTTGTCATGGTCTGAGTTAAACAGCAAGTGAGTCCCAGAGGTTCACTGTCCCTTGCAAAGTTATTAGACACTACTAAAGGGTGAGACAGAGACAGGAAAATGGAAGCATAAAGAAAGATGGGAACATGCTTGTAATGTAAGGCGTTAAGGCAAATCACTGTCAAAAGTCTCACCTTTACTATCAATGAAATTATTTAAAAATCTTTAACATGTATATGCTTTACAGTGGGCTGTTGTTAACATTAGAAATTCTACTAATGCTCCTGCTTTATTAAGAAGGGCTCATATATTACTATTATCTTTATATTTAATACATACAGTTTCCCTAAATATGCAATATAAAAACACAGATAAGAGCACCTATGGTATTTGTAATCAGTTTCGTACTACTGATGTCACAAGCAATATTGAGGGAAAATGTTGAGAAAAAGGTCCTTGTTCCAAGTCTAATGAAGATCCTATGCAAAATTAGGCAGGTTTTAAAACTTCTTGCACCACAGCCAGCTGAGACACAACATGATGTAAGGGGGGTAAAGTTTTGATCAAACACAGGTGTTTGACAAAAAATTATTTTTCTTAAGAGAATAAGTAACAAACTGTTTATGTCTGCTTAATTAAAATACCTCTGTTCTTCTGCTCCACAGCCAACTGTTTTTCAAGTGTTTCCCTCAGTTCTCGTTCCCTGAACAGCTCCATCTTCAGCTCTGTCTTTTCCAGTTGGACCTGTTTTTCTTGAGCTCTGGCATTGTCTATAGCAACCTTTAGTAGACCCTGTGCAAAAGTGAAGTTGGATAATGTTTGAACAATGTTAGAACAGCTTACAAAATAACTACTTTTTTTCCTTGATAGTCATATTAGATTTTAGAAGTAAAATAATTATGTCACAGGATCAAAGCCTCCCAGCAGCAAATTTTACCAGGATTAACTTTAAGAAATGGACAAAAATCTGTAAAAAGTCATGAGTCAAGTTTTCCCAGAAAATGGAGACTCACATTTGACTGTGCATATAATTAATGTGACAAACAGATAGGATATGTATATTCCTTTAAAGAAAATTGAAAAAAATTAGCAGTCTCACAATCGCATCATATACAGAGAATATAATCTCCAGTCCAAATCAAACCAATGGAATTTAGCAAACAGCAAAAGGCTCTTTTAAAGTCTTTCCATTTTGCTCCTCATCACTGTTCGTCATTATTAATTTCAAATATTTTCATTTTTCATAGCGTTTCCACAGATGATGGGTATATTGGGATGCTAAGCAAAGGAAAATCACAAAGCAGGAAAATATCTCTGTTTCAAAGACCATTCCCTGATCTTGTATAATTACTATCACACAGCAGACAACAAAACACAATCATCTCTCAATTTCTTGACCTAAGATGGTTGAAACAAATTCTACTTTTTTTTCCCTGTTGTTACTGTAACAGGGAAAAGTAATTCAGACTATTCTAAAGTTCTCTTGAGAATTTCAACTTCATACTTCCTTCTTTTTTTGCAAGGGAATAGGATGATCATGGCAGAGGTAACAGTGTAGTAGTAGTATTAATAAT
>VWZG01006036.1:636473-659493 GCA_013396735.1 Grallaria varia | reverse complement strand
AATAATAATAACAACTAGATAGTTAGCACACTGAGACAGGGTATAGAATTAGAAGAAGAAATGGAATTGAAATAAATGAACATGAAAACATCCTTTCTGATTTTCCAGAAGCCTGGCCATCAGGCTTTTAGGCCTACATCTGAATCTCTCCTATTGAAGCTATCATAACAGAGCAGATTATTAAGCATGTATATGCATATATGAACCTCCATGGATATGAAACTAACTTTCCTATATCCTAGGCAAGACTCCTGATAACGGTAGAGATAATTTGACCCAACAGAGATTTAATTACTGATATAAAGCAAAACAATGCCAACACAAGAGACTGAAGAGTCCCCAATGGCTCTGCTAGGGAAGTATTCAGCTAACAGATACAAGGTTCACACTCAAGATGTGGAGCGTTCCAGACATGAAACCATGATGCCCCTCTCCAAAATAAGCTTCCTCACCCCTCAGGCATGCTTCCTAAATTGGATTCTGGGCTACATAGGTTGGGGGCCGGGGGGCGGGTTGTTTTGTGGGAGGGTTTTGTTGTTGGTGGTTTGTTTTTCTGGTTTGGTTTTTTTTTTCAATATCTCCAAAAAAAGAATGGAAAAAGAAGCCAGCATGATGATACTTGAGAAATAGAAAAAGTATTTTTCATGAGTGTTAGTCTGCACATTTATCCCACTAGTTTTCCCAATGTCAATGACTGCTTTAAAATTTGTGTCCTTCAAATTCCTCATTTAGTTTGGCTTTCAGAGCCTGTTATTTCCAGTACTCCTCAACCTCCTTCCTAACTAAATTGTGTCTTATGTTGTCTTACACAGAGCTCCATGCTTTGCAGCTCTATTACGCTTCAATATACTAAAGTTCACAGAAGCTAAAAAAACTCAACACCTTTCAACTACAAGGCCCGGATGGTCACCAAAATGATATATGCTACATAAGTACAGAACCACATTTGGAAATATGGTAGCAATGGTAACATGACAAATGTCTTTACAAGTATGTTTAAAGTTTTAGCTGTTTTCTTTCAAAGACCCGGATGCTATTGTAAAGTAGCTAAATCACAGAGGTATTTCTAGTTGGATGCTAAACCAGAATGACTACTAAAGAAAAACACAGAAAGCTAAATATAAAACTTTACATACATATGCAAAGCAAAATACAATTTGAAATATTTGGAAAGCCTTTACAATTTTGTAGAATTTAATACTAATTTGAATTCTGCTCCTTTCCCCCATCACATTCTCCTACATTTGATGCATTTGAAATAGAAAGAAATTGAAGTTGTTTATCAATACCCGCTTCTGGCTTATGCCCTAGAATGATTGAGTCTCCTCCTATTCACCACTTACAGGAACATGTGATTCATCCAAATCATTAATAAACCAGATCAAGTGAAATTACATGAAAAGTATTTATTGATGACAAATATATTGTTAGTAAGTTTAAAGCTGCAAACACCCTACTTCCAAATTCTTACAATCCATAGTGTTTAACAATACAAATCACACTGCTAAAGCAACTGCCATCTTTACTCAATTCAACCACATTCAAGTACATGTTTCTTCTTCATCAGGAACAAACAATTAGTAACAAATGAAAGAGATCATTACATCAAGTGCCCTTTTAGATCACCCCAATTAAAACTTTAGTTTAGCTGTATTTTAATTCTAAGATACCAAATTCTAATTTTCTGCTCTGATTGCTCTTGTTGACTTATCTTTGAAAGATGTACTCTCAGTGCAAAGTGTAGAGATTATTTAGCAAGATGCCAGTGTTGGCATCACTTAATGTGTTGATTGGTTGTATTATCAGTAGCAGTTTAAAATAAATTACTATTAAACTATTATTGTCCTTGGCTGACAAAACACAATATTTTGGTGTTCTTTAAATATGAAACAATCATTATGAATAAACATGGAGAATAACGCTAGAGTGTAACACTGATGTGTGTAATTTTATAATAAGAACTGCTGCAAAGCACGAAGCTGCTAAAAGCATATTACATTTTCTATTGAATTTCTGCACCACACCTCCTCCCCCAGCCCTTCCTTTTTTTATACTTGCTAACATAGCTAATGGTAATACATTACCTATTGCTGCTGATTATGTCTGAAAAATATTAGCTTTTTGGAGCCAAGATCCACTAGGGACTACTTATAAGCTACACAAAATTAAGTTTCATTTTTAGAAGTTAAATCAGTGCACATCAGTAGGCATCCAATTTGAAAAAAAATCTGCACTAGAGCCAAACTGATGCATATCAAAAGTGCTGTTGCTGCCAATGACAGCTCTAATGCAAAAATATTGGAAACATTCAATAACTCCTTATATTCAATGCACAAAGAGCTAAGAAAAACTATAAAGTACAGCCTCTAAAAAATCATCAGTGCCCCTTGGAACCGGAATAGCAATTTCAGAGGTCCATGAAACTCTATTAATTATCCCAGTAGATCAGCTGGAAAAGATTATACAAAATACAGTATGTCCAACTTGTATGTGCTACGGCTAATCCTCTAACCTGATATTAAACCAATATGCTGCCAATGACAATGGGAAATGCAGTGCAACACAGGACATTAACAAAACCAAAATATTTCCCTTCAGGGAAGGTCAGATGTTATGGAGGTTGGATAACGATAATTGTACTGAACATGCTCAGGTTCTAGATTTGGCATTAATACAGTATGACTCTGTCTGGAGCTGGGCTTTAAGCACAGCATGCCGTTCTTCTGCTCGGTGTCACTTGTGATAATTTTTTTTTCAAGACAAAGTCAAAAGTAGACATTTTTTCCTCTGGAGATTTATAAATCATTCTGATTTGGTTTGTTTACTTTACTGTACTCCTTTTAGTAACTCGCACTGATAAATTCTTTAGAAATGTCCCAAATACAAAGTTAAGTTGATATTTCACTTTCTACCCATTCTTTGATATATCCAAAAACATCGGCATCTTAAGGCATTTTAATGATGCTACAGAAATTAAACATATATCAAACCTCAACTCAGCCTTAAAACCATTATTACCCATCATAATCTTTAAATTATGCAAATAATGTTGCCTACTTTGCAAGGGGTGGAGGGGAAGGTATATAGAAGTTCCTTCTCTTTCTAGCTGCACCAAAGTGTGTGTTCCACCTAACTGAATTATGTTAGATACAGATTTATATGCGACATCAAAAATGACCTCACTAGTCTGACAGTCTGTCTTGAAGATGATACTCTGCTTCCAACAAGTGCCCACATTGAGTGAAATGAAGCTTTCCTAGTCAAACCTCCTAGCTTTCAGAGGGTTGTAGCTCAGGGGCTTCCTTTTGCGATATTATTGATCACAGTGAAAACACTTTCGAATAACATTGCTTCCCTTTTCATCAGGAAAATATATATATATGTTGTATGCTCTCGTCATTCAACCATCTAGTGAAAGCCTTTGCAAAAAATATAACCTTTTTTTATTTAACTCCAGGATTTATTTTTGAATATCCACTATTTGTAACTGACTAGTGTGAGAGACTGAAATGGTTGATGGCTTAAACAATCAGCAGGGTCCCTAGCTAACAATATGCAGAGTGGCTGTCCCGGTGCGGAGGGTGTGCACACCTGACACCTCAGGCCACAAACTGGGCATTAAGCAAGGTGAGGGAAGAGGCAAACCCTGTGAGGTGGGGTAGTGTTTCTTTGCCCTTACACAAATGACTTGGCTGTGCTAACTCCCTTTTGGGGAAGCACCGAGACAGTTCAGGTGTAGCCTGAAGGATGAAAGTATTCTGCTGATGGGTGACAATGGGACACAACAGACCCAACTGCACTGATGTAACAGGCAGCTGTAAGGACTTAGACCATCAAAGGCTCCTGAAGTATCCTGTGACTCACAGTATTTCATCATCCAGTGTAAAACTCCCTGCCAAACCGAGTCTCCCACCTGATCCTGAACATATATAACTCAGGAAATCTTTGAGGTTTGTGGAATTCTCCCCCTGCTGACAGATGAAGACTGTCCCTTTCATAGGGCTGCGACCTTCAACCAACAGAGATCGAAATTGCAATTACCAAGCCTCATCACTGGATCCAAAGGGTGGTGACTATATATCTTTCTATTTTTATCCTTCCTTTCTCTTCCTTATATATTTCTTATGTGTTATTTTTATGCTTTTATATTGCTATATTACTATAGATAATATCAACAAAAATGGCTACATACCTGTTTTCCTTTACAACCAAATTGTTCTAAAATAAACCCCACATACATATATTTAGAAACTGATCATTTCACTCTAATCCACCCCAAGGGATCTATTAACAAGCACATGGGTTACCCTCCTCCTTCTTATGGGGTGGGTTGTAACAACTAGTGACTAAGTACTGTAAGCAAGGGAAGACAACATAGCTTGAGTATCTCTGCAGATGACTCCTGAAAGACAATTTTGTAGCATTTCAGATTGAATATCTTCATCACATGTAAAGGTAGAAGTATAAATGACATTTTTTCATTAATAAAGTGAAAAGTAAAGTGATTCTTCACTTTATCCCCTGTTTGCAGTATTTTTCTCTTGGTATTTAGTCATAGATGGTGACAGTGCAGGAGACTCAGAACAATAAACCCAGTAGTTTTCTTTGTTTTCATAGGAGAATTTAGTTTCCAATCATGCATTTCTTATATTAATATCAATGGGACACTTGCAACTTATTTCAGGTATCTCTTTAAAACACTTAGCAATAAGACTGTGCCAATATGACACAGTCTTGATAGAAAAATACAGCTATCAGGATGCAACTGTATCATCTTTTAGATATTTATGGAAACTGATCTCAGGGACAGTAAAAATTCTGACTCTAAATGCCTAAAAGAACACTACTATTCCACAAGAATATCACAATATCCTGAAAGGCCATGGCTGTAACATACTTTGGCATAATTGGGCCATGACTCAAAAAGGTGAACTTACGTGAGGGGTATAAAAACATCTTTAGCCTTCTCCCTAGCGCACACACAGCATTTTGCTGTGACTCACCTTCCCTCACCCTTCATCCTCCCTGCAGCTGCACATAGACTTCTAGCATTTAATCTGGTAGAAGTCAACAAATGCACGTTGGGAAGAAACAGACATATCACTTAATATAAATTCTCTAGGGAAATTTATTTTCTCTTCCTTTCAGATGTGCAGGTATACCTCCATACAAGAAAATATGTCCCCAATCTCATTCCTTTATTTTATGTGTGTGTTTATTTAACTGTATTCTGTTACTGTTTATTACTTGTATTTCAGCAGTTCCCAGCAAGCACAACATCGGTTGTTCTGGGTACTGGATGTTATTATCTCCTCTTTAAATGTAAAAATAATTAAACATTGTATTTTGTTTAAATAAATATTTATGAGGAGGTAAGAAAAACATATATGTAAGGAAATAAACCAAACTAGCAACCTCTGGTGACAGCAATACTAAATAAGTTTGTCTAACATTTGCATAAAATTATGAATTAGTGATTAGGGACTGTCCATTTAACTTTACTATGGTTGGAAGAAACAGACTCGCTTGTGTTCAATGGTCAATTTTAAAGGATTACTGAGACTTCTGAAGTGGAAACACAGTTAGGCAATAAGTTCACTTGAGCTCTTCAGCATCTGAAGGAGTTACAGTGCATTTGTTTTCAAATGACAAAGTATTCAGAAATTTTCTCTCGCACACCCAAAAGCACTGTCATGATGACGAAGTTTAGGATCCTTCTTACCTTGGCAAAGGTCAAAATTAGAGGTCCATACAGTACGCTAATCCTGTTCTATTTTAAACCAGGACAGGCTCTACAACCTCTTCTGAAGGCCCCCAAGGTTTGTATTAATCAGATCTTTCAGATCCCGCACCTCACACAACTAAATATACAGAAGAGGGTCACAGGAGAGATCTTCCACCAAGTCCATGCACACTGGCGTAGCCAGAGGCTGCTTCCCTATATATTCTTGTGATCGTCATATCCCTAAAACGCAGGCAACCTCTGGCACAGCAAGTGGCTTGTTGTGCATGCTCCCCAGACCCATGACCTAACAAAAATGTACACTTGCATTTCACAAACAGGCATACACCCTTTCTGTGAAAGGACACATCTGTATTTTCAGCATGCATGACCCGGGGGAAAAAAAAAGTGTTTACAAAATGCACTCATCTAGCCTTTGGCTAGATTTCTGCCATTTTCAGTTTCAAAAGCACCTTAATGCTGAAGGCAGGGAACAGACTGGAGACCAGATGATCTTTCTGAGAAAGTTAGACCTGCTTCACTGGTAGCATAGCTGGAACAGGAGAACAGTGAGGGATCTTACTACTCCACCTTCCTTTGAAACCGCATCTCTACTGAAAGAGGTGCAAAATTCATCTGGTCCAAAGGGCAGCAAGGAGGAATTTACTCAGCGACAGGAGTCCTTCTAACTCATGTACTAAACACAGCCTGAATTTCAGGTACTGCTTATGCATTTCCTAGCAAAGTCACAGATTACACTGCAAGCAGGGACCATGGTACAGAATTTCCTCTTTCCACAAATACCATTAATAAATTTGAACTTGTAGTCAAATACCTAAAACTCAGTTCTGAAAGTGTCAGCATTACAGCATCTAACTCATTTATAAGCATGGGGTAGCCCCCTCTCATTGCAATAGTGGCTAAATATGGAAACCATTTTAGATGGCATTGATTAAAGAAATTGCCACTATTGTCTGTATGTTACTGCAATATACTTTACTGTTTTTAAAGGTAACCTTTCCTACACAGATGTGAAAAATCAAACTGATTTTATTTATTTTTTTATTTTATGATGTAGTTTTCTAATGCTGTCCTGATAAAGATTAAATTTGGGGTACGGGAGGGGTCATGGGAGTGGAAATACCTTGACAGCATATAAAAGGATTCCCAGAGATCTGTAGATACCATATAATGTGATGTGGGGACAAACTGAAAAAAATCCAAGAGGACTTATGTCCCACAAGTTTACCCTGACAAATGATTTGTCTTGACATGGAACCCCAAGGTAAGGAGTAGGATGTACCAAAGCACATTGAGAGAAGGAATAAAGAAGTGTCTGGTTTCTTTACAACATTGTCTTTTATTTTATCTTTTCACTCCAGATAAGAGTAGGGTTTTTTTAAAAAAAAGTAATGACTGAATTTCATATTCACATTTTCTGTAAAACAAAACTCTATGCATTCTTGGCAAATTAATCCTGGTCATTCATCCAGGAAGTAGCGCAGCACTCTCATATTCAATCATGAGATTAGCTAACCTGTTGATGCTGAATGCTTTGCTCATTAGTTTGCAGTTTAAAAACATGGAGTGCACACATTTGTCAAAAAATTACTGAGAACTTTTCTGTACATGTGTGCACAGCTAAAACATTACTAACTGTATTTCTGCCTTAAGAAAAAAATACATTCTTTCCAGATTGCAGCAGATATGTTAGAAAAATGTTAACTATTGTCAAATTATTTTAGTTCACGATTTAAATATTTAAGAGGTTAAGCCTCAGAATAGCAAAGAGCAATCATAATTACGCTCTTTTCAACTAGCAGATATAGTAATACATAATTCTTGTATAGCAGTATTTTTAACATTATTAGACCTCGAAACGCAACCAATGAATGAATCTTATACCTTTCACAAAACAATTTTGAAGTGTCATAAACATCAATAAGATCACTTAAGAAAGCAAAGTAAACAGGATTTGGTCCTACTCTGGTTATATCCTTTGCTGAATAGAATACAATTGATTTTATGTGGTCACAGGAATGAGCAGGAAAAAATACGGTGACAAATACATTAGAAGTGAGTAGCCACTCAGATGAGACTTAGGTGAAATGAGTACCATACGGCTGCATTACTTCTGGCACTATCACCTTGCTTCCGCACATAACATCAAACCATATTGTTGCAAAATTTGCATCAGGCAACGCAAGATCAGTGAATTTGTGGACAAAAAGAAAAATTCTTCATTCTAATATGAAACACCAACAACTTGACTTTAAGCTACATATCAGCGTATATTTTAAATAATATTTGAATTCAGCTCTACTGTACACACAACAGACATTGTGGGTACTGAATAGGAAATCTGTATAAAATTTGGTAATACCCTGTGAAGTTTATTCTTTGAAGACAGTACTTTAAGCAAGATGATCTTATTTATAAAAGAAGTGCTTTTTGTAAGTGCTTTTATGGGAGACACATTTCAAATAGCTTTACATATCATTTCCACCTTGGCATTCCAGCAATTTAAAATAACTATTTATTAAAGAACTATTTCTCTGTTTAGTAAATGAGATAAAGTTAAACAGTAAGATACATTTCATTAGCCTGTAATAAAAAGAGCATTGAAGACAAATGTTGTTAAACACACCAATGTAATTTACATTGAATTTTCTGCTATGGTTTAATATTCAATCTGTATTGCTCTGTACTGTATCTGACGGCTTCTAAATTCATTTTTCTGCTGTGGTTCCTTTAAAACCTAAATTACTAGAAAGTTTCAGTAAATGAGTTGATCCAAATAATCTTACGAACTGATTAAGCTAGAATGGTTTTATTAATTTAGACAAATCTGCAACTGGCTCCTCTCCATTCCTTTAAGCTGATCTACAAAAAGGCCTACCTGGATGTTAGTCAGAAGGGTCTCTATGGAGGACAATCCATCAGGAAATAGAAAAGGAGATGGAAAACCCGGAGGTAGTGGTTGCCCATGCCCAGTTAGAGAAAGTTTGTCAAGGCTGTCTCTTGCGGTTGGTGTGGAGAGCGGGGTCTCATCTGTATGTGATTGAAACAAAAATATAGAACAAGTTACGCTTGTCTGTTTTTATTAGACCTCAGTAATGGCTTCCCTAGTGGTTTCCAGAACATTTATTGCAAATTGGTTCCTGCTATCAGGAGAAAATGCTTTCTGCTGAATTTTCTTTAATGAAAAAGCTGTGGAGATACAACAAGATAACATTAATGAGTAACTTTATAAGCCTTTTAAATGCAGTCTCTAATGAGACTGAGTTTACAGTGCCATAGAATCTTTTCAAAACAAATATTATCTCACATATACTTGTGATAATATATTCAGGCTGACTTTATGGGCACCTTCCCAATTATCTCATTTTAGTTTGTGTTCTATTTGGATTGACAATAGAAGATTTTCTAGCATGACATATATTTTATATATGAGAAGTATTTGAATACGAGGCTTCCCATACAATTAACCCTTCCCGCTCTTAATGATTTCACTTACAGCTCAGAAGATTTTGCAACACCAAGAAAATCTACAGCTTCTCAATATAATTTTCACCAAGAAAATACACCTGATTCCCCCAATTAAAACATGCTCTGAACAATACATGAAATTAACAGCATGGTAACAATCACTGGCCTAATTTTTTTAAGCATGGACATCTTCTAACAATTAGTGCTAAACTCCTTATTGGGGTCATTGTCACAATCAGATCTGATCACTTCTGACATCACAATGGGAAAAAACTCCCAAAATTTGAAGACTTCTAAGATTAAAGTTCCACAGATAATCTCTGAATGGATTAAGAAGTGAAGGGAAATTAAAAAAAAAAAAAAAAAACAACCCTCACAATTAATAGAAACTTCAATACCCTGGTTTGTGGGGGTTTTGTGGGGGTGTTTTTGTGGTTTTGTTTGGTTTGGGTTTTTTTAACTTTCTGAAATATTTTTATACTACTGTTGATATGATACAGAAATTTAGGTCAGTTTCTTTGTACCACATGTTAACCTGAAGTCTTCTAATGGAAAACTGCACGTACATATATAGAGATACATACGTATATATACATACTCTTCCTACCAAGGGCTCAGTCATTAACTGACACATACTGATGTATCTCTGTACACTGCAGGGACATCATCAGAATGTACTCTGGGTATTATGAAGATCTCTGCACAGCTATTTGACTACAAAGAGGTTTGTCAGATTTGCTTTTTTCCATTTGGGCTTTGATCATTGCAAATTATATATGTTTTGGAGAAGTTTATCTGCATTTCTTGCCCTATCTCCTCACCAGCTCTGTTGTGCAGGGCATTATTTACAATGCTGAAGTAAAAGCCCCTCCCATAGAAATACCAAAACAGGAACTTGGATATCTGCTTCTGGGCTGGTCTCACTGAGCTCTTTCAATAGCCAGTGGAAAAAAGCAGACATCACGACTTTAAGGTACTAATCCATCTGAACTCTCACAGGCACCTGCTGCAGGAAGAGGGAAATCTTCCTCTGCAAGTGTCTGTTGACTCTAAGAGAAGCCTTAAATGAGTAGCTCAGATGGAAAGATCTGCTTCTGGTGAGATGACTCCTAACATAGATGCTGGTCTTTCTACTTCGCTGTGGCTCAGTTTGAGAGTAGTCTACACAAGGAGCAAGACCCTGTTGCATATCCCCTATTTGTCACAATTCATGCCACAATTACTATTTTCTCATAAATTCATCATTCAAAAGCTTTCCAATGTAAGTTTACTGAAAGGAGTCGATGTTGACCAAAGAAAGTTTCAACCCACTGTGAGTCATAAAGGTTTGTTTCAGCTATATTCAAGCTTCCTAGTCATGTTGCATAGTGCCAGGAAAAAACTGGCTCTGTATTACTGAACCATTTCCTATCTACCTGACTAAGATTCAAAGCAGGATCTTAAAAATGTCCTCTGTGGATGTACCTGCTGTCCTCATGCTACCCCACAGCGGGATGGATAGCTCTGAAGTAATTTTGTAGTAACATACTAAAATTCAGCCCTAAATATGAGTTACTTCATTCCAACTTTTAAAACATTAGAGAAATATTCTCCATTTATTAGAAAAAAACCCTAGGTATTCCTGGGTATTGAAAACTAGCTTAGTTCAACTTCTCGCATCCTATTCTAGCGGGAAAAACCATTACCAATTGGTTTTTTCCAAACTACTGTCAGAAATGTTATCCTTTCATTAATCAAAAGAAACAAGCTAAAACTTAAACAAAACTGGTTAGACAATAGATTGATAAACACTACACAATATTATTGCATAGCTGAAAACTTTTTTTTTCTCTGCTGCAATTTCCCAAAGGAATTCTACCCAAAATTAAAAAAAAAAACCAAAAAAACCAAAAAAAAACCAAACAAAAATTAAAAAGCCTCTTACATGTTACATCACTAAGTTTTTCTGGCTAAAGATTTCTTTATATCAGTGGTTGCCATGAAGGTATTGTTCTTGCATGGTATAGCAAGAAAGAGTTGAATCACTAGTATGCATGGTGAAGCGGATTCATATAAATGAGAAAAGAAATTGATAAGAAGTCATTTTCTTCTAGGTTTGTCAGAAAAATGGACCAATGACCTCTCATACTTTCTAAGACTACTTGGAATCTTACTGGTATTTTAGGTGTCAAACTATCAAAATACGTTAAAATATACTAAATAAAATTGAGCCATTTAAAATTCCATAAGTCTTAACTAACTAAAAAACCGCCTCTTCCATGCAATCGCTGAGATACAGAAAACTCCAAACACAGGTCTTGTCATAGAATTTAAGCAAGGAATCAATTATTTTTTTTTTACTGCATTACTACTTTAAAATTCATTTAATTTTATTTGCTGTACTTTGTGCTTGCTCAAAATATGTGACATTTGCAAATATTTTTTTAACAATGTGTAGTGTGGTTTCGCAATAGGCAAAGTAACTCAAAAAAGGTTAGAATGATATGAATTCAAAATAACATCCAAACTCTTATGCTACAATAAATAACAGAAACAAATTTACACAGAAGATTAAGACTAGAGAGATGAACTTACTGTGAACTTATTTTAATGAAATGACAACTCAGAAAAAAAAAGTCAGACTAATGTGACTTTGTTTTCTTGATGTCCCATGTGAAATAAACTTTGAGTGTGAGTATGTTTTAAACAGAGCAAATGTACATATTATACACAGGAAGCATGGATATTTGTGGATGTGAGATAAGCAATGATTGAGGGCATCTTGAAAAAATGCATATTTAAGAAAAACCGCATTGTAAACACAGCCAATTAAAACATAAGCACATATCTTAGCAGCAAAATAATATGACCTCTTGCCTTTAAAACATTTAAAAATCTTTCATTCCCGCACAAGTCCTCTTTTCTCAATAGGATGAGATATCTTTGTTTCCAAATAATCATTAGCCTAACGTCTTTTAAACAGCTGCAAAGGAACTACTAATGCTCCTCTCAACCTATTAGCAGAGCCATGCTGCAGAATTATGAGTCCTTGCTGGGAAACAGAGATTTGGCATTTTTAGTCTAAACACATCAAAGGAAGTGTCGGAAGACAAGTCAGGGCAAAAGGGGAAATAGGGTAAATCTACAACTCCATTGTCAGAGCGGAGAGAACAACAATGGAAAGAAAGAGCAGGGGAAAGAAAGAACAGGCAGGACAAAGAAGTGTTCAGGCCTGCCTTGACTTGTGCTGAGAACTGAGATGTTATAAATTAACAAATAAACAAGGATAGGACAAGCTGTTACCCAAGCCTCTACAGTATCTGGGCAGAGATGAATATGTGTCTTGACATATGAACTAAATCACCATAATAGGCAAGTCTGAATTTGACACATATCTTTAAAATATTTGTAAATACTACAACAACTCCATCCATTGTTCCTCAATTTCCAAAATTCACCTGGTTTTGTTCAAACCAGATTTTATCTGTAAACAGCAGCTGGTTTAAGCCAAATGCAACAAACATATTTCACTGTGTTTGGTTTGTTGCCATTCTATTTTATTCTTCCACCAGATAACACGGAAACAGACAACCTGGAAGCTGTGACAGCTATTTAAACAATAATAGATGAATAGAAGTAGCTATTCTCTTGTCTCTGTTCCTAAAAGCAAGCAGGGTAAGTTCAGACCAGTCAACAATCAAATTGCAGAATATTGATATTGCCAGGATTTGAAAGCNAAAAAAAAAAAAAAAAGCTATACCTATTACTGCCATTCTGTAATCATTTCATGTTTTCTTTGTAATGCATCTTGATGCTTTTCTGTTCTCTGCAAAATATTTCACATGTATTTGTTCCTAACACAGGCTCACTCTTACCATTTGAGTGATGAAAGAGGATTCTGTTACCACTTTCTACTACCATAAATTTGGTGCGTACATTTTTTCTATATTGTAGAAACAATGTATTCCATTTTGCTTAATATTATTTTGGCTTACATTGTCAAACACTCTTAAGTACAAAGCTTTATATTTCACCTTCCTCAGAGTTAGAAGGCTCAAGTGTGAGAAGCTCTTCTATTTCAATTGATCTTTAATCATGGATTTATATTAACACAAAAGAACAAGGGTTCCTATGTCCTGAACCGAAATGTTTACTAACTTCAGGCAGATTTAAAATAAATAAGTAAAGTCCTCTTGCCCAATTCCCATATCATTTGGCTGCTTTATAGATTTGGTCATTCAAGATTCACCCTGCATATAACTGAGGGAATTGCGAGATAACTGCGAAGGATGTTACAAACTGTAAAAGGAATGTACTGGAACTAATTCTTATAAAAACTTTTGTTTCCAATCTACAATTTACTTCCCTCTTTTTAAACGAAACAGTTCTTTAGGACACCCAAATACTCTGAAATTAAAACATTTGCAATTGTGGCAGCTGGAAATCAGAGGAGGATATAAAATATTCAAATAGACTGACTCACTGGTTGTTATTTCTGCAACACTTCAAAGAGGCTGGTGCTCTCACAGTTAATAATGCCATTGCAAATGCTGTCCACTGAGTTCTGTTTCTTGGCTTGGCATGCTTGCCTGAGGATTTTGGGAAGAGTAACTCAGCAGTAATGAAATACAACTAGAAGATTAAAAGCCCACATGGAAAGGATCACAGCTACTGAGAATATGTTTCTTGGATGTGTACACTACGCACAATGGCTTTGTACCTGATGCAGTCACATATATTTGTGCAAGTAGGCCTTACAGGATTCATGCATTTATACATCAAGTCTACCATTACAGAACACTTCTAAGTGGCATGGCTTTGAAATATGCACATCCTCATATGATGTAAAGGACTATACAGGAATAAAAGGACCAAAGAACTTAGTTTTATATATCCGTTCTGGAGGTAGGTTTGGATTCAGGACTTGCCCACCAACAGTAGGACATATTTACTGACAATTCCATCAGATTTTAACTACTGAAAACACAGTATTCTAACTTGATGCTTTGCCTTTTTGGAAAAGAGTTTCAATCAGTAAATTTCCAGTATTCTTTAATCCTTTTAAAGAACAAGCCGACTCTACAGATCATTCTTCACTACTGCACAGGATCATTGTTCATACTGCAGTTAGAGTTGTCTCCATAATGGCAAATTAGAGCCAGACGGAGAATCACCTCTTGAACATAACATTTGGGACCTCTCTTTCTCCAGGGTTCAGTGATATCCTTTTTATGCTGATACCTTGTAAACAAATTTATCCATAAGAACAAAGGGAAAAAAAGGAACTTATCGCTGGCTGGAATAAAGACATGGAGGATTGGAAACAGAGATGATTTGACCAGGAGACAGGGAGCAATCAAGAAGTGAGGAAATAGGAAAGTTGAGAAAATAGGGAAGGACACTCAAGGTAGCCAAACACTTCGGAAAGGGATAAATGGTTTGGGATTATGAGGTGAAGGAGGGGGAAAGAAAGAGTGCCCAGGAGCAAGAAATTTACACTGACTCAGCAAGATATATAGACAAAACAGCCAAACTGTTGTTTTTTAAGACAACATATTTTGTACAAGCAATTCTTGCAGTATTTCAAGAATTTCAGCTGAATGTATGTGAAATTTACAGCTGCCAAAGAAAACATACAAAAACGTGTTCTTTAGAGATCACATATTTTAGTTTTGTTAAGGAATTATTCGTATAACATCACTATAAATGAATAGAAAAGTTGGCAAAACATATCCAAAAAGCAGAAATGTAATTAGTGGTGATGTTCCAGCTGTGAGGATTTCTTCAGGCTTTTTGGACTAGATCAAGTTGAATTTATTCTTCATTTTACATGTCCCTAGGAGGGCCTCAGAGTCAATCAGCACAACTTATCTAATTTTCTCTTTCAATAAAAGGATTACTTTAATAACCTTTATCTTATTTTGCAGCCTATTACTGATTAGGGCTGGGTCAAGCAGTATTGGCTGATTTATTTATTCTAAGGATTTCACAATATTTCAGGATGAATTATCATTTTTATTTTTAAACAAAGGTATTTTACCATACAATGAAATGTTAAAATGCCAGTGGTATTTCTATTCTGTGTACTTTGGCATCATAATACATAACGCGCAAAACAAAATTATACGGTTTGTCTATCCCCATAATAAAAAGTATCCTGCTTACTCACAGAATTTTTCACACAATTTTTTTAAAGTGCATTGAATCATCAGGAAAAGAAGAAATGGGATAGTCAGAGAATGATTCTATGTAAGTGTGCTAATCATAAAACACATGCATCTTGGAATACCTGACAGTAAATTACATTCATTAAGAAATTAACTCTAAATTCCTAAAGAAGAAATGATGGTTAAAAAGGTTTGCTAAATATTTCTTATATTTTTATTTCATTTTTAACAACATATTAGTATAAAAACAAGGCACTTTAAAATATTATGACCTGCAGTTCTTAATTATAAGAACTATGCCCATTATTTCTTTTTTAAAGATGTTTATATGCTACTGACAGGAATCAGATGAAGAGTAAGGCCATCTAGGCTTTGGATGATGAAAAAAGTATAAATGTATTTTACGGGTTCATGTCAAACATCCCAGTTAGTACTCTGCTAACTCCACTCAATCAGCCAGGCAATACTGAGTACTAAAAATACTGTTCCTTGGCTTCGTAGCAATTCTGTGAGAACTGCTCATATGCGTATGTGCATGTGGAGGGTTGTGCAAATATGTTTACCTATAGGTTCACAAGATTTATTCTCAGTGGCTTCTGAGGGCTGTTCATAATCATCTAGGTAGTAAAGGGAAATTTGGTTAGGAAATCAAAGCCCACTCTTCAGGAAGCTAGCTATTGAATCTCCTTTACTGCAATGGCGCAGAAGCTGGGTCCTTCACATAGGCAGCCTGATCATGCATCTAGCTTTCCTAAATGTATGCAGAATCAAATGATCAAGTCAAGTATTTTCAGCCTAAGACAGATTTCTGATTAAAATCAAACTTCCAATTAGGGATTGGACTTTAAGACTGCATAATTAATGTATTGTATACTGAACCTCACATTTTCAAAATTATGGACATAAATATGCACATCTCAACTGATAAAAGCAATACACAAGGCAATACAGCCACACTGTGCATATTTATTTTTGTGATGCCTGTTCCTCTGTATAAATGCCTCCGTACGGCTACTTCAAAATGCAAAGAAAAAGTATTACACAGTGTAAAAATTGCAGTTTGCTAGATTTTATTGGATCATTTCAAGGACCACATGATGTGGATTAATAATCCTCCGGATGTGTTTCATAAAAATTGAAAAACATCTATTATTTGGGGATTTAAGGTGATTTTAAAATAAGGAATATCAACAATATTACCACTTTTGTCATCTACAATAACAGCACTTCTCTTTTGTAAGCATAACAGTGGTAAGAAGGGAGTTCTTGATAAGAGCACAGCTGGTAACTTGTAATTCTCTGACGATGAAGGCTTTACGTTAATACCTGGAACTGCATTGTATTCATACTGCTTTTCTTAGTCTACGTTCAATTAATAACTCCAGTATTCACTCTCTTTAGGAAAAAGAAAAAATGTTAATGTTTGCAAGAAGGCCATATCTAGCCACGTTGCAATTACGCAGGACTAAGTATTAATGTTCCTGCTCCCTTGTCACATTGCCTGTGCTCTTGGTAATCTGATGACAGCATGAATCAGATGCCCAAACCGAAAATGAATATATGGTAATGTGTCTGAGCAATACTCATTTGCTGTCATTCATTCAGCAACCCATAACCTGTCCCATACCCTCATCCCCAGAGTTCTGGCAAACAGATGAGGTTGACCAGGCATGCTTGGCATCTGGTGTAAAGTGGCATCACAGAAGTCAACAGTACTGCATTTCACAAATAAATATATCAGAGAAGTTCAACAGAGAAGACAAAAGAGGTTTAAACACTTCAAATTTATGGCAGCTTATACTGGTCTTCTGTCCCAGCAGAAAAATATTTATCTGGTCAGAATATATAAAACTGCATCTATTTATTAATGTAAGTACTTTGTTTAACTGAATATTCATACAGAATACCATCATGTTTCTTATTATAATAACACGACAAAATCTTGTATTTTAGATAAATATATAATACTTCATTGACAGTGCTTTTTGCAGAAACTCAATATTTAAAAACATGTATACTCATATTCTCTTCACTTTCCTGTAAGATACTATTAATTGCCCATGATTTTAGTAACATCTGATATTCAGACCTACAATGTATGGTTTGACTAGTGAATAAGATGACCAGTCTAAAATTACATAGCAAGACAGAAACATGTTAAGAAAAGCTGCTCCTGAGCTTTTGCCTTGCCAAAATTACTACTCCAGATGTGTTACTCCCAAAGATGCCAATAAAATAAAATAACCAGGAACCAAGACAGATGGACTCAACTGACACAATTGTATGGGACTACTGGGCAATAAGTTCAGGAATTCATGAACGCGTAAGAAAAAGTTTCAAATGCTTTGGAAATGTAGGGGAAGAAACCCTGCTTTGAAAACAAAGTACCTAAGGGACAGTGTTGGTCCAGGTCTGCAGTCAGGCTTCCAAGAGTTAAGGGAACAGGTGTTTTATCATCAATAGTTCAACAGCATCTAGTCTTTGCTGAAGTACCCAAACGCCAATACACACTTTTACAGAAATACATGACCTAGCAACTCCAGGATCTTAACTCTTACCCCTAATACAGCAATTGTTACTGAAAACAAAAGGATGTGGAGCATCCCATTTTGACAAATTTCCACCAGGAAGGGTACAAAATAAGTGAACTGTTTTAGTATCACAAAGCAATGAATCAGTAAAACACAGAGGCTTCCTTACTTCTGGGGCTAAACGCCCCACATCTACATAAGAGAGTACATTTAACTCACTTTTGAGAACTATTCCACAACATTTTTTTTGAACAGATATAATAAACATCCCTAATGTGTCTATCTATGGAATGGTTCTGGTACTCAGATGCAAATGTCGTAGACAATAATTGATGTACACAGTTTGGATTATACGGTTATGATATCCTAATAGAAATTTGGCTGTCTGCCTACAGGAGTTCAATATGAGCTTCATAGTCCACAGCATGAGAAAGAGGCCCTTTACAGTATTATAGTCACATTTCTCAAACCACTGCCTATAGATTATATCCTAATATCTGATTTTCATAGAAATCCATAATAATAAACAAACAACATCCCTAAACCCCAGAGTGCTCAGAAACAAAATTCAGAATGAAAAGGCAAGCATTTTTACATCCGATATGATTTCTCTAGCAATTCATTCATCAAACATCTGCAACAAGCTGCCAGAATGTGTCCATTAGCGATATTTCTACGGCATTCACTAGCTTGATGCTCTGATAAAATAATGTAGAAGTTTTACCTCTAATGTTTTCTGCTCCATTTGAGGCATCCACTTTAAAGTGAGATCTGGCCTGCATGTGTCTTCATGTCTTGGAATATGTAATTTGTGCTAATATAACAGAATTTATATTAGAGAAGACCGAAAAAATATCTTTTATATATTTATGCAATATGAGTTACATTCAGGACTCATTTAAGAAGATTAAAAATAGTCTGGAGTCATCATGTAACATGATGATCAGTTTGGTTTACATTAAATAGAGAAAATTAAGGTACCTTACACAGCAAACATGCCACATACTTGCTGGTAAATTAAAATCTTTTCTGGGATCCAGTTTAAAACATTAATGCAAATTAAATATTTCATTCAGTCTTTTATCTGTATAATACCAAAATATCAAGGAAATACGCACTGCAACTCCACCACAGGGACAGATCTTCTTAGTAATTCTCTTTCACATCAAAATTTCTGTAAATGTTTCAATGTTTATGCCAATAACGTAATTGAAAAATTATTTATTTTAATCCTTAAGCAATTAAAAATGTAATGTAATAGAAGCAAAATACAAATCCTAAGAATGGTTCAAAGGTTTCGCTGAGACTTTATGATGTGTGTGATAACTGTAAATAAACAAAACTGGAATCAAAAGATCTTTACCATTATGGTACTGTGAAAACAAGTTACTGCCTAAACAAACTGAAACAAATTGCACAAGCTTTATTATCTCAGCCTGATGATCTCATTATATATTTAAAGGATAATACTTTTATTCAGTATCCCAATAGCAGGTTGGCTTTTAGCCCAGCTAGTAAAAAAATACAAGAGCTGCATCAGGAAATGACCACCCTGCATGGTTTTGTGAACTGTTGCACCCAGAAAATTGAGACAAGCAAGTCACAGCAACTTCTGTTATTTTTTGTTCAGTTACTGATAGGAAGTCAGTGCTACTGATGAAGGCTGCCTGTATACCAAATTCTAGTACAATCACAACAATTTTAGTGCAATAAGTCCAAAAGGTAAAATCTAAATCCTTCTGTAATTACTATTTTCAGAATCACTCTCCTTTATCTTCTCTTTGTCCTAGCTGATCAACAAGTCAGCTTGTTCTACTGCTTCCTACAATTTTTCCTTACATCTCAAAGGTTTTTCTCAGTAATGTATTGTTTCTAAAGTGTCTTTGTTTCAGTAGTTTCTTCCTCTTCCAAGATATGAAAAAATTAGTCTGCTTTTTGCAATTTCAAGACCAGAGAAGAAAAAAAATACAGTTAGAGAAAAGTAAAAGAATGTGACAGAAATCTGAAAGGACAAATGAGCATAAATAATCTTTCTGATTGCAAAATGAAACAGATCTTGACTTCTTTTCTCTTTTTTTCATTATCTCATGTAAAACTGTGAAAACAAGATCTAATCGTTATGAGAACAGATAAGAAAGTGGAAAATAAGGTCTTAAAAATACATCTTTATAATCCATTTTTATTTTCCTATATTTTCGTATAATCATAACTGAGTGGTCCTGATTTGACTTTTGTTTTCAAAAAAAAAAAATATGTTTACATGGGGATGTGTAGACAGGTTCAACATTAGGTCCAGTGATTCAAAATTGTGCATTTTACTCTATTACCTTACTATGTCTTTGGTCTATAAAGGAAGACACCACTAGGTAACACCACACTCTTTATAGAGGGAATAAAGTTTAATCCATGATCTTATCCTATGCTTAAACTCAATTCTCCAAAGAATTAAAAACACAGAAGACATTTCTAAGTGCAGGAGTTGCCTCACAACTCTTACACAGTGTGCTAAATTTATGTTTCAGGTTAAGAACAGGAGGGAAAAGAAATCCAGGGGACCACATTCAGAAAAAATTTTTCTTTAACCCTATCACTATTTTTGGATGTTCTGTCTTTGTACAGCATTAAGGGTGGTATTGTACATTCCCATTATACAACAGATGTTAAATGCAAAGTAAAAAAGTCAGTTGTAAATGATTGATGATCCTCTTTACTATTTCAATATAAACCCTGATTATTTATATAGTTTTGGACACTGCTTGAAAGCATTATAGTAAACCTAAACAATTGATCCATTTTTCAATGGCTTTTGTGTGTAATGTATTATGTATGTTTTTACATTCTTCTGTGTAAAAGGCCCTGGTGTACAAGAAATGTTTAGAGTTTTGAGTGCTCCACCCAGTCCATAAGGTAGGTTTACTCTGTGTGCAAGACCTACCTTTTCCACCAGGTCCATATGGCAGTCTTAAGCCAGCCAGTGCCTTCTATCCTCCACAGGGGCCATATGCTAAACAGAGCTCTGTGAACACTCATTGACCTTCCATTAATATTTTATGTGTCTCTAGCACATAGACATACATACAGACATGTATGAACTGATCAGATTGAGTAGAAAAGACGTGGCTCCTGAAACTTTAGCCACATAAAAAATACACCCATGACAAAGTGGCAAGAGATGTGGAAACATGGGGGCTTTTTTGTTTTATTAAAAAATTGAGAAGTCAAATGTAAAATTTATCAAATTATTTGATAAACTCATCTAATAGTTTAAATATTTTGACAGATTATTATTTAATTATGCTAATGAACTGGTACACATTAATACTGAAATATCATTATTAGTTTTGGATATTATCTTACAAAAACAGCACCAAATCTCTTGATTTCACCCACTAACAAAGGATGCATGCCATAGATAATGAAAATATTTGTTTGAAGCTTCAGCTCTCCGCTGCCCTACCAATAACATGTTTTGAGTAGGTTACTGCTTTCTTACTGTATATAAACAAACTGGTAATAAACCAGAGAAACAATAACTCAATATAGACAGTAAACTACATGCAGAGAGATAACAGTTGACAAGTCACATGTAAGTAAGTGACTATTTGCTGCAGTACTCAATAAAAGGAAGGCAGTATAGTCTGAAAGCCACAGTATCTTCCTTCTACTTCCTGTACATTTCCTGAACCAGTACAATCAGATGTCACAACATGAGTAAAACTGTAGCATTGGGTTGGATGATTAAGGACATGGATTTAAAATCAAATAAAAAATAAAATAAAATAAAGACAGCATCTTTAAATCACAGGTCGTATTTTCAAAGTAATTACTTTAAAGTTGATAAAGTGTTATAATATTTACAACTAAATCTAAAGCTTTTCTGTAATTCTGAAGTAATTTAGGAACACTTAGAATCATATATATACAGGAAAGATGGAAGCAATTTGTAATATGTCTATGAAAGTTTTATTGTACCTCCAATCTTATTTAAGAAATGGAACAATACTCTCCAGTAGTAGAAATTTTACAAACAACTTTTATTAACCTGAAACTCAGAACACTAGGAAATATGAAAATGATAATACATTGTTCTTATTCACAGGATTTATAGTGCTTTCGTCTGGTTTCCTCTTGTTTGAGTTCATATAAATAACCCCTATGTTGTCACATGAATATTCAAATATTGCAAAGAACTATCAGTGTTGAAAATAAATATCATAAAGAATTCAGAACAAGCATGCATGTACATGCTCTCAGAGTTTATTTCTGTATATAGCATTTATGTTTTACTCTGCAAACAATCAATAAAACATAGAACAGTTTTCCACAAGGAATTTATCTTTTCATTTCAAAGGAGCCAAATAACAATAAGAATTTTAAGAAACTATCAGTATTGTATTAAAGATTTAAAGTGCCTAAGTACTACATTCATGCCTTTTCTGTCTATCTTCCTACTTTTGATCATTGCCAAATCCAGCTAAATCAATTGGAAAAAAAGATATTAATTTCAGGGGTTAAGAAACATGACCTCAAACTCTTTGACTCCAACTTTCACGGCAGGAATACCTTTAGTATTCATTTATTCCCTTTGTTTCAGTAGCTCTTTTTTGGTATATTCTCTATATATTGTCTTACGCATGTTACAATTCTGCTTCCAAATTACAATGTAAACTGTAAACAAACTTTTAATTCTGAAGGATTTGTCTACCCACATAATTGCTCATAAAAATAAACGCACAGAGTTCCCTTTCTGATTGGTAGCGTTCATGGAGTACCTAAAAGAGGTGAAGGGTAGAATTCCTTTGTCTAGGTTATCCAGTCTGCCATGGAAGCAGTACTCTATAAACAGGGACCTAAATCCTCCATATAACAAAGAAGAGAAGGTAGGTATCTCTCAGATGCAGCTGTTAGACAAGCCCTAAACTTTAGCAGTAGAATTCTCCATCTTGAGGCTTTTGTGTGCACGTTCTTCATGTCACAAATATGCAAAGAACTAAGAGGACTATTTGAGAACTGTGTTTCAACAGCGTAGACCACACTATATAATTTGGAACATAATAAAAAGGAAGATACATTTTTAGACAGACAGATAGATAGATAGATAGATAGATAGATAGATAGATAGATAGATAGAT
>VWZG01006036.1:625895-636467 GCA_013396735.1 Grallaria varia | reverse complement strand
AAAAGGAAAAAAGGAAGATACATTTTTAGACAGATAGATAGATAGATAGATAGATAGATAGATAGATAGATAGATAGATAGATAGATAGATAGATAGATAGATCAAATATTATGTGTTTAATAGAATTCAGAGAGGGACAATTTAGCCATAATTAAAATTAGTATCCTCTTTAGATCTTATCATGTTAGCATAGCTCACAATTTCATATGCATTCTTATAAAAGTATAAACTGCAATTTTATGCTTTGTACTGTCTCACTGAGTCAGCAGCTTTCTCTTTTGGGAGAACATGTTAAATTAATTGATCATCTCAATTAACTTCTGTATACATATAAAGAAAGAAAAGCTATGAGCCTGACTTCATAAATATAATTCGGTGGAATTTTGTTCAAGTTTAGATGTATAGATTTGTATTTGAAATCCTCTGAAGGTTACAGGGTGAAATCTTCCAACAATATCTCCAAGTCTTCAGGGACCAAATCCCATTATGTGGAGTTCAGTGAAAAGGGTAAACACTACCATAAAGAAATACAAATTGCACATATTTCCCATTTAGCCAGTGTCACAAAAGTTCACCATTTAGAATTCTAACCAGTTAGGACTTATTCTTGGAGGTCAAGTACCTTGTGAACCTTGTCATCTCGCTGATGACATCATATCCCATCCATCAATTCTTTCAGGAGCACACTTGCCATCTGCTCAGCACGCTATAATAACTTATTAGACATATTCACAGGGTAACAATCTGTACAATGACACTGTTATCTTAATGCTGGCACATAGAGAGATAGCAGCCATCGTTCCCCTGTCACAGCACAATTATTTTACCTTCCAATTTTAAAACAGAAGTTACTTGGATATTTTAACTTACTATCATACAGAAATAATGAATTATCATCATATATATATATTAGGCTTTGGTGTGGGTTTTTTTTTGACTGGCTACAGTACGAAGTACCAAGTTCAGTTTGATATAACTGCTTTGCACCATGAAAGTTTCTGCAGTCACGCTCATTCTTTAGAGTGCAAAATAAATAAACATATAATACAATCATGTGCATACAAATAGCACTGAAATCCTACTTATTCTTTACAAGCATATTAACCTTCTAGAACTAATATTATTTTTATCTACCTATCTTAAACTTCTATACTTTCTAACAGCAATTGCTAGGTATAAATAAATTATGCAGAAAAAGTGCTAATTTTAAGCCTTAACACTTTTTGAAATCTAAAAGAAATGTGGAATTTCATAGATGCCTATATATATTTCTGCAGCTATTGTAAAGCATGTTAATACTGAGCATGCTTAGCACAGCTGTTGTCACAGCACTTATGACTTAATAGAAGTCCACTATAAATCTCCCTCGACCTCAAAAATTATTTTCAGAAAAAGGGCAATATTTATTTTGCATTACACAGAATTCATCCTCTGTTCCTTCCTTTGGCTCGTCGTTTATTCCAGCTTACACTGTGATCAACATTGTACTAAAATAAAGTCAAGTACAACAGCCGCTCTCTGCCCATCAAAACTCACAGACGTCTGCCAAGCACTTGTAACAGCTGGTGTTACATTAATTAGTTTAAACTATTTATTTCATCCATCTCCAGAGCAGATTGAGCAAAAACATTAGAGATTATTCTAGCATCTGTAAGTGCCCTGCAAACATTAACCAACCAAAGTTAAAATATTAGTCATTAACTTCTAGTATGGGTAAGACTCTATATGTTTATTGTAAATAAAAAAACAGTTTAGCATAGCTCTGGGAAGTTTTCTTTGATTGCTTTTTTTTAAACCCTGAGTTTAAACTTTTAAAAGACTTTGTGCCCATAAAGTTTCTTTCAAAAAAAAAAAAAAAATTATTACTAGAAAGCTATTATAATTCCTGGCAGCATGGACCATTAAGCAATATATGACAGGGACTGGGTGACTCAGTGGATTAGTCAGAGGTTTTATGTCCACTGTTGGAATCCAGCCCTAAATACGGTGATCAAAACAGTGTTATCAAATGGTTGTAAAAATCTCAATTAAAATCACTCCTATAGCATCTACTAAGTTTTTAGTGGACAACATAATAGATCTTTCAGTATTGACACAGTTCTCACAACTATCTTTTTCCTTTTAATAGGCTGAGAATGGATGCTGGCAAAGAATGTTGATTATAAGAGGTTCTAATGTCACATTCCCTACTAAAATGGCTCAGAAACAGGAGCCAATGCAAGGATGGCAGGAGTAGGCTCACAGCCACTGCCCGTGGGCTTGCCTCCATCAAAAATAAAAAGCTTCCAACCTTGCTTAATGAAATATTTAATGTGAGAATACTTACTTTTAATGCCTAGGGCTGAAAAAGGAAATCAAAGTCCTATGCAAATGCTTAAGGGGTAACTCCTTCCTCAAACAAATAATCTGTAAATAAGTACAGAGGGAAACAGAGGCACAGAGTTGTGAAGTGCTTTGCCCAAAGTCACACAACAGGTTATTGGCAAAGCCTGAAACACAATCAAAATCTCAACTTTCACCTAGTTCAGGTCCATTGCATCATGAGATTTCTCAAACAGCATTCAAATCCAATACTTCATTTGCAGAATAAAAAAAGAATTCACCCATATATTAAGATTATTAGAATCATACTCTTATACATCAATGTCCTCAAGTCTGATGAAATTTATTTTCAGAACTATACCATGGAAATGCATACTGTAATAATAATTTTAAAATGTATTTACTGAAATTAGCATTAAATTTAAATCAATGCAGTTAAAAATAATATTCTGTTTTATCAGTTTAGAAAGCTACACCTACCCCTCAAAATATTTGCATTTGCAAACAAAATTAATTAGCAGATTCAATTTCACTATCTGAACAGTAAAGTGAGAAAAGCAATCTGACATTTATGTTAAGATACAACACAGATCCTCATCCTGTGATACTCTAATTCTTTAAAGCTCTGTCTGGCTCCTTATGGTTTGCTATGTCCATGCAGAAATGATTGTAAGTGATGGGAACTGAAGAAAAAATTATCAGCTATTTTCATTTCTCAACCCTGTCCTATATCTACTAAACATTTCCTTTGCTTCAGTCATGTTACACCTCTTTTCCTCCCTCTGCATATGTGGATGTGAATATATATGTGTGTGTATGTATGCATGTATCTCTGCATATATTCAAGATACTTACTGACATTTTTTCTGCCTACTGCACAGTGGTTCTTCTTACTTAATCCACGAGTCAAAAAGACAGGTGTATAGTTGATGCCAAACTTGCTTTAGACTATGCAAGTGAAAGTGCCAAAGCACATATAAGAATGGCCTCCTCAAACAATACTAATAGCTCTTTTTCAAGCTCACTCTTTATCGGCCTCGACAGACAGCAAGAGACAGACACTCTTTTCTATTCTTAGGTTCTCAGAATTTACAACATGCTACATCTGCCACATATCTGTTGGGTTACATGGGTACTGCTATTCAATTATCCATTTTTATTTTTATTTTTAGTACAAGGGCCATCGTTGAGATAACTTGTTGGACAGCCTGTTCTTAAAAGGCAAAACCCACAACAATCACAAAACTTCTGAGCAAATGAGACAGTGTTCTGACTTAAATCCTCTCTCAGAAAAAAATATATACCCCCAGTTCATCCTACTTCTAAAAAATAATCTCAAAAACTATACTGAATCTCATTATAGGTTAAGGAACATTTGATTGTTTAACTAATGCCCCATAAATTATTAATTTAAAAAACCTGTTTTAACCAGAGTTCTTTAACTAATACTGACCACCAGGTTCTGTTTCCATTTACACCACAATTGAGGCATAAACAAGGGCAGCAGAGTCCCTCGCAGAGATCAAAACTTCCCCTTTAAATTCAAGGAGTACATTTCATTATAAACTCTCTCTGTATAATAGATTTCTTGCATTCTTGTTGATTTAGTTAGTATTGCATGCTCAATTTTTATTTTCTAAATACAACTCGATTCAACAGAAAAATGTTCACATGCTCCCAGTTCAATATTCTGCTTTTCCTCTTGCAGCAATCGGTTTAAATGTACAAAAGCTACTGTCCAATTTAGATTTTTTTTCCCCCCTTCTATTTCTTTTTCCTTGTAAAATTCCTCTTTATGCAATAGGAAAGTTAATTGCTAAACTTTGTTACAGAACCCTTTGTTCTTGCTGAAGTCACTTTGCTTGTCTCTCCTACTGTAAGGACACCAAATCCTAAAAGCTGGCAAGAATGCATATGTTTATTTCACCATTGCTCTGCAATTACTGAATGCCACTTAATTATAGCAACAGATGCTCGAGTGTAGGAACCAGAAAAATCAAACGCCTCATTTCCAGGTTATTTTTTTCCATTGCTTCTGCCAACAGCAGATGTGTGAGCCCCTTGTGCTCTGGCATAAATACTTATCAAATCCTAACAGGTCACCTATGTCACAAACAACATTTCAGATGCAACTGTTTCACCTGATAATAGGCTCTGAAAATAAAACTGTGAGCTGTAAATACAATGTATTCGGAATGAAATGCCATAATGTGAAATTGCTTTTTCTCCAGCTACAACAGAAGTCCTTGACAGTTTTTGGCAGTGATAAATCACCCTCCCATTAATTGTCTCCTCTCTCATTGTGAGGTGAGCTGCTAAAAGGGGCAGTCAACAAAAATGACTTAAAGGACAAATTTTGGCAAAAAGACAATGAAGAAATCTGTCATTGCTAAGCCTCCAGTAAACTGTCAAGAAACAATCAAAATATATGTAGCTGAAGCGTTTATGTCTTTGTTAGAAAGGTTATAGGATGAGAAGTTTATAGTTAAAACAGGAAGCTCAGAGGGACCAAAGTTGCAGGCCCCTGAGTCACCATTTCTCTGCATGTTCTTTAAAGCTGTATGCAAATCCTATTAGGGCTGAGTTTACACAGTGTTTGCTGGTCTCAACGACCCTATTTTTCTGACTCTTCTACCCCCTCACCCCAGACACCACAAAGTCCATGTGAAGGCATGGCTATGGCTATAGTAATTCTTGCACCCAGTTTGAAGAGCCTTCCTTTTTAGTGATTTAAGTCAGCGAAGAAGACCCTTAGCACTGCACAGAAGATAACCCTTCCATCTCCTGGTGTTAATCAGAGCAAGACCTTCTCACTGAGTGGGTTCCATATCCTGAGAAGCAGCTTTTGCTTCCTGCAGAACAGGCGACGTTGCCAGCACCCATACACAGACCCAAGACCCAGGAGTGTGAAACGACGTCTGCTACCTTCTCAGAAATGACACTCACCATGACTCATGTCACCTAGCCTGGCTCCATTCTGAAAATTCCTCTTCCCCACTGCTACTTTTCTATAGACAAAGCAAACCAGAAGCTCTTGGCCCAGGATTCTGCTCTGTAGGAGAAAAGAGGTCAAAATTTGGCAATGATTTTTCTTTAGGGCCGCTAATGTGTAAAATGTAGGGAGATGGCTACCAGTCTTTACTGCCTTCAGGCTGCTTCCACCTCTACGACATGTAGACGGCAGATGGTATGTTTAAGACCAGAGGTTATCCTTGGTGTAGGAGGGGCAGGGGATGATTGTCATATCCACACCTCCAGAAAGGGCAACATTTCTCCATTTAGAAACAACATGGTGCTGTNAATAAGAAATTTCTGTTTACCTGTCAGCAGACGGTAGGAAATTTTCCATAAGCAAGGTTAGAAAATGATTTGTTACTAATATGCCTGTCAAGGGCAACGTCTGGAGTTTGGTTTTATATTTATGTTTGTAAGAAAATTACAATATAAATATAAATGAGTTGCATCAGGTATTTAAACTAGACTGGACAGGGCACTAGAAAATATATGTCGGGAACATTTCCCGCACCAGCAGGAAGATGAACTAGGTGACCTAGCATGTCTTTTCCACCACAGACTTCTCCCATTTCTGTATTAACCGAGGATGATTGATACCAAATATCCCTTTATGCTACTACCCCTTTTCACTTTGCTGTATACTTGTATGCTTTCTGGGGGAGTTGATATCTTAGGAGAACAGCTATGGGGAAGTATTAATGGGGATTCTTCATCCTGGTGGCTGAGAACTGAGGAAGGTCAAACAATAGCTTGTGTAGCCATAGCAGCTTTGTTGTCATGGCATGAGAATCCTTTGCCAGTTCTGCTTGTACAAAGGAGCAGTCATCTAACATTGTGAGATGTCTAATGTAAAGCCTGCTTTTTTGACATGGTTATCACAAGCTATTTTCTGTCCAGACATTTACACAGACCTTGTGTTATCCATGATTTATTCTCAATCCTTGTTCCTCAATTGTGCTTAAACATGGTTATAGTTGTAGTAAATCATGTGTTGAAACGTGCAACTAGAAGAACCAGTTATCACTAGCACTGAAACTTTAAACAATAATACTCTACTGAGCACCAGCATCATCAACAAGTTTCTATCAGTCTGATCCTGCAGTCCTAGGACAGGTTATTTCCCCTTTCTCCCCATCTCCCTCTTCCCTTTGGAGCTCTTTCAACAGTCACTTAAGGACCACATTACAGGGTCCCTATGGTCTGAGAATTATAACCAGCTCAAATTTAAAAAAAAGCCCACATCAACCAACCAACCAACCAAAAATCCCCAAACCTCAACATTCACTTCAGAGGAATACACCGAATTTTGCCAGGAAATTACACAGCTTGTCTTTCAAACTGACAAAGTCTATATGAACATTATATTAAAAACTAAGAATAATCCAGAATAGGTGGAAGGCATTTCAGGAAACAAGGACTGTCTTCTGAAAAAAAATGTAAGCTAATCAGGAGAAAACTCGAAATTTCAGAGATTCCTAGGTATGCTCTAATCACATGTGACTTAAAATTTTGATAAATGTAGTCTGTGTACATAAAACATCTCTTGAATGACAGAAAAGCAGAAGAAATAAAGTGATTGAAGTTTTCTGTTTTCCTTTTTTTTTTGGTGATGAGCCAGTTTGAGAGCTTACTGTGAGCATATGGAGATAGCATATTTGCAAGTCCATCTCTGGAGGATTGCAAAAGGCCCTTAGCTTGTGAAAAACAGCAATGTTATTTTTTTTAACGTTCCCTATATTTAGAGATTAAATCGCTCACTGCACAAACCCATTTGGAACAGGCGAGAAGGTGAAAAGGATAATCAGTACAGTCACTGGTCCGTGTTTCCTAAACGCTTTTGAAAACATTACTGTGCGCAGGCATAAAATTAGCGGCAGGACCTTAAAAAGGCTGGCATTTAGCATGACTTTTTGGAAAGTGACACCCTCATTTTTTTCTTGTAGGATATCATTAAATTTCAATCGCCCTATGGCAGTGCCTTTCCATTAATAACCAATTCACTGTGTCACTTTGGCTCTCCTTTGAAATAATGAGCCTTTGCTTCGCTTTAATAAATTTAAACATATTCTCAAGGCCAGGGAAGATAGGAAACCGCAGATGGGCTGAGAAAAACACGATTCATAAATCCTTAACTGCCTGAGATCGTTGAGAGCAAAACAAAGTAACACTCGTAAAATATTAAACAATCCCAGCTGTATGAGTGAAGCTTCATTAACAAAAATGGACTATTTACTGCCTTCAACAGAGCCTGTGGGTGGAAAGATTCAGAGAAATCTTCTTTAGAAAAACACTGTCATCCTCATTTTGATTCTTTAACCAACTGATGGCATGGTAGATACTTATTTTGCATGGCCATATGCAGAAACATTTTAGCAGAAAATTAATGATTCTCTGATTACATTAAATACCACAAATCATGCTTCATCATATAAACAAGAGTGAAACAAAACAGAGAAATTTAGCAGATATTTTATCATTGAAGAATTTGCATGCCAATAAAAGTCAAACATGACAAAGTTTTTTTAAATCATAAGGGACTTCTCCAGTCCTCTAAAGTAAACACAGCAATATGAATAATGGCAGAGAAATCAAGCAATTCCATTGCTTCTGTTAGGAAAGTTTGGCAATTTGTTCTACAATGTTATACTTCTTGCTTTAGCTTTTATAAACATGCAGTTAATTTTGCCTATAAACCTACCTGGTAAACAAAGGAGGAAATCCTTTCATTTTCAGGCTTTCATGTCTACCATTTATTTAAATTCTACCAGAGTTCTGCTCAGGTAAAGAAGGCAGGCTTTGACATATACTTTAGTTTGAAACACACAAAGCTGGATCCTCAGATTCATGAAGCTGATTTTGTGTTGCCCACATATGCAGCCTCTCACTGAATTAAGGAAAGAAGTTGGGAAGACAGGTCTTGCCACCCAGCTATTCCTCTAACTCCATTAGTTCTTTGCTCTACCTCCACAGAGGTTCTCTCACTCACCCTTCCTCACTGGCTTTGAGGAGCTTCCTTCCAGTAGCACAAGCTAAAACTTCTGCATATACTCCCAAAAGCAGCAGTGCACAATATTCCCAAATCCCTTTTCAAGCTTTGTTGAAACTTAGATTAAAACTAATAAGGTTTATATATTAATACAAATTTGGAAGATCAGAGAAATAGCCATAAGGATAGCACAGAATTTTCAGTGTCTACAGCAAGAATAACCTTTCGTGGTATCATGGAGGGTGTTCTTTTTTTTTTTAAAGCTGAGAATTGCATACAAGTTTAAAGAAGAATAGAGATCAGTGTCAGTTTACTAAATGCTAAGAACCTAGAAGCTCTATCTCTAAAGACAAGCTGACAATTGAGTGGACAGAATGTCAATACTTCTAAACATTTCAAGGGTAAAAATATTGCTTTTTACAATCTGTGTCATATTTAATGCAAGAAAAGAATTTGGATTTTTTTTTCTTTTGCTGGCTGTCAGCTTTTTTTCCCTTTTATCCCAGTGAAGAGCATAATTAGAGCATTTAACACAAATACATGGTGCATTTTTTTCCCCCTAAGGAGCAATAGTTTCAGCCTAAATGCAAATAAGAGCACAATAATTTTTGTATTTTAGTTTATAAACATTTAAAAAACCTCAAACCTCCAACATTCTGCTTATTTGTTTCGAGATGTTTCTCTTGTCTGTGAGGACCATTATGTACATTTGAAAAAGTGAAAATCCTTTCTTAACACTCAAGGGAGCATTATGACCCCTGCAGAGGCATTTCTCTTTCCTGTTTGAAAGGCTAGGAATGCACTTAGCCCTCAGAGCTCCCACTACCTTCAATGGAAACCCTGAATAGGGCTCGGGAGTTACCACCTCATAATCATTAGAGCAGTCATTTCTGTGCTTAGTAGACCTTCGCTGTAGCTGATTTGTATAATCAGGGTTAATCTATTCTGATTGCAAACATCCATACCGTAAAGTTTGAATGAGTTCACGCTGATGCTCACTCAGCTCAGGATGCCCTCGAGACTTCCACGGAAAGACTCTGTGGGAATTTTGTCTGGTTTTGGGGGTGATTTGATCCAGCATCAGTAAAGCTGCTGCGCCCTCCCTTCCTTTAAATTTTGGAAGAACTTCCTTGTTCCATCAGGTATGTGAAGGAATGGGGTACAAAAACCAGTGGTAAAGCTCTAGCAGCTGCGGCAAACCAGTAATTCTAATACCGAGGTTACCTGTCTGCATGAAAGCAGCAATTAAGCTTTCGACAATAACAACTTCAGACAGACTTGGAAAGCAAAGCTATATTTGCTCCAAAGATTTTAAGGGTAGGAGAAGGGCTGTAAATGACATCTTGTTTAATCCAGTCTAGGAGAGAAAGCATTCATTCTTTCCTCTGCACAGCAAAATTTTCTAGTACTAGTTTTTGGTGTCTGCTCTCAGAAAAGGAAAAAAAAAGTCTAATTCTATTGAAACATTTAGGAATACTATAAAACCCTCACATTTCACAGTCATTTACAAATCAAAACGTAAGTGTAATGCAGTCAGGAATTCATTTTTCTTTTAATTAATGAAGCAGGTGAAAGTTTCCCTTTAAGCATATAAGGAAAAAACTAAATTTATGAACATAACTTGTATGAAGGCTCATTCCCTCTACTGTTTTTCTTGGCTGTTGTTTTAGAATTACAACAGACTGAATGCTTCCCAATTTACAGTCTTGCAAACTAATATACAGAATGGCAGGGAATGCTTCCACAGATTTTTCCTATTGATGTGCTAGCTGTACAGGTGCCTAGTTCAGTGTCTGCCCTATCTATGTAAAATTCATCTATCAGAGTAAGTTACTGTGGTATTTATGATGTAGGTACCTGTCTACACATTACTAAACTGAGCTCACCAACTTAATTTCTCAAAAACAGCCACAGGGCCAAAAGTTAATGACTTTTGGCTACTATCAGTTTCCAGTGGGTTTGGACTGACCACCTAGAAGTTAAAAAAAAAAAGTCCTCTATGCTCCATTACCAGTGCTTTGAACCATCCAGTCACATGGATTTTGATGTTTTGAGAGGGTGAAAAGAATGCAGATTGGCAGGCGAATACCACATTAATCCAGCAGTTAAATGGTTCTTTGAGAAGATTCATTGACAGAAAAAAGCATAGCTGTCTTTCCAGGTCCTCATCCTCTTTGGGCCTATACACATTTTCTGTGAAAAGTTCTTTTCCTTCCTCCACCCTCTCTGCCTTTTTTCTTTTTTTTTT
>VWZG01006036.1:611911-625868 GCA_013396735.1 Grallaria varia | reverse complement strand
TTTTTTTTTTTTGTTTGTTTTCAAACAGCCTTTTATCATCTAACATGTGAAACAATTGTAATGTGAGGCATGTGAGCAGAGAGCCTTTGCCACTGGGCCCTCATAAATCTTGCCAGTTCCCAGTGAACAACACCAAATATTTGCAGCTGAGGAACATTTGGTCTGGCTTAAATTAACATATCTCAGCAGTCAGAAGTCATTAAGCTTTGCCAGTGATTTGAAACCATTTTTCCATTTCAAAAGCAACACTGGCTGTTACTTATTTTTCTGGATAAAGAAGGTGGTAAGGAACAAAAGCAATGAAATGAAAATGGGAGATACTAATGAAAAAAAAATTATGAAAGGACTTTGAACTGTCTTTGGTAAATTTGTTATTAAGACTCTTTTTTTAAATAGCAGAGCACTTATGTATAAGATCAAATAATAATTCAAGATGATACACATTAATTCCAGTGGCAAATTATGTGATTTAAAGGCTGTGAAAATGTATACTTATTTTCTTCCTTAATCCTTTGTGAATATAGGCACTATCAATTTTAAGAGCTGATGAAAGCTTTAAATGAAAAACAATAATCCTACTCTTTTCAATTAAAGGCTGGAAGTGGATTGAATACGGGAGTAAAGAAATGTGCTATTGTGCTTTTCACAGATCACTTCTGATACGGTCTGTTCAGATGCTGAGGGCTGAAAAAACACCTCAGGTCTCAAAATACCACAGTACAAAAAAATTACAAGCAAGTAAACAAAAAAATTGGTTTCAGTGCAAGTAAAAGGTGAGTTCAAATTTTCCACCCCTTTTATTTCCGTATTTTTTACATGGAATGTAACTCCTCTGTTCATTTGGTAAATAAGGCATCATCTGAGAGATGATCCACGATAGCCATTCAAGGTCTGACTTGTCAGAAAAAAAACCCTAAAAAACCACTTCCCTACATCTGCAGCTATGCTTACTGGTCCACAATTATATAAATGTCAGAAATATTTCATTACAAACTCTGAAACCTCTTTGACAATTTGTAAGAAGATAAATATTGCAAGAGATTTTGATATGTACATTGATTGCAATGCAGTTAAGATTTCTGGCTTACATGTGAATAGATAAACTGCATATACTTATTCAAATTAATGGTAATTACAATTTCTCATCCTCTAATTAGTTCTGATAAAGTTTTAATACACTTGAACATTTAAGACCCATGTTACTTTAGGAAAATATTGACTTACACTCAAAAGCATTCAAGTTTATGAGGCACTACTAAAGACAACCCTTCCATTTGAGATCTTTCTGAGATTTCCAAACTTTTTAAATCTCTGCAGCTAGAGTAAAATCAGATCTGTGTAAAAACTAGATATTCCATTAGCCAAACTTATAGACAAAGAGTTCTGAAAATAAAACATTTACTGCTGACTGGGTTTGTCAGGATAGCCGTATAATCAATTAATTTTCAAGGTGGGCTTTTCTTTTAGGGGATTTTCTTTTAAAAAATAATTTAATAGTAATAAAAAAGTCCCCCACAAAAAGCTTTTGAGTATACAAATGGTCTGCATTATCAGTGCTATGTTAAATGACTTGTGTGATTCCTCTACTTGACCAGAGAGCAAACCATGGCATATGGACCCCCAAACACAAGAAACAAGACCAGAGTGTTTGGAAATATGAAGATATGTTCCTTGTATTCTCTGATAAATGGTTGTGTTTTTATTTTCCTGCAAGGATGCAACAAAACAAAGCAAGCATCTCATTTATTCACTGTTTCTCTTCAGGTCATGTTATAGTTGAAAAGGAGCAGAGGAAAATCTCTATCATGTTTTCTTTCATTAACTACGGGATAGTATTTTCTTACTGATTGACAGGCTCATAGGGCGCTTGAGGTTGGAAGGGAGCTCTGAAGACCACCTAGTCCAGCCCAACTCAAGACTGTGTCCAGCTGGGTTTTGAATAGCTTCTTGAAGAGTCTCCACTGCCTCTTTACCATCTTCAGAGTAAAATAAGTATTTTCCTGTGTTCCACTGTAATTTCCTGTGCTTCAATTTCTGTTCACATCCTCCTGTTCTTTCACTATTCTGTTTCACTAGTCATTCTACTATTCCCTGTCTGTGGTCTAATTCATTTGACAATAAAGCATGTTATCCCGCACGGAAGAAAAAGAACGTGTCTGTGAAGTTCCCTCACATTACATAGGGTTGCCCTGTGAGCAGAGGTCTATTTTTGTGGTCACAAGACAGTGAGGCAAGCATACAGCAGGCCTAGAAATCAATTAATCACATGCATAGATATTTTGCCAAAAATATGGCTGCTTTCAAAAATCTGTTTTCCCAAGATCTCCAAACTTGTCATCATGACTATTTGATGGTGCAGAGCTGTTATGTGGGAGGACCCAATAAGGAGCTGAGCATCTTCCTCTATATTTAAACCTAGTTCTCAGTATCTATTTAATTAGAATTCTTTTCTTTTCACCTCTTTTTCCTTAGCAGAAAAAAACAAAACCAAAACCCATCACCCAGGAAGACATTGGACTGAAATTAAAGAAAACCCAGGGCTACTCTGGCTTTCCGCTCCTCTGTTCTGCATTAAGGAAATCTACAGGAACAGAATCAGTCCCACTGTTCGCTAGAGTATTTTTCTCCGGCAATATAGCCCACCATCTGGCTAGCTATGGGCTACAAACTGGCTGTAGTAGTCAGGGGTTGTCCTGCAAAGTGCGTTTTAATTGCTCAAGAGATGGGTATTTTTTCCTCTCCCATGCTATATGGTGAGACCAGGCTCTCTCAGAAAAGGACTTCCTTTCGCAGCTTACTGAGCAACAATATCCTGGATGCTGCATTTTATAAAAAATCTATACATGTTTGAGACAATGCATATAGTATGATTGGATTGGATTTGTGTTATTTAATTACATTTCTCAAACTTTAAACATGTCTAAACACTGTTGCATTAGTGTATAACACAGATCCTCATTCAGCAAGATTAAGACATGCTTATATTTCTGGAGCTCAAATAAATATCAAGCACAGAAGATACTCCCTGAGCCCTGTAGCTACAAAAAGTATTTCATGTGATTTATTATACCATAAGAATATATGTAATGATGAAAATAAACTGAGAAGTAGAGGATATGACTTTTTTTTATCCCTTTGGAGTAGCTATAACTTATGGGAAGACCAGCCTGGAGTGAATTGTGTGACTCTGTTATCAGCTGTGGAGTAAATAAAATAAGACTCTATTTAATAGACCTGACAACAACTATTTAATTTACATCACGAGATAGAAGTTACTTCTTTTAAAATGCACCCACAAAAGCTGCAATTGAGGTTAGTTAATAACTAATATGTTCAAGACTGAAAGAGTATATATGGAATTCATACAATTTTTAGTTCTCATTTTAGATTTAGTGTTGTATAGAGGGCTTTTAGCTTCTTTTTCGGGGAATTAAACAATATTGTTAAGTGAGTGGATTTTTTTTTTTCATTCTCCTTCTCAAAAAGAAAACGAGGAAGTAGAGAGACAAACTGAATGACAACAATGGTTGAGTTCAGACTTTACAAAATTGGTGCCAGCTAAACAATGGACAAAACCACCAACTGAACTTTAACTTCTGTAGTATCTTTGGAAGTAAGCCATTTCAGACAGATGTTCATGGCATAGATAATGCTTACAGAGTTCAGACTCTTAAAATGCACTAAAATGAATGTTCTTTTTAAAGGAATTAAAACTGTACAATAGGAATTCAATTCAAGTAAGGATTACAGTTTAAAAATTCCTTATGCAAGTACACGAGTAAACTTAACCCACTCAAGCAGTCCCCTTCGTTTTCTTGGACGTCAGCTATTTGTAACAGTTACTTTGCCACTCAAACAATTTTGTATCAACAGGAAATGAGTTAGACAATCTTTAATAAACACATAAAGAACTGCTCTACATATGCCGTTTAATTATGAAAAGCAACCCACTGAAGCACAAAAAGAAAATGCTACTACGTAGGTTCAGGGGAAAAGGGCTTGGAAATCAGGTATGAATGCACCTATTTTCATCTGTCCTGGTAATATGGTAGCTACCTATATTTTTCTAACTGCCATTTAATATCTGTAGTCATGTGGATCCTTGTTTATATTATTATATGAGTTTAGTATTAACAGTAAGCAAGGTTTTACTAAGAAGGGAGATTTAGACAAAAAATTTAAGAAGTGCAGAGAAAACCATCCACAGAATTATTTTTTCCATTTCTGTTAGCTTCAACTGCACCTGAAATTACAGAATGTATCTGATGTGCAGGAGAAAATAGACTTGTTCTTCTATGATACACTGTTGTGAACAGGAAAGTACACCATGAAAGTAAATGCTATTAAATGGACCTGCAATTTTGTTTTCATAATTCTGTATTCAGAAAAAAAAATGCTGGGAACAAACCTAGCACTCCCCATTCTATAGTTCCACTAGTAAGTCACACCTACATTTCTACCAAGTTCATTACAGTGGCTGCATTTCTTTCAAAAATACGGGCTATAAACAAAGTGAAAAAGAAAAAAAAACACAAATAAAGACAGCTAAGAAACTCTTAATATGTTATGTAAAAAAACCAGTTACAGAAAGAGTTTTTAAAATAATCACAACTACAGATTTTTCTCACGGATAGACTAAACAGATCTTTTAATGATTCCTTTACTGTACCTGACCAAGATTATATCAAAATATGTTATTTTTTACTATTCATTACTTTTAGTATTTTAGTATTTTTAAGATTAAGAAAAAAAATTACTGTAGGTTTCCTTTAGTTGAAAACAGAAGTATTATTTTAACATATCAGAGAAGCCATCTACGCAAAGATAGGAGACAAACCTCTGTTCTGTTGCACATTTTCTACTACAGAATTCTGTATTAAAATGGTTAACATATCTTTTTCCCTCCGTTTTGTCAGAACAGTTCTAATTTAGATAAGGAAATTTTTCAAACTTAAATCAACAGCTGAAGAACTTGATTGAGCATGTATTGAATTGAGCTCAATGCTAAGTCAGGTAGTCCCCACACCTCGTATTACTAATTAAATTTTTATGCAGCACTTAAAAATACTGTACTATAATATTAACAGTTAATTTAATAATTAAAATGTTATTTTTTCAAAGTGACTTCATGGCTGGTGTTTACATTATTTCTGGATCTGTATACTGCAAGTGAAAAAGCTGCCTAGAGTATATTTTATTAATCTTGTATATTTTAATGGGCCCACACACACATATATACACACTTTACACACACATACATACACACATACAAAAAGGTTGGCCAGGAAATTAGACATCTTATCTGTGAGCTCGCTAAATAAGGACCAATAACCTAGGTCTGCAGTACTCTGTGTGATAACTGCTTTTACAAAATGAAATTTTGACTTTTTCACAGCTTAGCTACAAGTAGACACTATCAGTAAAACTGCATTTCTGTGCAATATGATGGGAAGCAAAAGATTTCAACATCTGACAGGGAAAATGAACAACTGATAAACAATCTTTGAAATGTTCTCTCACTGCAAGGCATGCCTTTGATGATGATTTACATTTTTATTATTGTTGACTTTCAGGATGGGGCTGATGGTTGGCTAAACATACAATAACTGAAAGAACAAACCACATAAAATGCAAACCAAATCAAAATAAAAGCATGACTGGCATTATCTGCTTTAAAAGCTTGTGTTCATTTTCCCCCTTCATTTTAAGTATTCAGTAAATGTAACTGTAATTCAGTTCACTGGGAAAAAAAAGGAAAAAAAAAAAAAAAGACATCATGGTAACTTTCTGATTCCAAGATGGTAAATAATCCAATTTCTCTTCCACTTTTCTCCTCCCACTCAAGAATTCCAATAATGAAGGAACTAGTACTCATGCTCCAGCATCAACATTTGATGCTACAAACTAATCTGGCATTGCAGCTCTAGGGGAAAATAGTGTATAACTTAGGAAAGATAATCATGCTGAAATGTCAATAAATTAAAAAACCACTACTAAAAAAGTGTGTAACTTTGAACTCATCCAATTTTTTTGTTTCTGCACTGAAGAATAATGCAAGCAACAAGCAAAAACATTTGTTAATTCAGTTAATGTGTTCAGCTGAGTAAATAAATTGGATAAAACAATAGCATAAACAATGATTTGATTTTGTTTTGCTGTTTGGAAGACAGCTCTTGAAAGGTTAGGGGGTTTTGTACAATCAATTCTTCATTTAAGTTAATTAAGATAGTTACCATTTTTAAAGCAGTACAACAACCAAAAAATGCATGTTTTTAAGATTAAAAAATAATCAAAATCATTTTAGGTTAACTCAATGTTAATTTGACTAAACCCTCGTTCCCTCTGTAAATTCCAATTAAAATTTTATGTGATTGTTTCCTACCTGTTACTATTTAGTGCACAAATTGAACTGAAAATGTCATTAGCCATCCAGCTTTATCTTTTAAATTGAATCAAGTAAATTAAATAAAATTGGTTATAAATGAACACACCCTCATCTTCGTTTGTAAAGATTTTAATTATAAAAACTTAATGTTATGTAATCCAAAACACAAAGAGGAACAAAAAACCCAAAACTCACAAAAAAGTTGTAGTAGAATTCTGTGATGTTATTATCACTCTGGGAATATATAGGACAAAACCAAAAAGTGCTTTTATTTCCATAGGTATCTGCAATTAAATATTGTTCATTGTAATTTTCATCTATGAATGTCATTGTTAATTACATTCATTTGTAAGCATTAAATACATGGGATCAAGTTGCATCTATTTATTTCCTGTGTTACATCATTTTAATGAGTGCTCAGAAGCACAGACACATAACTCAGCTCTTAGAAGAAAGGGCAGTGCCACTAGAGTTTATCACATAGACTATTGGGCTGATGGTCTAATATGGACTTGTACAGTAATTCCTGTTTGTATTGTTTATGTAGACTCATGGATGGCTGTTGGAAACTGATGCAGAAAAGGAAAAATGGTGTAGTAGTAAAAGTGAGGAAAAACCCCTCAATCTCGGTTATACAACTATAACTTATTATAGACTATAGTTTTCCAATAGTGTTGAGATGTACAGATTTTATGAGTCAGAAAATATTTCTTTTATTTGTATGACTGTTAGATGAAGTAGAATGTTATTTATTAATCTTTATTAAAAAGTCCTACATCAATTATTGCTCAAAAATAATACTGACTTTAAGCAAAATAATTATCTCCATTGTTTTTTTCCAGTAAGTAATTAATATGTTAACATGATTCTTTTACCTCAAAAGTTACAATAGCTAAAGTAAAACACTGTATCAAACAGAACAAGAGGAAAGGTTTCCATGCCACATTTCTGATGAAAAAATCAGAACATAAGTTCAGAACCGATTCCTGTTTAGAAACTGATAACCAAGGAACTGAATTACTATTCTTTCTCTGCAAATCTTCCTTTACATTTCATACACCCCCTCCCGGCCAATAGCTGAAACTAAAATTCTGACTGACATTTTGCACAAATGCATCAAGAGTAAAGTGGGGATAACAACAGGCTAAGGACTAGCCAAAGATAAAGTGTGAAAACACAAATTCCACTTGTTAACTTAGAGGCCAGGCTGGACAGGGGTCTGAGCAACCTGGCCTAGTGAAAGGTGTCCCCACCCATGGCAGGAGGGTTGGAACTAGGTGACCTTCAAGGTCCCTCCCAACCCACGTCATTCTATGATTCTGTAATTCTAGTTTGGGTAGCAAAGCTGTTGAATGGCTTCAGCAACTGTTTTCTACTGGGTAACAATTGGGTAGAAGAGTGTATCTGTAGTGCTAACGTGCAAATATAATGAGGTAGGACTCTCTTAAGGTGAAATGAATGAACAAACCCCAATCAAGCATTTTGCAAGAAATCCACTGAAAGTCTGGTAGATGGCTGGACAACTTCAATTTGAAAGAAATCAAATTACTTGAAATCACAAGTTGTATTAAAAAAAGGAGTCTTGCATATTGGCAATGCGGGTCTTAAACACTTTCAATATTAAATAAGAGCAAGCAGAGTCAGGACTGCAACCTAAAGGTGACAGGATCATAGATACTGTTTTGCTGTAAATAAAATGTTCTGTTAATAAAGTCATGGCTCAATATCCTTTCCTGAAACAAATATTATTCCCTTGTGTTTGGATGTCATAGTGCTAAACAAAAGGGCTGCAGTTTGATCTCTGACCATTCAGCAAAGTAAGATTTTCTTGTGTCCGCATTATTTAGTGCTAGTACTTTCTAGAGCAGATGTGTTGTGGATGGAGCTAATTGTAGCAGTCAAAATATAGCCAGGCTAAAAGCTAACAATTAAGCAGCCTGGACAATCAAGGATTCAGTGCTTAAGCTCACTCCCTAGATCTCTTTTATTTAGCAGAATTTATGGCCTGTTACATTGAGGCTTTGCTATGTAACAAAAGAGAAACGTGCCCTGAAAACGCAGCTAAAAAGTCATTGAAGTTGTATTTTTATGAGTTCATACAATGGCAAATGGACGTGCTTTCACTCTCCCACAAATCAGACTGCTACAAACTGAACATATGTAGCTATTTTGTTTGAACTGCAAAAATTGCATGCAGATGAAAACATAATTTTTCACTCAGAAAAAGTCTGTGTTTGAGTAGATCTTTGTTGAACAAAGTTTTAAATCCCTTTTTTTCTAACCACAGATAAAAAGGTGCCAGATGCAGATCCTCATGTCAGGAAAACCAGAAGGCAGACACTCTGGACACAGGGGAGAAAACTGCATAATCTAAGTTCACTATTTGGATAGGGTAGGCTAAACTTACAGTGTAGAACTAAATATTTTCCTAAAAATTCTTCACATAGAAGAGATATGTGGGAGGCTGGCTTTAACCAGAACTATAATCTAAGATAAATCTCTTTAAACAAGCCTTTGCTATACAAGTTTATTTATTTTTTTTTTTAATTTCTCCATTTGAACAGCACTAAATCTTAGCTCTTGATTTAAATCATTCGTTGCAGGAAGTTGGACTTGTTTTGGAGGAACAAAAAAAAAAGAAAAACTACATTGGCCAGCTGAATTTCTAAATTCTTACATATGTTCCTAACCTCTACTTTTGCAAAATGACTTATAGTGTTTTAAAAAAAGCCGAAGGGAAAAAAAGTTAAAATAGTATAATGTAGGTTTAGGAAACTAAGTATCTACTTGTCCTATGTTAGCAAGTGCCGAAATGTCACTACTACCAGTGATAACTGTAACAATTCTTTAAGGCATTTTAGCTCTATCTGCAGGGCTCCAGTGGCAAGTCTTTTCTCCTGTGTACGACAAATACATTACATTGCCAATCTCCTTTTGTCTCACTGCCAAGGTCACGGTCAAGAAACAGACTGAGTTTTTCCACTTTGTTAATCTAGGATGTCTGGAGTTTTTTAGGAAATGCAGGAAATTCTAGGTGCCTAGTAAAAAGCAAGTAATTTGTATAACAGTGGGCAACAGTATCAAGTGTTCTGCACCTGTTTTACACTCTGGGACTGTAATTTTTGCAAAGTAAACAGTAGATCTGAGGGTCAGATTACAAATTCTAGTAGGCTGTTTGCTAGATTGCTGCTTTGTTTAACCTTTACACTTTCATTTAGAAAGGAGAAAGTATCATTGTCACACCAAGAGGGCAGTTAAAGAGTTTTAATTAACTGTGGAGGTAATTAGACCTCCCAGTTTTACAATTATCAGTCAATTCTTTTCTCCTGTAAGTCCTTTAAAGTTGTGCAGTTCTTCATGAGGAATAAAATCCATTTCATAAATACTTTGCTTAAAGAAAAAAAAAACAGATAAAAGAAAAGCTGATTCCACTATGAAATTATTTCCTTTTTCTGATTTAATAACAAGTCAAAATCTATCAGCTTCTCATCCACTGTTCCCTGCCAAAGTCCAATTCTAATCCAATTGCTCCTTTTATTAACCCCCCTCCCTTCAGTCTCCCAAGCTTCGGCTCTGTTTGGCCCATTGTTTTATTCACACATGTGACAAAGGTGAAAAAAAACCCCTCCCTCCCCTTCTTTCCAACCAAGTTTACTGTTTATAATTGTTGTTTAAACAATTATTTGAAATCACTGATCCAGCTCTCTCTGTCCCCCTGCGGATGACAAGACCTCTCATCGTGAGGGACACTGCCTATCAGTTCTCTCAACTTTTTATTCAAGATGTAGATATTCTTCAAAAAGCAAGTAATAGCAATCTTATCCCCAAAGTCAAGGAAGGAATTAACTCTCCTGTACACAAAACTTAACTCTAAATGTAGCTACATTAATATATACATGTATATATACATGGAGGTCCTTTAGAGCAGTAAAAAGGGAAGTAATACAGAACTGCGTTCAATGATTCTATTTGAGGGGGAAAAATAAAGAAAAAAAAAAAAAAAAGAAGGTGCCTTGTTTTGCTGGCAAGAATCATTAACCTGGTTAACAACAGGTGTGGACTTTGGGCATGTCTCTTCTATTCTTCTGCCAAAACCACCTTCCCATACACCTATTTTCTAATACACAGCCTCTGCTGAACACGGTGCCTGTTATACAAACTGTTCATTTGTATGTATAAAACTATGGTTTACTCTTAATGCCCTCCACGTGAAGCTCACAAATTTTAGGAAAATGATTAAGAAAATTTCTCACTAGTACAGAATTGGATGCTACAGATGAAGATGTGACTTGAACAGGTCACAAAAACAGTGACAGAGGGGAGACACATTGGAGAGTTGAACTCCAGATCTGTATATGTAATGTGTATTTCTTTCCTCAAAAAATTTTTTCGTAACATTGAATTATTACAAAACTACAGATTTTTAAATAATATGCTGATTTTACCTCTTACTTAGGAAAAGACAAAAAATCAGCTTGCTGGTGACAAACAAATGATCATGTTATAAATTTTAATTTGAAGTTGATAGGATAATCAAAAAAGGACAAAATTTTTAAAAAGCAGGAAAAAGCTTCAAAACATGCAGAGCCGAAAGGACTGAAATGATGACAGGATACAGCCAATTTGGCCAGGAGGAATATTTTCGTTTTTAGTTGAATTACTGTGTGAAATGAGAATGAAAACACAAGACCAACATCCAACATAATCTCAGGAGTCTGAGGTGCTATCATAAACCTCTTGAGATTTGTTCTTATTTTGACATCCCCCCCCCACCCCGCAAAACCACAGCGTACTTACAAGCCTTGTGAATTCTCAGTTGCTTATCATTTGTTCTACACATAATAAATCCTTATTTGTAATATGCATCATATAATGGAGTAGTAAATATTTCCAATTAGCTTTAGTGTCACAGTCCTCAAAAACTGATGCATTTATGTTAATATAAAAGCATACATGGAACATTTTATCATGCATTAGAGATTTTAATCAGGTAATCTGCACGGCATCTGGAAACCTAAGCAGAGGCAAAGTCTGCTATAACAAAGGCACTGTAACAGTTCACCTTCAGTGAAGAACAATAATGCATTATTAAATTCACTTTCCTGCTCAGTGGTTACACTTAGCTGACCACAGCAAATTTGCTCTCTGCCTGGTCTTCACAAGTTGGCAGAAAAATAGATTCTGTCACATTTAACGGGTTCTGAAAATGACAGGATGCCTCTCTTGGTTTAACTATAAACCATAATCTTTCAGAAGTAAATATAATTACAAATGCCTTTTGTCACGTAGTTCTTAGGATATTATATGTGGGTTATTAGAGGAGTAGTTTTCACTATGTACTTGAATATCATTAGAAGCCAGAATTTATACTGCACAACAGCAACTTCAAAAAAGAATCATATTTCTATTTTTCTTTGATACTAAATGGCATCATAATTCTTAGAAAACGAAGATGCAGACATCAAATTCCTTGAGTATGGTCAAACTGTTATCAAGAGATATCACTTCTTAAATGAACATCAAAGAAATACCTATATTCTCTTTTGTCCAGAATACCATTTTAATATATTCTACATCTGCTAGAAATTTGCTTTGTTTTACATATATTGGACTGAAGGAAGCATCAAGAAAACTGTCTTAGACTAAGGATTCAGTGATGAAGAATTATTGATTAGGGATTTAATTAGCAAAAGTCAGCATAGTTATGTATGACAGAATCTGGTCCCTTTGGGTTTCCAAGGAGTTTTATCACGTTGCAAGCATGGTAAAAATCTGCTCCATATGATGATATTAATTTTCAGGCAGAGGTCTCCAACCAGCAGTATATAGGACTTCAGTCCTGGTGAAGAGCAATTCCTGTCCAAGTTAACATTTGTTAATGATTTTTAATTAGCTTTGTGTAGGTAACTAGTTTAGCAATTACAAGACATACTTTTTTCCCCTGTAAGTCCTTTCGTTCAGCTAGTTTTCTTAGAAATAGCTCTAAAGTGGGAAGTTTGAAGACTCACTGAAAGACATGCTTGGGTTCTGAGATATTTTTGTGGCTTATTATTACTTATTTGGACACAAGAAATAAGTTTAAGTAAGTCCTCAGAAGTAACTGGGGTTTTACGATGACACTGTACTCAAAACTCATACGGAACTTAGCACAGTCATTGTCACCTAATTGGAATTACCACCTTATTCTAGGTATTCTGCCCATAACATTAGGTGCCTAGACTGAAAATTCTGTAAATTGAGAAGGGATCTAAAGTGGTATGAAAGGTTTGTAGCTTAACTCCACCCTTTCTGAGAGTAACAGCACCAATAAATACTTCTGGGAGTTCTGATCACTCTCTAGCAGAGAGGCACTTACGTTCTCCTTTTAAATGATTAAACAGAAGTTCACAGAATCATAGAATGGTTTGGGATGGAAGGGATTCTTAAAGACCGTGTAGTTCAACCCCCTGTCAAGGGCAGGGGAACCTTCCAGTAGACCAGGTTGCTCAAAGCCCCACCCAAGCTGGCCTTGAACACTTCCAGGGATGGGACATGGGAAACTTCTCTGGACAACCTCTTCCAGTCTCTCACCTCTCTCATAATAAAAAAATTTCTTCCTTATGTCTAATTTAAACCTCTTTCAGCCTAAAACCACTGTCACTGTCCTGCAGGTATAGCCCTTGGTACAAAGTCTCTCTTTGTTTTCTTGCAAGTTCCCTATAAGTACTGAAAGGTCACAATAAACTCTCCTGGAGCCATCTCTTCTCCAGGCTGAACAACACCAAGTTTCTCAACCTTTTCTCATAGGAGAGGTGCTCCAGTTCTCTCACCATTTTTGTGGCCCTCTTCTGAAACTGCTCTAACAGGTCCATGTTCTTGTTGTGTTGGGGACACCGAAGCTGGATGCAGTACTCTAGGTGGTGACCCATAAGAAGAGAACAGAGGGGGACAATCAGATCCTTTGACTTGCTGTCTACAACACTTCTGTTGTCCTCACAGATGAACACTGGCCACAGTGATGAAATTTCCAGTTATCTACAAAACTACCTTGAGATGTAGCAGAAGATTCTTCTCTTTCTGCTATCTGAGGAAATTTGGTCACAACTAGCTAATTCAGGAATGTGCTTTAGTCATTTCCCCTTTTAACTGTGAAGAAAATCCAGGTTAAACCTGGATTTAACTTTTGATAAAACCATTCCCCTGATTGGTTTCTCTGCCAAGAACAAAGCAATGCAAAAATGAACATGACCCTACTGCTTGCTTACCTGGACACCGCCCAAAGCATGTGGAGTCTAAAGTTCAAACCACTGTCCATTACCTATCTACACCAAAATATTCAGTAGACCAGAGACTGGACCCCAATTCTTCCAAAATGAAACACTAATTATCATATTACACTTGCAGCCACACTCATGGACCCTTTGGCCATTCACACAGCCATAGCAAGAGGGTGAGACATTCAGGTTGACCACACTACTTGCTTCTTAAACTCAGTATTTGCCTTTACTTTGAACTGCTCTAACCCTCTCCAAGAAAGACACACCCAAAAGCTTGCCCAAAATAATACGGATATAAGAATACCCATACCACTAG
>VWZG01006036.1:576911-606911 GCA_013396735.1 Grallaria varia | reverse complement strand
TTTTGAGCAGTCTTGGGAATCCAGAGAGGTCCCAGCTGACTGGAAGCTGGTGAATGTTGTCCTGATTTTCAAGAAGGGCAAGAAGGAGGACCCTGGAAACTACAGGCCCGTCGGTCTCATTTCAGTGCCTGGTAAAGTTATGGAGAAGATTATTCTGGGAAGTATTGAGGTACACATGGAAGATTACACAGTCACTGGTCACAGCCAGCATGGCTTCATGAGAGGAAAGTCCTGCTTATCAAATCTGAAATCCTTTTATGAGAAGGTTACCCACCTAGCTGATCAAGGGAAGCCAGTGGATGTAATCTTTCTGGATTTCAGTAAAGTTTTCAATACTGTCTCTTACAGGATCCTCCTGGACAAAATGCCCAGCACAGCTGGATAAACACATCATGCGGTGGCTGAGCAATTGGCTCACGGGTTGAGCACAGAGGGTAACAGTGAATGGGGTGACATCAGACTGGGGACCTGTCACTAGTGGGGTTCCACAGGGCTCCATCTTGGGTTCTGTGCTCTTCAACATCTTCATAAATGACTTGGACGCAGGACTGCAAGGAATACTAAGCAAGTTTGCAGATGACAAAACTGGGAGAAGCCGTTGACTTCTTCGAAGGCAGGGAGACCCTGCAGAGAGAACTGGAAAAAATTAGAGGACTGGGCAATCACCAACTATATAGCAAGAGAAAGTGCCGGATTCTGCACCTGAGATGAGGCAACCCCAGATGTACAGACAGCCTGGGGAATGAGGTGCTGGGTAGCAGTGCCATGGAAAGGGACCTGGGGGTCCTGGTCGATGGCAAGTTGAATCTGAGTCAGCAGTGCCCTGGCAGCCAGGAGGGCCAACCGTGTCCTGGGGGGCATCAGGCAAAGCATCACCAGCCAGTAGAGGGAGGACACTGTCCTGCTCTGCTCTGCACTGGGGCAGACTCACCTTGAATATTGTGTGCAGTTTTGGGCACTGCAAGAAAGATATTAAGCTCTTAGAGAGTGTCCAAAGAAGGGCAACAAAAATGGTGAAGGGCCTTGAGGGGAAGCCGTATGAGGAACAGCTGAAGGCACTTGGTCTGTTCAACGTGGAGAGGAGGACACAGAGGGGAGACCTCACTGCAGCTACAACTTCCTCATGAGGGGAAGAGGAGAGACAGGCACTGACTGATCTCTTCTCTGTGGTGACCAGTGACAGGACCTGTGGGAATGGCCTGAAGTTGTGTAAGGGGAGGTTAAGGTCAGATATTAGAGAAAGGTTCTTCACCCAGAGCATAGTTGGGAACTAGAAGAGGTTCCTCCAGGAACACCATGTCTGACAGAGTTCAAGAACCATTTGGATAATACTCTTGGACATGTGGTGTGACTCTTGGGGATGGTCCTGTGAAGGGCTGAGTTGGACTCAATGATCCTTGTGGATCCCTTCCAACTCTGCATATGCTGTGGTTCTGCGAATGAGTCACTGTAAATACAAAACAAGCAATATGCATATGGTCAAGTGGGCTGCATTGAGCCTAGTTAGCCTGGAATGTTCCAAAAGTGATGCACACATATCCGTCAAATGAAATCTGCACAGCAAATCTCTCATAAAATGTGTCAGAACCTCTACTACCTCAGCAGAATGAAGGCCTCTAGCAGCAAACAAGTCTGCAGAAGTATGTCACTGGAGGATGACCTAATGCAAGTTTATAGAAATAGTTTTATACAATTATTTGCACTAAAAAAAACTTCTAGAAGTTTGCACTACCTTTGCACTCTTTCCTGCCTACACATACTACTTATATCCTATTCAATAATATGAAAGGCTTCTATGTTTTCTGTGTAACAAAACCACATGTTTTCCTGCTTCTTAGAAAAAAAAACACCCATTAAGAAAAAACTTGCAATTTCATTTTTCTCTTTTATAGTCCATTAACTGAAATAGCTTTTAATGTACTTTTTAAATTCCCGTGCTTATTGGGCTGAGTGAAAAGATACACCAACAACCACAGTGTCAAAAGGTTATCTCGGTGATACTGGTTTTATCGAACCTCTAGTTTAGTGGATCTCTATTATATTATCTGTCATAGGTTACAAATTTGACTAGTATCCTCTTAGGGTTTGAGAAGTCCTAGATGATGTTGAAATACAGTGTAAATTTAGTAGCTTAAGGATTTAAAAACTAATCTATTATGATTTAACAGATAGCATTTAAGAGGTGAAAAAAGAAAGTAGACTTAAAATGTGTTAACTGTGGAAATATTGGCATATAGAAACCCATCAAGGTATGTTTATATTCTTCTTTTCATATTAAAATGCAATATTCAGTAAAATAAATATATTCTATAAGTATCTCCATGTGGACACAAGGAGATAGACAGAAGAACTATGAATAAAAATTCCTCTGTACATCAACTAATAGGTACTATCTTTAAAAAAGGGCCTTCTCAGAGAACTAACTAAAAAACACAGACCAGAAACAGAATTTAAGCAAAGCTCCAGATCACTTGTTTGCTGACTTTGCTAAGAGTACCGTTCAGGTAGAAGAGAACCTTTGTTGATGCTGAAACTTCCTGTGAGTCTTTAATACTTATAAAAACAGTCATAAGGTGAACAAGCCTGTTTGATACATATTTACACTATGTATATATCTTAAAGGAATCTACTGCTGATACTGCAGAATGAGTATCTAAGTATATGGGATGGCATATTTATCATTAGTTCCCTTTCTGATGCATGATGGCTAACAGAAAAATCCAATTCTAACTTTGGAATATTTAAATTATTTTCAATTTTGTACTATATTAGGATATTTTGGAATTTTAATGTTCTATTTTGTAAGATATTGGAGGTTTAAGACTGCTATCATCTCTGCATGGGGACATGAAATAAAAACAGAGACAAAGACTGGGATTTTCTCATACGTGGATTTGATAAAGTTATACCTTAATTGCTGCTATCATAGTAGTCAAGAAGCAGTTATTGTTGATTATCTGAAAATTACTTGGGAAATTTCCATGAATACCATAGTTTAAAAGCTTTTCTGAAAGCTTTGTTCCCTTTGTGAACATTGTTAATATTTTATATTTTGTTATAGAAAACAGCATGCATATTTTCAGGAAGAAAGTGTCCTTCCCATAACACCTCAAATAACATATTCAATTTAAAATGTAAGCATGACATTCAGGCTTCATTTGCTGTTGGTGTCTATCTGAAAAAAAAATAAATTGATGCGGACAGAAAATTCTAATCTGACGCCCTAAGGCCAGATCCAATAAAACACTCAAGCATCAAAATTTGGTGTTAAAGCAACTAACTTTTTGGTGGTTGTCCCCCAGAAGGGAATCTTGGGCTAAAGTGAGCTGGGTCTTGTGTTCCTGCACAGTGTAGAGAGTAGGTATTGCTAAGCAGGCACTGCCTCCAATATCACTTAACATCACCCCAAAAAATTGTACGCAGCCATCTGGAGCTAGTAAATAGACAAATTCTGTCAGTAGAACTGAGCTATAAATTACACCTTGCAGACCAAATATGATCTGAATCCGGGTCATAAGTGCAAAGGGATGATGTTAAAATATACTTCCCTCTTTTATAAAAAGCACCGTGATTAAGAATACTGCCAGTAAATGTGTCACAAGTTCAATTCCCTCTTTTGTCCAGAGGGAATTAGGTTCCACATCTCCAAGAAGGGTGTATTTGATTTTTAAGTCATTGATTATTTTTAATTTTTTTTAAACACCTCAGATCAATGAGCAAAAAGAGGATCAGATTCAGCAGTCTAGTCTAGGTTCTTGACTAGTTCCTCTTTCCTATGCTATTTCCTTATTTAACAGACAACATTACTGAAGAGCTGGATGAGTATTCAGCTCCATAAAACCCACTAAAAATATACTTTTCACAACTTCAGACTGGGACATCTGCAGGACCTCCTTTGTATGTTGAGCAGGATAAGTGACAGAATTCACCTCACCAAAACCAAAGTACTATTTAGAGCAAACTCTGCATTACAGAAACTTAACTTTACCTGAAAAGACTCAGAGCCTTATTTTAACATAAAAACCTGAACAGATCTTTTCTAATATGACTCCCATGCTTCACAGAAGTCCTTCTTGTGGAATCTGACCTATTAAAACCAAATGTGTATCATCAAACAGTCCATAATTACAGATTACAAAATTAGATACTTTGTTTTGATGATGGCCGTCAAGCACTTGAACGGACATCATGTATTTGAACTTACCTCATTCTTCCCAGGATCATTTGCAGTTCTACAGCTTGCTTTCAGTAAAACTGGAAAAGCTACTAGACACTAACAGCAAAAAAACCCCTGGAAATCAAGGGTAATGTACCTCCTTTCATACAGGTAACAACATCTTGAGTTAAGTATGGACTGTGGGGCAGAAGCGCTTTGCAGTATCTCCTGCAGTCCAGACTAGGAAACTGGCTGGGCAACAACATACTTAGCAAACTGAAGTTTCCTTCTCAAGGAACTCAGGGTGGAACTTCATATGTGTACATTGGGTCTTGATGCAAAATGAAGCTAGGATGCAGGCAAGCTGAGCATCAGGAATAAGCAGCTGGAAAATGTCCCCAACACCCATGTTTTACACACGGTCTTTGAGAACAGAAACTCTTCCTGTTTTCCTGCAACAAATATTGACCCAGAGCCTGAGGTAAACTTTCCAGTTTTAATAGACAGATCCACAGAATCTAATTTGATTCTTGGTGTGATAATAACAACCTGACTCCAATGGATGGTGAGGTCACTCAGAGCTGCACATAATGAGAATAGATTTTGAAGACAGTCTAAAGGCAAATAAATAAAATCAAACAAAACTGCACAAGACCTTTACTAATACCTTAAACCTATCCAATAAAATAAACTAATGCTTGTCACTAACGATAATTCTGGCTGTATTTTGAATAGAAATTATCTTTGAAAGACAGAATACCCTCAAACAATTTCTAAATGTATTATACTATGTTGCATGGACTGGGTAAATCTGCTGTACTATGTTGCTAACAATTACATTTTTCTCTTCTGTATCCAACTCACAGATCAGATCAAACAAATGATTCACCCCTTTGACATTCAAAATTCGGTATGTTGATCAGTTGCTATATAACCAAGTTATAACTTTGGTTTTCCCTTTAAATTATCTGTTGACTGTAATTAAATTTTCCCTGATCTCAGATCACTTCAGAGATTTTTCATCTTTCCATCTTTTTAATGGAAGAGGAGACAAGAAGAGAAAAGATATGGCCTTTATTACACAGGATTTCCCAGGTTCTACCAGGTTCAATTAAAAGTAATTTCAGTTGCAGATAATAGATTTTTGCCAACAAAAGTGGTTTAGAAGAAAGCATAATTTTAAAATGCTTCATGTTATTTATTTATAACTTTTGATTTCTCCTCTTTCTTTCGAATCAGCTGATGAAGGTGATGGGGTTTCAGTAATAAGAACACCACCATCTACACGTGTGTGTTTGCATTTTTAAATATGGTGGCATTCTGCCTGATTTGCAGTGGTAAAGCAACAGTTTGGAAATCTGATTGCAAGCTCACAGTGGCAAAAGTAGATAATTACTATTTCCATAAAACTTGTTTTAATACAGATTAGATTAGTATTAAAGTTACATGATTGGTGTGAGAGACATGAAAAATGTAGTCATGACAGAAAACAATTTTTAATTTAGTAACCCCTATCAATCTGGATAGCCCATGAATATTTACCATTAATTCAGTAGGCTGGAACAGAGTGGGTGAAAAGAACAAAAAAAGGAGGTTTGACCTAAACAAGGTCCAAGGAAAAAAGAGAATTCTCAGCAGTTTTACTGAAAACAGATCTTGCAGAAACGTGAACTGGTAAAAGATTAGAAAATACATTTGAGATACCATTATAATCAAAATCTTTAAAAAACCTGAACAACATGCAAAACCAGTATCAATTCTTAATATGTACTTCTCTTTGCAGTATTTACCATTCAGATTACACTTAAACAAGTAACTTCAAAGGCTGAAATAAAATCATTTATGGAAATTCAAAACAAACCTATTTGATCACATCGTACTTCCCAGCAGGGATACAATTTGCAGAGGCTGAGTGAGGGCACAGTATAAGCTAAAACAGGTTGTGTGTGCAACGAACCAGACTAAATGGTTTATATGAAAGAAAGATTGTTTCCATTAATTTTTCTGGTAATCCTATTAAAAACACCACCTGTCCAGAATAGAATTGTCTAGATTTTAATTCTTTTTCATATCTCAGTGTTCAAACAAGAGACAGAGAAAGTATCTTCTTATAGCTATTAAAAATGTCACAAAATGTCTTATTCTGAAATCTTCATAAGTGCAGCAGTTGCTCCAGCTCTGTTTCAATGTCTGGCTGTTATACCTTTTAGTTTTTCTCTCTTTGTGCTCAGAGAACTGATATTCCTGATAAGCCTTCAAAAGAACGTTTTTTCAAAGCATACATTGTATTTTCAACCTCTCTTTAAACAAAATGTTTCTAGTCTATGACAATTAATTTCACATATATTAAGTAAATAGAACATAAAACGCATCTTTTAAAATTCCACCACCACTCCTCCAAAATCCCCTGTACGAGACCTGAACAGGAACTTTCAATACCCACAGAGATGAAATAGTGCCATAATCAGCATAAGTGCATGTGGACTATTCACCTAGATCAAACACTTTGGTCATATACTCAATTAAATTTAAATCCCATTATATAATGTATACCAGCCTCATTTTATGCAATTCCCTAATTTAATGGCTTGGTATTAGCCTTTTTCCTTTTTGCACACATGGACTAATTTTCACGGTGCTCAGTCCCTCTGGGAAGTAGGTCATTAAAGTCAACTGGATAGAGACAGAAACTTAATACCTAAACAGTGTTGTAGAAGGGTCAGGAACACAATAATAATGTAAAACTGTTTTTCACTTATCCTACTTTCTAATATTTATGAAATTTCTCCCTCATGTAAATACCCCTCATTAATCTTGAGGATGACAGAGAAGAAGAAAGCAAGCTGTCATCTTGTTACAATTTAAGTTGTGAAACATTTAAAAGAAAAGCCAACAAAACAAAAAGCCCCCAATTAAAAAAGTAAAAGTCACAATTATAATAATGTTTAACAATCAAGACAATACTTGTTTTACACTGAAGCAGTAGAATTATATTCGTATTACCTTTCTCAATGTGTATTCTTTTTGTCTCATGTCCAACGTCATGACCAGCCAGATCACCCTCCTTAGGTCCAGGCAGGACATTAGGTGACAAACCCATCAGCATTTGGTTCATAGATAGCCCGTTCTGATGGACAGCTGCTAGACACAAGCGCAGGCAGGAAGACATCAGCCATCGTATTAACAATACACTGTTTCATTAATTTCATTTAGTCCTTCTCTTGACTGTACAAGAATTCTAACAATCACGAAGTTACTTAATTAGTACTATCATGATCCACAAAGCAAGAGAGTTTCACAAATATGTTCTTGCTTATTTAACAAGAATTGAAATGCAAAACGAAGCAAACCAGAAAAGTATAGAAGGTTCTACAAAAAATATTAAGTGATCTATTTTTTTTTTCAGTGAGTTGCACAAAATCTCTTGAGTACCACCTTTCCCAATATGCAATCTCTAATAAATTCCTTAAATTAAGCATTGTGACCTTTCAGGTGATAGACACTGGTTTTCCATATATACTTTGCAACAGTAGAATTGCTTATTTGCTCATCAGATAGCTTGAAAAGCTCTTCCGACCAGTTCTCAAAGAGACCTTCATGGCTCTCAAACAAACTTCAGAAACTCATATTCGGTAGTTTATATAGCCGTGCTTTTGTCATGAAAAAATTGCACTTCCAGAAGGTTTATGTCATTTTTAGTAAAGCACTTATTCATATGTAATCAATATTTCTGTAGTAGTTATCTTATTCTGGCTGGCACCACAAAAGTAAATGTACTCAAGAATCAGATGAGATGTTAACAAATCAGATAGGACAGAAAAGAGTTATCTTATAAATAAATAAGTTATTAAAGGGATCCACTACTTAAGGAACTCTGTTATGTCCATGTGGAAGAAAAAAATGTGTAAAAGCCCCAATTCTCTCTATTGGTAAATAATAGAGCAATCTGAACAGTACAGTGTGTATTTTAAGAGTAATTCGTTAGTAAAAAGAATAAATATTCCTCCATTTAGTCTCATCTACTTCTTTTTTTATTTAGAGAGAAATGGAAAAGCTCTTCATTGGTTGTAAAAAAACCCAAAAAACAACAAAACACTGTTGAATCCATTTTAAAAATTAAAAATTCACAGTTATGAGGTTTTTTCCCAGAACTTTACTTAGGAAATCTGCAGTGTGTTGATCCTGACTGGACACCAGGTGACCAACAAAGCCACTCCATCACTCCCCCTCCTCAACTGGACAATGGAGAGAAAATATAATGAAAGGCTTGTGGGTTGAGCCTGGGGAAATAGATAGGTCACAGTATATGGGATGCCAATTTAATCTGCACTCTGAATTGTCCAAGTGATAAGAAAACAGAATTTTCAACTTGTCATGGTCAGGCCTCATTTCTTTTCTTTGGTAAGTCATTTTTCATCACATACTAATGAAAGATCTTTCATCTGAAGGTCAATGAAGAGTCAGCTTCCAGAGTCTGTGGAGAGCCTGAAAAGAAGCAGGCTAAAAGACACGTGTTGCATCTAATCAATACAACTACCTATTTCATACCGCTATACCCTGGCCTTCTACATGTATGCCAAACCCTCCAATTTCACTTACTGACAAATTCTACTGTGGAAAGATGACTTAAAAGCATGAAAATCTGCAACAGAGTAATAATAAAGGGAACAGACAAGTGTATCATGAATTTAAGTACATATCCATAAAGTAGTATGCATTTTAAACCTTAATTTCCACTGCTGCAGTGGAATAGCATAGAATTCACACTCTTTGCCATGCAATGTACACAGAACCTTGATAAAAATGGTATCACTCTGGGACACAATGGCTTAATTTCACTCTGCCCCTTGTGAACTATGAGGTGATAATTCTCTATCACATTTCTTACCATTACAGTATTTTATATTTAAAAAATTAATAAAGTATGCCCATTTTTAATTGATTTAACCCAATTCTTCTCTTTACCAAGCAATTCTACCATGTAAAATATTGCTTATGAAGTCAGATTCAATTTAGAAATCAAATCAGAGTAACCAGATTAAATAAAACTCAATTTCTTTAAAAAATGTTTATACTATATGTTCAGTTCTAATCTAGGAAATTGCTTCCCAGCTGCAATTCTGTATTTCATTGCTCATATCTTTATGTTTAATATGACATGATGGCAGTTTATATCAGTACTTGTTAATGTAGCATCAGATATTATGATACTGCAAACTGGGGAACATAATGTTGGGAGATAGTTATTGCAGCTGAACTTCCGAACATGATACATATGAGATCTATTTAAGACGAGGGCATTTTGATTAGAAAAACCAGCTGCACCTAATCAAATCTAAAGTGGTGAGAAGGAGAAGAATGTGACCTACGGATTCTGTCTGAAGAGCTCTCAGTCCGCGCAGGAGAGCTGGACACGCTGCTGCTTCGATGAGAGGATGGATGGCTGCCAGGTCTTCGGCCCTCTTCAAGAGAAGGAGCAGGAGAAGGGCTGTCTGGAACACGTTCCTAGACCACATGAAAAGCAATTGAGAAAAAAGGCAATGTTAAACCAAGCCTCTATTTCCAAACATCACTTCCCTAAACTGAACCTCCCTCCTATTTAAAACTTATTCTTTCACCCGTTGAGGTGTCCGGGACTTGCAGAGCATTCTGAAAGCAACGTTAAGGACACTAGACCTTACATTTTAGTATGCAATTTTAGCACTTCTCATCCTATTAGGCTTTTAATTTGTCTTCTGGACTAATAAAAATAAGGATCCTGTTTTTCTTTTTTTTTTTTTGTTTGTTTGTTTGTTTGTTTGTTTGTTTTGTTTTATTTTCCTAACTCCTATAATCATGCTGTTGAATTGGAAATATACATTTTGGCTTATAGACTTTTAGCCTTATGGGACGCGGAGCAATGTACTTCTGTAAATAAATTAAGACCAGGCACTGTTGTCTTACCCCAAGCTGACTTTTACGCCATGTTTTAATTTCAAAGGGGCTTCTTGAGTAAAGAGATCTTATGGAAGTGTTATGGATCATAAAGAAAACACGATCTCCTTATAGAACCTCTACCAGTGACATGGTTGATGTAAGTCCAAATGTCTGTTTTTACCATGGAGCACAAAACTGGAACACAGCACATGTTATGAATGAATGTGGCCACATTGCTCACCGTATCAACTACTACAAAATGGGGAAAACCACCCATTGCTGTTTTGCTGTCAAGGGAAAGGCCTGGCATGGTATCCAGGAGGAGCTATGACGCACTTCAAGACATTCCTTGGTTTTGAAAACTAGAATGTGATGATTGTGATTGTCAGAACAGCACATCTTCTATGTGAGAATTGTTAGTATGTAGCATATAGATATATCTGATATTTACACAAGATTTCAACAGCAATCAAAGAGAGCTGAGTGCAGAATAGTCCTTTCTAGAAAATTCTCTCTCTTTCCCTGGAGTTTCTTTTTTATTGCTAAAAGTTCCCAAGACTCATCGCTAAAATATGTGTGAGTTAGGCTGTTTTGGTCAAATAGTGATAAAAATAAATAGATCCTAAAAGGGAGGGACTGAAAATGTTAAAACTAGCATTTTTCAGGTTGTTGGTTTTATTCCTTCTGATAATTGAAATAATGACTTATAACAAAGAAAACAATGACCCCAAACCACCAACCAACAAACTGCATACATTCAACTCATGAAAAGCTTTTGGTAATGAAATAATACAATCAACATGTGTTTAATAACACTTAAGAAAACCTGATGCTACAAATGCCTAAAAATTTTCATGGAAAGAGAAGTGTATTCCTCACACAGCCAACTGCTTTTGCAGCAGTTGTTATTTTATCACGCACAGTTGCTAGATGAATATTTATTTCTCTGAATGTATTCCTAAGAAACTTTGCAATGTTCATTTGTAGGAATCAATGGATTTGTTCCAGGTAAGCTTCATAAAAAATCTTTGCTGAACTTGACATTCTGATTGTAAAGGGATTCAATGGGGCTATTGATCAAGTGAGAGGAGACTTTTTAGAGCAATGTTTCGAGACATTTAAGTGGATTCCATTCAATAGTCTTAGGTTTTTAAGTCAAAAACATTGATGAGGATAGCTTAACTGCATCATAGCTCTAGGCTTATTTTGACTTTGATTGTGTTTATATGTCCACAAACCGGGTATTCAAGAGCAGGATTATAATGCAGATGTTTTCAGAGTGTAGAAGATTTATTTCTTTAGATTTAGGAGGATTTAAGCATGCACAGCGTACAGATTTGATATAAATTGGAACAGGGTATATTTAATCATTCATTTAATATATAATTTCACTGTTTGGTATACGAAGTATTGTTCTTAGAAGGGTTTCATTAAAATGAAATCCAGTGAGCACATAAGATTTGAATACAGAGCTGCAGAGTAAATTAATTTATTTAAACAGCTTAATTTGTTTATCCTATTTATTTATGTGTGCTTTTACAGAACGTATTATGAGACGGAGCGAGCAAAAGGAATGCATGGGACAATGAAATATAATTACTGTACAAACAAAACAGATAATGAGTTTTACTCGCATCTAATAGGACATAGACAAACTCCATGAGAAAATTATACATACTGGCTTTATCAATTCATTCGTAAAATACCCTTTAATTCCAATAAAACATGGGACTGAACTATACAGAAATATAAAATAAATTAATTTAGTACTTCAACTATTTTTTTTATCCTTGTTTCATAATTCCACAATCAGCAACAGTCTGTAACAATCTTTTGGCTTTACTAAATTATCTGCAATAATAAATGGAAATGTTCCTAAGAATAAATTGAAACATACTGTAGCTCTAGAAAGTCACAGTGATAAACTAAGGGTGCTGGAATATCAATACAAGCTGTCTTCCTTACCAGAGATTTTGTGTGAAAAAGATGAATTTGGTTTGTGGCAAAAATATTAACTTTACATTTAGACTTCACTTTAAAATTTTTTTTAAAAGGAAATGTGCAAAAATGTGTTCACTAAACAGTGTAGATCAGAGCTATTTTGTCACTTCTGCAACATGCCACTTTTGTACAAATAAACAGAATTTACTGCCTTATAATCCTGGCAACAGAAATCACCCAGGATTCTGTCCACTGCTCAGTATTTCTCCTAAAACTTGTCTACTCCCATAAGTAAACATTTCTAGAGAATCTGGTATTCATTTGTATCGTAAATGGGCTTGTTGTCTCCCAACAAATAATCAAATAAACAAACAAACAAACAAATAATATTTGTGTGACCTTGCTAAAACGAAGGATGAGAAGGAAACTATGCAGGGTTCAGTTTGAAATCAACACATCTTGGTTGGAGCATGGTGCTTATAATGCCAAGGTTGTGGGTTCAATCCCTGCATGGGCCACTCACTTAAGAGTTGGACTTGAAGATTCTTGTGGGTCCCTTCCAACTCAGAATATTCTGTGATTCTGAATTTAAGTATTTAAATGCAGTTTTGACATACAAGTGAGAGATGAAACTTCAGAGACACCTGCAGGTAGAACACTATGCAAAGAGGCCCACCTCAAAGGTAAATTGTTTCCATTTCAATCAGTTGAGAAAGAGACCATGAAGTCAATGGAGCCTCCTCCAAAATCAGCTATCTGCAGCTCATTTCAGCTGCTCACATTTGAGCCACTTGGGGCACTGAGGGGTTTTGAAATGTCCACAGCAAGCTGACAGACAGGACCTTCACTGCCTTCTGGAGCATCAGCAGGATGCCAAAAATAGTATACTAGCACCTCCTGGTTGATGAGCTGAATAGCTCCTAAAACTCTATTGACAATATTTACTAGAAAACAAAATTATTTATAGTTTTTGAGACATAGCCCTCTCACTACATTTTCTTTCTCCACTTTTTGCTTTCCTGTATCTTCCTACAGATACTCATCAGTAAAAAGTAGTGTGAACAGTTTGGGCAATATGTAGCAATTTAACATGTGGTTGACCAACATTTCAGAATTGTTAAGACTCTGAATTAGGTATCCGAACGAGAGGCGGTACTATGCAACAGGCAACAAAATCTTTAGGGCCAAATTTGAAGCATTCCTCATCTTGGTGCTCTTTACAATTTGATCCAAATCATGAATCCTAAGCATATAAGAATCTGATATTTACCTTCCCTAAAAATACTCCTATCATGTAAGAAATTTCACTCTAAGTAGCTATAATGTCCTTTCTCATACTCTTACTCCACTGACATTATAAGCTACACACCCTCAATATAGATTCCATTTCATAAATAATGGAATTGTTTCTGTAACACTGGGGCTTTGGGGTTTTTTTATGCTGTAGAGAAGAGGTAAAAAATTCTAACTGTTAGGGACTTTAATTTATGAGATTGAAGTTGTCTCTGGAATCCGAAACCACTCCAATTTTCTTGCAGAATACCACATATTGACATCACACTGTCTTGGTCTCTGCAAGTAAAAAATAAGTGTCTTGATATATTTATCAACATTTTTCTACGTTTCTCAAACAGATAAATGCTGTAAAATCTCATTCCAAGTTAAGTAGTTAAGTAACTTCTTTTTAAGAATTATCTTAATCGAATGTTAATGGTATCCAGAAGACCAGAAATACTTTCTTCCCTATATCATATGTCTTTTTGTCTATTTTATTTCTGCTCCAGCAGCGTGTGTTCGCTGTCTGAGAACTGTCTCAATATCCAAAGTCTTCCTCAAAATATACCAAAACACAAAGTTGATGGAGTTGGTCCCTATATTCATATGGAAGAGAACACTTCAGGAAATATATGAAGGAATAATCCTTCTGCTCCGAAGAGGCTAGAAAAGGAACTGGTATCTTCTAGGTTTTCACCACCTCAGTCTTTCCAGAAACATTCTTTATTCTTTGCCATTTCTGTTCCTTAGTGACAAAATTCTTGAATCTTTCTGACAAAGTCTGAATATGCCTTCTTCCAATAGCCAACTGCTTTTGCACGTACAGCCTTCACCTCCTGTATATTTCTCTCCTACAGGTATTTGGCCTCAGCTTTTTCCTTTGTTCTAGTTCACTTCTCCGTAAGACTCATCTCTTGGGTTTAGTAATACTTTAATTTTTAATTTTAGTCATGGACTGAGCTCTAGACATGCAATTAGGTCTAGCAGTTAGAGGTATCTAATTTTTTAAACTATTCCATTGTCTTGATGCTCTTCAGTGTTGAACAAACTCCTCTAAGGATATTTGTGCTTTGTGCCATTGAAGTGTAGAGGATAAAATAACTTATTTTCAGAGTCATACTTTTCAATATTTTAGGTAACTTATAGAATGATTTGAGTTGGAAGAGACTTTTAAAGGTACCCTAGTTCCACCCCAACTGCCACAAGCAGGGGAACAGTCCACTAGACCAGTTTGCTCAGAGCACCATCCAGTCTGACCTTGAACACTGCCAAGGAATGGAGCATCCACAATGTGCCTGGGCAACCTAACTTCATGGTGGGGAAGACAGGTATGACACAAAGTATTTTGTATAGTGTTAATATAATAAAAAAATTATAAAAATTAAAAAGCTTTTCATCAGGAGCAGTTTATAATATATCTGACCTTTTTGGGAAGGCACCTGGCTTCCAAGTCTTTTTGGTGGTAAAGTTATAATAATCTCTTTTACAATGACCAAAACATAGATTTCTTTCTTCCATTCCTTACTGACCTGTTTTGAACTTGTGTTAGATGCATTCCAGGAATGATTGTCTTGTAAAATGGCATATTTAATTTGACATTACATTAGCTGAATGATTGAAAGAAACGAATTACTTCAGTATCTTTATATTCTCTGCAAACAGGATATTTTACTTTTACAGCTTGACTTTTTCATTCACCTTTAGTCAAAGACACTAAGACTCTAAATGAACAGTCAGGCTTAGAAATTGGAAAATGAACCGGACTAATAACTATTTCTTAACTTCTTCAATCACTGATATAATATGTGTGTTATCAAACTGACTGAATGCTATAAAATTTCATTTCTGTTTCCTTATCTGCATACTATGACTGGCTTACTAAAGTTCTTGCTAACTTCACACTGATGCACTTGACATCTTTTTCACCTTGTTCTTACAGATCCACTTCTATTCCCAATCAAAATTCAGGAGTTCAATTGTTTGGTATTGCTATTAATGGCACTATTATTTTAAATTGTGAATCTATTTCTTATGAAGAAAATAATCAACAATATTTACATAGCACTTTCTTTTCTCTCTTTGTGAATATCTTGAACTTACTTATCTTTTGGACTAATTGAAGCTAATTTGATTTCCATTTTACTTTTACTTCTGCAATTCTTCATTGACCCTGCCTTGCTGTTCCAATCACAAGAACACAGAGAGCATAAAATGTGGGAAAAGATCCACAGACAAAAAGACTGTGACATTGCTTGATTTTTATTGCCTTGTTTACTACAGGATTATTGGGAATATCAGCAGCAGTTAACTGACAGGAAGCCAAACAAGAGACTTCCAAGTAATCCTTTAGCAGTACTTCCACAACAACAGAGAACCTAATCCTTTGAAATCATGGGTAGTACATAAAGTACAGTGACCTAGCCAGGAAGTGAGTGTCATAGGATTGGGCCATTACAGAGACTAAAAACAATCAAGCAAACAAACAAACAAACAGAAGCAGATCCCTATCAATACAAGAAAGAGCTCGGTTGTACTGCTGAAACCACAGTAGTAACCAAGTTGTTAACAGTATGGAATCATGATGAAGCAGTGCCATTCCTGGAAGTGCCACAGAGTCTCATAGTACAGAATTTTGGATTTTGAGGATTGTCATAAAAATGTCCTGACAACTATTTTGGACCTGTTGATTTTTATTTTTTTTGTGTGTGTATCCTTTCAACTGAACTTATAAATTATATTTTACCCTCTAAATGAATATTTGGTCTCACAAACGAAATATCCTTCTAAGGTACATAAAAACTCATGTGCAACATACAGACATGAAAAAGTCTGCTCAAATTGAATTAGTAACTATTAGCAAACTGGATAAACATTTCCTGGTTCTTTTTAGGTTTTTAAATCCTCTTTTGAAAATATTAGAAAAGGGTTCTTCACCCAGAGCGTGGCTGGGCACTGGAACAGCCTCCCCAGGGAAGTGGTCACAGCACCAAGCCTGCCAGAGTTCAGAAAGCAGTTGGGCAATACTCTCAGGATCATGGTGTGACTCTTGGGGATGGTCCTCTGCAGGGCCAGGAGTTGGACTTGATGATCCTTGTGGGTCCCTTCTAACTCAGCCTAGTCTGTGATCCTGTGACATCCAAGTTGTGGAAAAAGCAAGGTAAAACACATGTGCGCACACATGGATATATTTATAAATGTGCTTTGTAACCTGAAAAGTGTTTGAATAATTTTTGAATTTACAGAGCTACTTGATTTGGCAAACTCTGACTAAATACCACTGTCTGTACTACAAATGTCTACATCTGAACTAGTCACCCTAGGCTCATTCCTCACCCATACATTTACATTTCCAAAGTACAACTCACCTCACTCTAAAGTAGCTATCTAAAACAGGTGCAATGCACGACACCCTAGAAGACAGCAAAATGAATCCCATCCCTTGTACCTGGCCCCATGGCCATTGTGCATCAACTGATCTCACACTACATACAAAGCTTCCTGTTACACGTGAGTATGCAAATTCCCAGTCAGAAAATTTGTACTGCCTTCTCTATGTCATATGTCATGTGTTATGTGTAGACATGCATTTTACATGTCACAAATTAATTCATATGAGCATATGGCTACTATTAGCTTCAAACTGGATCTCGGAAACATGTACATTAAAAGAATAATAGGATCCCACATTCTTTTTAAAAAAGACATTATTCCAAGTTACAGCCTACATACATAGTTTGCATCCTCTAAGCCCATTATATAAAAATTGTAATAAAAGCTAAAATAAATAATTTTAATCATGTATATAGAACTAATTAATGAGGTGGGGGACAGTGTCCTCTAATATAAAGATGCTTAAGCCCAATAAAGGAGGCCAACTACACTTTGACCTATGATCTATTCATACTAAATGAAAAAAAAAAAAAAAAAAAAAAAAAAAAGAAAAAAACAAGTGTGCATACACATATTTATACTAACATACAATTTTTTTAAAAAGTTATACTAACGTGATTTCCTCTGTTATACTCAAGTTTCTACAAATAGTTTCAAGATACAGTTTTAAGGCATAGTTTTAAGATACCATATTTTCTGCAGCCATGATAAAAGAAAATTAAGTAAAACTTTGGTCTATATCATATTTCAAACTTTATGGGCATATCCCAATTTTCATGTTTGCTTTCCCATTATGTAAAAGTAGATTTTTTTCAGGAGCCGATAGTCCTATATTTATTTCAAAATATTTATTGTAGACCAATTACCTTTTACTATTTAAATGTTTTAAATCAAATTTCTCCTTACATAAAGAAAATTTGATCATACTTTATGTATCAGATAAAGAGGAAATGAAAGTAGCTTCACTCTTCATGCAATTGTATATAGTATATTTTTGTACACATTCAAGAAAATCACTTCCAAGTAATGTCAGCATTTCTATTTTGAATGCACAAGTGTCTCTACAAATAGAAGGTTATCTGAGAAGTCAGGCATTTTTCAGGTTAGGCATACAAAATGGGCATTTCTGCCAGTTTGGGATATAATCAATGTTGTTCTCATTTCCTTTCTGTAGAATAATTATAGGACATCCAACTTCATAGGAATGCTGCCACTGTTTGCATAATGCTTTTCCTGTAAGGCACAGAAATGTCCATAGAAAACTTTTGCATTCAACACAGGATTCAGATCATGTAGGTTAAATAAGACTGGGCCAGATACAGAATTAAGGAAATTAAAATAGAGAATAACTAACCACTCAGTGAATAAAGTAATTTCTCCGCAAAAAATACAGTATATGACAGTGAAATTAAAATTGCAGTGTACTATATGGATGAAATGCTGTAACATTCTTAATGTTATGTCTTTTGTGTCTTTTGAAATTCAGTGATGGTCCTTTAATGCAGGCTTTGGATTTAATTTTATTCAATGCATGAAGACAGTCAAATCAAAAGATTTTACAGTAATATCTGATGCATTGACAATTCTGGCACTTTTTTTTCAAGTTTACAGTACCGGAAAATTCTGCTTCATTGGTAACAGCAGCAAAGTGGAAGGTTTTTCTATCCAGGATGTCTAATTGTACTTTCAAGTTACAAGTACAACCATACTTTCAAAGTTCTTATGGTCCTTGTCTCTACAGGATGGTGTGCCAGCTGATTTTGAGAAGTACTTCACCAAATCTTACAAAAAAAAAGGTCATAAATTTGGTAAATGGAAAATAAATTCTGCAATTAATGTAGTGTAAGTAGCATAAACTCTTCTATACGGAAACTTCTTGTGACGGTCAATGTGCACTCATATTAAAAGTCTGCACTTAAGGGCTGCTCACGCAGCAGTTACAAAAGACATAAGCTGGAGCTTCTATAGTCCCTTTGCTGGCCAACCTCTCCATGAAGTGAACTTTTTCATTTTCCTCTTAGAGTCTGTTTCCTTTCAGGGAGGCTCTCTGAGCTTGCTCACCGTCACTCTGACATGAGACATTAAAATGTACTCTGTTCACCCATTTGTGTATGGCAGTGACATATTTCTTCTCTTTGACTATTGGACTTTCGGAAAAATATTATAGCAAGAAAAAAAAAGATAGGAGCACTAAATTACTTCAGTAGGAACACATACATATTGCCACTGAAAAAAGGAAAAAGTGAATGAATACTAAAATAAAATTTCATGTCAGAATAGTCCTATAAACTGATCTTTCTAAAAAATAAAATGTCAGCAGCTACTTTTTTTTAAAATAAATAGCAAATTTCTGCTAATTGATAACAGGAATATATGTATCTATATATAGAGATACATATAAAAGAAGTTATGAACTAGTGAAACACAACCAGTGCTGTGATATATTGAGGGAATTAGCAAAATTTAGTCTGATGCATTTTTATGGAATGGAAAACTATTGTGCCACCAGTCACTTTTTCAGCTGCAGGTATTGGTTTCTTCTATGTTATTTTTAGTTCTTTCTATACGACTATTAGCAACATATGGATAAATTGCAATTTTTGATTCTGGCATGCTGCTCTGTGCTAACTTTTACAATGTAATTTCAAGTCACTATTAATATGAGGTATGTCCTTTATATTTTCATATATCTCTCTGTTGAGTGAAAAAAATTGATGTAGTGAAACTGCTAACAAGCTGAGCCTTTGAAACCATGGGCAGGTGATGAAAGCCACTTCATGTCTAAAGCATCCCCAGGTCACAGCTGTCACACTCACTGCAATTCATTGCTGTCACAATCTGCTGTCCCTGCTTGTTGTTGCTCTCCTCTTATTCATCCAACTCATATATCTAAACATTCCATTACAAAAAGACATCTAATGTTCATCTCATGTTCAAAAGGGCATAACACTCTTCTGAAATATAATTCTGAAGATTTTAGAGCTCAGAGTTCACTGCCAAATCTAAGGTGTTGCTTTGTAAGCCTTCTCTTGTAATTTTGTCTTTGTCTCATTTCCTGAATATAGCAGGATAAAATGTTTAGTTAGTACATGATCTCAGATTTATTCCAACTTCTTATCATGAAGAAATGAAATATTGCCCAGTAATAGAAAGGCATTTGAAGCTCTGTGAATTTAAAGATAACAGCACTAGCTGTGAACTCTGTGAATTGGAAGGAAAGGTCAGCAAGTCATCTACTGTGGTACTGTTCACAAAGGCAATTCTTCTGTCCAATGAACCTGTTTGTTTATAATCTTATAATTAACTTAATTTTGTTCTTTGTTACTTAATTAGATATACTTACTATTGATTTACTTTTCAGAGTAGAAATGTCTCATAGGCCTTCTAACTTTCAAGCAGTTTAAACTGGTAAACAACCTGAATTCTAATCACAAATCTGTGTTGTCTTTTCAGGGTACAACTACAAACGCCAAGACAAGTGATTCAGGAAACTGTTCAAAACAACTTGTGGAAACATTGTCACTGAGGAGAAAATATGTTAGTAAAAATTAGGGTGAAAAAAACGAGTCAAAAGATAATGAAAACAAATCCAAGAAGTCTAAAAATGCAGCAGTAAAAAAAATGGAAAGTATAATCCTAATAACAAACAGTTTCATGAAAGAGAGCAACCGCACTATTTATCCATTCCTGTAAAAATAAAGAAAAAGGAGGCTTGACCTTCTAACTTACAATTCTTCTCTAAGATATTTATTTTGATTGAAGTATAAGTTATTATTCATAAACATTACATTGCCAGCGCAAGGTTCAAAAAGTATTCTGACTACAGTTTCCTGCTTAACTACTCAGTGCATATAAGTCAATGGACATTAAAATTACAGCCTCTGACTATGCCTAGTGAAGAACAGGTAAACTGCCAGTGACATCATGTCCATCCAAATGGGAAGAAAATCCCCTAACAATGACATCATGTTCCTGGGGTTTATGTTTCAATCCCATTCATTATTAAAAAATAGGAACATAATTACTTGGCTGTGCTACTTCTATCCACATGACCATATTCATCTGCCATAGATAAAAACAGAGAACATAAATACAGTCATACTGCAACGGGGCTGAAGGAATGAGTAGGATAGTCCTGCAAGAGAAAGTTCCTTAGCCCTTACAGTGTTACTGAACTAACTGTGTGCAGCAAAATCTTACATTTAGAAGTGAGTTTTGGATGACAGACTAACAGTTATCTTTACGCATTTACCTGTAGCAGAAACGTACTGTGGGCAGTATGTCACAGGCCTTGACTGAAGAAGTCACAGCAGCACTTGGGTAATGTCTCCATTAGGTTCTACATAAATGAGTCAAAACTCTTAACTTATTTGTGCAAACTTAAAAAACAAAAGGTGTATTTCACCCTTGGGTGAACACATTTTTCTAAAGGGACTTTAGGTTAATTTCGCCATTTAAAAACATTTCATTGTAATTCACATATTTTTAAATTATGGTTATGTGCAAACCAGATGGGAAGACGAAACCTGGTTTTTCCAATAACTTGCACAGGATGTTATGCCAGGAGTTATGCAAAAGTTGGCAGCTATGATGAAGATTTAATTAGCATGAATATGAGATAGCTGAATTTTCAAAAGCAACAGACATACATAGTGTAGATTATTAATACAAGAAAATGCTTAAATAAGTAAGATTCTAGGGGGAAAAAACCCAGCAGTATATTATTTTCCAGTTACAAAACGTTGATAATGTTTCCGAGAGCCCAAAATTGCTAGGTACTTTAAAAATCTTCACCTAGATTATAAGGAAACTATCTCTCCAACTAGAGGAGTTACAAGAATGAACTTGTTAAGAAGTAAGGATAAGGAAAATTTTCTGGTATGGGACTGCCTTTGGTTAAAATAACATACACAGTTACACAGTAATATTGTCTCCCTTTCAGAGTCTAATTGTTTAAAACTTACTAGACAGGTATAAATCACATGAGTCAGAAGTACTTCTCAGTTAAGTGACTCCTGGGTCCAGCAATGTTCCTGTAACGGGGTTACATCTATGAACAGAGCAGGACCTGCTTTCCACAAAAGGAAACCATTTTTACATGGCCTAGGAGCTACGCTGTACTTCAAATGCACCTGATTTTGGAAACTGGAGATAAAGATGGGGTCACACTGGGGTATGCTCTCACAGACATATTTAAATGTAGGCCACAGTAACTCAGGCAATTTTAATAGCTAGAACTAGCTTGTAAATCAGTTTCACAAGCTAGAAATCAGCTTGTCGAAGTTTAGAAGCAGAAGGCTACCAAACCTTGTGAAGGTCAAATTTTATACTCTTACCTATGAAATCAAGCCGCTCATAGAAAATGAAAGCAGGGCAAACAGCATGAAAATTGTGAAAACGAATTTTTGTTGCTGCAGTAATTCATACATATTAGGTGTCATTTAGCATGTGCTCCATCCCGATCTTTGGGACACCTCTGTAATACCAGTGGTCACTGTTCCAATTAAGAAAATAAATTTAGAATGAAATAGAGCACCATGTGTGTTCCAGAGCATATTAGTATCAGGTAACCCCTACTAAAAACCAATCAAGTAAAAACAGAAAATAAAGGTGCAAAAATCACCATGTAATCAAACAGGTGGTTAGCAGCAGAGTGTTTATGTTCCCAAGATATGGGCAAAATGGAAATTAGGGTGGAATCTAATCTTGTCGACATAGCACCTAAACAAACAATTCTATTCAAAACAATGTCTTTACTCCTCCTATCAATAAAGGTGAGAAAGGTATGTCACTGAAGGCCTCCAAAGAAGACCCTACAACTGGAAGTGGAGGGATCTAAATTAGATTATCAGACCATATTTTTCTAAGTCAATAACAATGTAGATTTGTTGATTTTTAACTGAATGGTTCTGGACTTGATTAGGTTAAAGAGGAAAGGTGCACCAACATGTTGAATATCTCAATAAAGTAAGACCTCTTCACTCTAGTTAAATCATCACAAACTTCAAAACTTTTGCAACTCTTGATTTGAAAGTCCATGAGATTTTAAGTTTACTTAATTTTTGTCAAAGGAATTGCATTAATGGACAGAATTCCGACACAGCCCTAAAAAAACCAAATAACCTTGGCCATTATGTTTCTATTTCTACGCTATGTTATATAAAAGCACAAAAGTTTGTGTACTTTCTGTTTCTCATTTATTAGAATTAAAGAAGAATAACAGGCAAAATGTAGATATCAGAATAAAAGCCAAATCAAATGATAATTATTTAGTTGTAATGCCTTTGAAATGAAAACAGATAATATTCAGTAAGCAGAAGAAAAGACTCTATGCCTCTCCTAAATGCCTCTGAAGCCACACTAATTTAGTTAAAGGTTGCAAACAAAACCTAAAACAGGTAGACAATTTCAGATATCAGATATTTTTGAGATACCTCTATAATACTACAGTTCTGTCCTGCAGATTACTGGGTCTGTTCTGTGCAGCTTCATTCTAATCTGTCCTGGGATTTGGCAAATTTACATTCTGCCGAGCTAAAGTATCAAGCCTTTCAGCCTTCTTCATATAACTTGCAGCATTTCAGTTCAAATGCTTAGATTTTAAAGGTGGAAGAACAATCTCTTCTAATTTAAGAGTAATCTTTCCTTGATATCTTGAGGAACTTTGCCATTAGATGACAGGCAATGAAATATGAGAAATCACAAAGCTGTGTATATCATAGGAAAATGCTTCAATCTTAGTGCTGCTTTAATAGTGATTTTGGTGGGGGCAGCGGGGGCTGGAACTGAGAAGAGAACACCGACCACCAGCAGTCTATTGTGTTCCCAGAGCCACAATCCTTGGGTTTCTTGTATATACTTACTTTATGACTTACCATAGAACATTTGACACCCACACACCTGTATGATGGTCATGAGTGTGTTACAATTTAGTGCTTTTTGGTTTGGTTTGTTATACAGTTACCTTAATAACAGATGTCTCAACTCTGGATGGAGGACTCTGCACTTGTGCTGCTGCTGCCATGTTGGCGATGGTACTAAGGTGATTCATCTGGCTCATTGCCATCGTGACAGATGCTGGAGGTAGGCTCACAGGAATTAACGGGTGGGGCATCATCATAAAAGGAAGTTCCAATCCTGTTGGGGGAGAAAAAAAAAAGGGAAACAGGTTTATTCATCTTTTTTGAGCAGTGTCTTCTTTTTCTCCTGATGGACAATATTCAAGTGATGGGTGACATGATGGTTCACACTGCAGGACAAAGCAGCTCTAGGTCAGTTCTCTTCTGGGATATGCATGGGTGAATCACTAGCAACCATGGAGGGTTTCTAGCCACAAGGAGAGGCTATGAGACCTCTTAGTTTGTTCATATCAGTGTAATGTATGATATCATTGCTAAGCAAAGGCTATTTATGATAGTTTTTAATATCCGCTGTAAGGTGCCTTAGCAATATGCCACTGATGCACAGGTTAGCAGTTATTTTAAGTATCTGTTTTATTGAATACACAGTTGTTCTTTACTGTCTCCACTTCCCCTGCTTAATACTGTAAAGGAAGTATTCCAGTATTCCCCACATCCTTGATTTTTTCATTGCCTATTTATATAAACATAAAAGAAAAAAAGACAGGAACTAGAAAACTGCTGATGTTAGTGCTGAAAGATGTCAACCCGTACCATTTGGCAGAAGGTGGTTCTGTTGAAGAGGGTTGAGAGGATGGCTAACTGGAACATTATGTTGTCCAGGCAAGTTGGGGTGGTTAACAGAGGCCTGTGATCCTTGGGTGGGGGGAGACTGAAGTTTTTCTTTATCCCAAGAACCATCACTGCTGCCTGTGGGGAATGAATATATATTATTTGGGTGAATGAAGATTCCAAATTTTCAATTTCCGAATTTGGAAGCAAGGCCAGCAATCTAAACTTTTTTCACAAGTGGCAATTTTTCAAATTTTTCTTTTTTTTTAATATCTGGGCTGGGGGAAGGACTTTAGGCGCTTTTTTTCACCCTCTAAAAGAGGTCTGTAAGGATAACTTTTTAAAGTTAATACTTAGCACACAAACCTAGAACTGTTACAGTCATGTTCATTCACATGAAGTCTGTGTTTCATGTATATTTTACATATACTTTTCCCATACTTAGCAAGTAAAACTATATATGGCATTTGTTTTATACCTGAGAGAATGTTTTTGCAAAATGTCTAATGGAAAAATATGGTCTGTTATGCTGATTAAAACTCCAATTACATTCATATTTCTTCCTTTATTCGTGAAGAAATAAACATTATATGAAATAACTAAGAATTTAATTTATTGAGGGCACCAAAATGCATGCATATATGCTTGGCTGATTATTCTATTTTGTATATTCAATTTTTATTTCATATTATTAATTAAAATATAAGGGATTACATTGATTCCTGCAGTCTTCTGGTAGTGGAACAGACTGTTTTCCAGCTGTTTGCATGGAAGAATGTGGACAAATTAGTATTGAGATGAGAAATAATTAATTGATTTGAGAAACACCTCTTTTCACTACAACAGACCTCATAAAAACTACCCACAGAATTAAAGAACAGGATAAAATTAGGGGAAAATACTATATACTATATATAATGGACAACAAAAATGTATATACCATTATTAATTTGTATATTTATATGCAACAAAAAGTTTAAAATCTTCCAATCAGGCAAGTTACATTACTCACAGTGCTTACTTATGCATAATGCTGAGATTGAGTATATGTATGTTTATGCACACAAAGTAATCTATACACTCATTGTCTGAGTTTAGTTACCATACACAATCAATGTTTGCATATATTAATAAATATGGATATATGCATGCATTCTCAGCAGTATTAAACTACCCATCAGCAATATATGATTGCTTCCTTTTTCATGTAGAGCACAATTTCAACTTCCCAACTTCCAAAGTTTCTACTATTTTCATGGGAATATCTCTTGATAAGGACTTTAGGATAACACCAGTAAAGATGGATTTAATCTACACTCAACTTCTAATTAGCATTAGGGATTATAGCAAATTGCATATTTCTGAATGTTTTTCTATATACATCTTACTCCTTAATGAAAAACAGAGCCTGAAAAACAACAGGAATGATACCACCTCCTTCTTCAGTAGAAAGGGGATAGTCCCATTAGTCTTGAGGTACTTTAACATCGGTTTCGCTGGATGACAAAAGCACAGAAGTTGGTAGAATTCCAATTTAATTTCTCTAGATATATTAAAAACCTGATTGTAAAAGCTGTACAATGTAGTTTATAATGAAAAATACTACATTATTGCCATGATTTTCTTTCCCTAGTTACTTCATGAAGACAGTTAAGGCTCAATATAAATTCTAACTCATTAGCTCAATACTGTCTCAATCCTAGTGTAAATTGTACAGAAGTAGGCAATGAAAATTCAGTTCAAACTGTCCTGCAATCAAACAAAGCAATTTTATGAAACAATGAAAAGAATCAATTATATGAGATATTTTTATTATTTTACAAGAAATTGTCATAACCTTTATGCAGTGTACATAGTTGAGCTAGTTAATACACAATTTGAATCTCATCACCCCTGAACATGTCTTCTTGTATTTTGTGAATTCAGACACTCTCAAAAAGGATGAATATACTTTTAAACACATAGTTAGAAGGAGCTAATGCTTAGCGGGAAAAAAAATCTTTTTTTTTCCTCTTAATTTTATGTTCTCTAATTTTCTGCTTTTTTCCACTGTGACATATGTATTTCACTCCCTAACATACAATACTCCTCCAGTGCCTCTCCTTTTTTGCATATCCCTTCTGAAGAGTTTATAACAATCCTTTGCAGCACTCTAGTTGTAGAAGCCATCCTACTATATCTTTGTGCTGGCAACTACATTATAGTTTTCCTGCTGCACAACGGCTTCCAGCTCTTCCTGTTTGGTGGCCATGCAGTGTGCATTGCTGTAGATGCATTTTAGTTGGACTACTGATCCTACCACCTTTTGGGGGGCAGAAGACTTAATTCCTACATGACCATTCTCAGATGTTTCTGAAATTTCTAACACGATAATCCTTGTGTCTTTGCTGCTGTATGACTCTACATTCTCTACCTCCAGCGAGATGGTAGACCTTGCTAGCATGCTGTACCTCAAGCATTGGTGCGCCTCCTCCAAGCTTATCTCTAGTGAGCTTGATTTTATCCATTTCCCCCTTCAAATCCGGGTTAAAGCTCTTTCAATGAGCCCTGCTAACTCCTGTTTCCCCTTTGATATCAGTGTACCCTGTCTTAGATAGATAGATAGATAGATAGATAGATAGATAGATAGATAGATAGATAGATAGATAGATAGATAGATAGATAGATAGATAGATAGATAGATAGATGTCATATACGCATACATATATATGTAATTTCTCTATATAGGAAGAACATAAATAACACATAAATAGATATTAGCAATTATATGAATATTTGTTAGCATTATAAGCAAGGAAGATGCATTTTATAGGGCATGTGAATTCCTAGCAATATTTTCCCTACTTATCAGCAAGCTCTATTACAGTGCAGTTAATTTCATGTTACATGCTGATGTTCAATATGGAGATGGAGCCAATTCTGCTGTGACCCTTCCTAACCTGGTCACAGATTTTTGCACAGTCAGTCATAGTTTGCGAATTATGGTTCTGCTTCTGTGACTCTGAAATTGGAGCTTTTCGAAATCAGTACCCCCTTCTGTCTCAAAATTACAGTGTCTACTGTTTTAGCACAGTATTGAACCCAGTAGTAAATTGGAAGAGAGAAGACAAGCTTCAGAAAGTGAAGTATCAAGGCTAGCATTTAGTTAGTGACAGTTTCTTTAATACTTGCAGCCTGGAATCATCTGTTAAGATTTGTTTACATGCAAAATTATTTATAGACAGAATCCAATCCACAATATTAGAAACCACATTCAAACTGCAGGCTGTTGCACTCCTCAACACTTTAAGTGAACAGAGACAGATACAAATAGTCCTGCATTTTTCTTATGCTAGTTAAGCAGAACACTTTTCCTCTTAGAGAAAACAGTTATTTTCATTAATGTCAAAGCAAAATAAGTGTTATTCCTTCGACACTATTCAATGCCTGCACAACAAAGTGCAAGCTACCAGTTCTGTCACTTTTTACATTTGATTTTGATTTAACGCATACAGTGGTTTCAAAGAGTATTAAAAATCTGTTGCCTTCTTCCTCTTCACTTGTTGCCCTGCTGGAGGCTTATGTTTTTTCCAGTTTCCATCAGTGGTTGTCAAGTCTTTGTAATAGGATTAAAAGCTTGGACACCTGATATCCCTGGGTGCTTCAGTTCACCCTCATAAAAGCTGTTTGCTTTAAATTGAGAGAAAATCAGTTTTTAGTGGCATAATTAATTAAATTATGCAAAGTGTTCCAGATTCAGCATAACACTTTCTGAAGCAGCAATTGGAAGCTCTACATTGCATTCAAACAGCATTTCAATTGATGCTGCACTAGGCTGACCATAGAGTAGCATTTTCAAGGCTTTCAAGCACAGGGGATCCAATTTTGAAATGCAAATGCTTAATGTTGAGTGCTCAAACCCCATATATAGGTACTTGAATAGGCAATTTGGTAGCCAACTACGTATTTCATGTGCGATAGTGCTAATACAAGCACTCAAAAAATTGCAATGAAGTTCCAAATATAAGAACACATGCTTCAAAACTGGGCTCAGATGATCACATGTTTACTCATGATGGACAACCCAATGGAACAGAAATGACAATACATTTTCATAATTTAAAAGGCATAGTACAGAATTCATTGCTTTCCTCATCACCAATATTTTAGCACATATTTTCTATAATGTGAGTTACCTTCTCCCATAATCAGCAGTTCCACAACAAACCATTATTTGTATACTGAAATGGATCTGTAAGAGCCTGATGCCTGGATTATTTGTATTCATTAGTAGCACAATTAGGTAGCTAAAGATGGTAATAATAAATTGAAACAATTCTGGACTGGAAGGTAATGCAGCCAAGAAAAGGAAAATGAAGCAGAAAACTACACTGTACAATGTCAGCCTTGCAAACAAACGTTGATCTAAATGTACCAGGTTCATTTCTATAATCACTACTCTTATTTGCAGTTTCCTTTTCCTTTCTCATTCTGTCTCCATTAGGATTCAGTTTGCTTAAATTTCAGTTGTTACAATGTGAGCTGAACAGTTAGTTCCTGTGATAGTCAGCTGGGATCTAGCCACAGGCTCTGGAGGACTGTAGAGCTCGCTCTGGGGGAGACAGACCCTCTTCGGTCAGCTGAACCTGACTCCCCTGGTTCCAGAGACTATAGAGACACTGCTCCCAGACTCAGCTCAACAGCCTAAACACACAACACCTGAGATGGCCAAAATAATTGGAATCATGTCTTACACAGTTGGCGAGTACAACACAGCACCTGCAGGGGACCCCCGGCTATCTGAAGCTGTAGATCAGGGAGGATACTTGAGGGCATCTAAGCTAGTAGCACATATATGTATAGGCAACTAAGTAAAACTTCTCCTGATTATAGGTGCTTTTTAGAAATTAAAATTAGGCTACCTGCCAGGCCCTCAGGTCTTCCCCTTCCTTTCATGTGGAAAACTAGGATATTTTATGGCATCCCAGAGAACACTTCAAGCCTGTCTTTAGGCAAGTGAAACCCAGCCCTGGCTCAGGGATGGTTTCAGGTACTACTACACACACAAGCTATATTGCACAGCAAAAGCTCAGAAGAGAGCCTGATGTCCTACTAACAACTCAAACCACAATTTTATTTTTTTTTTTGAGTGCTACTTATCTTTCAATCCCCTAATCTTTCTGTTATCTTCTGTGTTTGCTGAAACAATTTGTATCTCAGCAACAATTACCAAACAAAGCATCAGTATCAGCTGTGTTGGCTCATTTTTCTGAAGTGGACTATTTATGTCCACTGGAAAATATGCATAATCAGAATGCTAAAAAATGGTAATCTTAGCCTCCTGACAGTGAGGAAACTGTTTCACAAACCATCCAAATCAAATCCTGCTGCTTCAGGCTTTGAATTGCTATAAATTTGATTTCTGTATAATTCAGTTTCCTAAAATCAGCTGTAGTATTTACCTGCAATATATGAGTGTTGTGAAACTGTATAAAGGACAGATATCTACAGATAAAGTCATTTTTCTAATGCCTCTATGTTACTGCTACATCATAAAGAAAAAAACAAAACCAAATGTTTTCCATATGTAAACAGTGACTGTCTAATATTATTGACACTTAAACTCTACACAAGGATTTTTCTTTTCTCCCC